>CAMXCT020006401.1:0-195000 GCA_947184155.2 Cladocopium goreaui
CGTGCTTGATACCGCACAAAACCAAAAGTTCAGCAATACGAACATTCTGACCTAAGGTTTTTGATTGGAATATCAACTGATCAAGATCACAAACTGTCGAATCATCCCATGTCTCGTTCGAGCGTAGTCCTTGGCACTCTTTCTCGATGGCTGCCAAAGCACGTGGATCTGTGCTCCACTGGCTACGATTGAGTGCCTTGGTCACTAAACCAAATGCCTGTACATCAGTTCCAAGCTCATCACAGTGATCCTGTTCTTGGGCTGGCTGACAACCTAGAGCTGGGATGTGTGACGAATAGAACTGCTTAGGAAATAAGGCTTCGGCAACAAGGTTCACAAATGGGATGGTGTAAAATGCGGTTTTAGCAGCATTGCCTCCCTCACATGGCTCATGTTGCTCTGCTGCGTGGTTGCATTGCATTTCCGCAAACAACTCAACGATTCTACGATCATTGGTGGCCAACATCCATGGTTTCTTCAATAACTTGTTTTGTTTGCCCTTCAGCTGGAGCATACACCCATGAAACTGCACCATCATGAGCTGGTGCCGCCTGCAAAATTCGACGAGGTTTGGAAGTCGCCATCCTTTGCAGTAGGTCGGCCATTCCCAGACGAAGCGACCATTGTGACTGATCACATATTCCCCAACCTGTAAAGCTAAATCCACCATGTATGAGGAGTCCTCCTGTTTTTGGGTGAGATCATTCAGAAAGGATTCCCCAAGGCGGTGAATGTTGAGTTCTTGCAGGTTGGACCACGGGTCGCAAGGAAGTGAAATCCAAATGTCTGCGCCATGATGGGACTTCAACTGCTCGACAAGCTGAAGAACATGTTGGAAATTGCTAAGGTCTATGACATCCTTGGTCAACCGAACAACTTTGATATCGTATTGTGGTATTATTTCCCCAATCAATGAGTCCGCACTGCAAGCATATTCGTACAACACCCCAACCCCAGGGAGGTCAGTTGAAAGGCGTCTGATTCGGGATAGGCCTCCCCACACCTCGTGTGATTGCGAAGCGGCAATCATACCTTCGATTGGTGGGGCCTCCTCATCTGCCAAGATGCTAGGCTCATACCCTGGCGACTGTGCTGCTTCGTCAGTTTCTGGCGGCGGACATTCAGGAACAAGGTCATCTTCAAGCCTGGGTTCTGCCAAGTCGCGTGAAGCGAACGTTGGCGACCCAGACCCTTGACCATCGCGAATATCATCTGCAGATACAGGCCGAGGCTTTGCCTCAACCGGCACTGGCTTGTCTGCACGGATGAGGCGGTTGAACCTATCCCTACATGCCTTGGAATGTCTCGAGGTGAGCATCTCACAACCTCTGCAGTCATCAGTGCCACCGTACTTGATGAGACGATCCAATGTGATGTACTCGGCACGGGTCTTGGCTGGAAGCTCGATGGGTTCATCACTGAAGGGAATGCTGATGGGTGGAATCTTTGATGGATCTTCTGTGTTGAACTTAGTGAGCGATTCTCTGTGAGCAACTTTCAGTGGTAAAGTTAGATGATCATCAAAGACTACCTCTTCTTGTGGTACCGCAATCAGATTTTCAAAACCTTTGGCCTGAGTGCGAACTTTCTCATAATCCAAAATCAACACAACCCCCCTGTAACGACATCCATTCTCAAGACGCCATCCTGCAAAGATCCCCGGAACACAAGAACCAGAAAACTTGTGGAGCTTTGTGCGATCACTGACCCTGTAATAAACCAACTGACCCAACAACCAATGTGGCCCATCAAATCTTTGACCTGAAGCTGCCTCAAGGCGTGTCAAGTGTCTTTCCCCTTCGGATGGTTCAACATCGGGCTGATTCCATCCTAATGCAAGCGAGACTGTGCAGTATTGCACGGTGATTGGCCACAAGGATGGATACGCAGCAAAGCCAGAAGACAAGTGAGTTGCTCTCACTGACTCCTGAAAAGTTCGAATGTCCCGTTCTAGCCGTGAGTTATGCGGCCAATACCTCTCGAGTGTTGGCTCATAGTATGCTCCAAGCTGTTCGGCTGCATACTGAAACTCTTTGGCAGCATCTGCTTTACAAACAAGAGTGTTGGCTGAAACACGCGGTCCAAGAAACTTCTTGATGTGAGAAACGATGAGATCCCCATCACGTGAAAACATGGGAATGCCCTGGAGAAAACCTGACCATTCATCGCGAATCATGAGAACATAGTGATCAGTTTTGGATTCAGCAGTCTTACTAACAACAATAAAGTCTACAGCAATCCTTTCCCCGAAAGCTTTCACAGGATCAAGGCCCCGATCAAGAAGTTCGTACTCTCGTTTCTTGGAAACACGTTTCTTGTAGCACTTAGCTATTTTACAATCCAAACATTGACCGCTCTTTGGAAAATGGGCCAACCGATGCTCAATAGATCGTGCGCGCTTTATCTCAGCTGTGATCCACTCTACCCCGCCTTCAGAGTCTGCATCTGATGCCGGCATTTTGGAGCCCTCTTTCGCCCCAATTTTGGAACCCTCTTTTGACCTAATTTTGGAGCCCTCATCCGGCTCGAGTATTGAAACTGCTGAGTCGGGCGTGTCCGTTTTGGAGCCTTTGGCTTCGCCCGGCATCCCAGGAACAATCTTGATGTTTTCCCGGAAAATTGGCACATTTTCTTCAACACGGTGAGCCACTATGCGGTCCTCATGGGAGCATGCTATCTGAAGAAGATCAACGCTATTCACAAAGAATGGCAGTTCACCAGGCAGCCAAATAAATGGTCGATTTTGTTGGTTGACTATTTCCCCGAGACTGCGAACCAATGGACAACCCTTTGGGAGAAGATATGCATTGGTATGACCAAATATATCACCCTCATATCCAATGGTCTGGTCCCCTCTTCTTGCACCTCCACCTGTGGCGAAATCAATGGGAAACTCCGTGGTAGTGGCGTTGTCTTTGATCAACCCACTGGGAATTCCACCCGCCTCAAGTGATGAAACACTTCCCAAACTCCTACCGGCACCTGAGTCTGCAATCCAATCAACACAAAACGACGACGATGCTGTGTTCTTTGAAATCTGGGTGTGCGCCACACTGGAATGCAACACTGGCACTACGCATGCAAAGATGTGAGCGAAATACCGCAGTGGCGCTGTGCACGCGCGCACGACTGCAGTCATAATCGGCTCAGATGAGGCGGATGCAGAAGGAAGTGATGCAAAAGCAACAGCTGCTGCAGTCTTGGCCTTTGGCGCTGCAGTGGCCTTTGTTTGGGCCTTGCCCTTTGGTGCCTGTTCCCCATCGATCACATCGTGAGAAAATGGACACGAGTCACCCCTATTGCATGTCCCCTGCGGGAAAAAGATACATGGAGCTTTGCTCTTGGGCTTGGAATCCTTTGGACCCCCCTGACCTTTCCCATCTTTGCCTTTGGCTTTGCTATCACCTTTACCTTTACCTTTGGCATCCCCACCTTTACCCTTTGAGCTCTTTGGCGGAGGCGGCTTAGGTGACGACTTCACAGGCGGTGCCACGGCTGCTTTCGCAGAAGGATCCGGCTTTGCCGGAGATGATGGAAGTGCAGAAGCCCGACCACTGCCATCCTTTGGATTGCTTGGCTTTGCCGTTGTGGTCAGCGACTTCTTGACAGACTCTTGGTTGGTGTCTTCTTTCAACTCATCAAGGTATTCACCAAAACGGTTCCAAAGCCAACCAAAAGAACGCTTCTGAGAATTGACACCACTGTCCCTAATACGATCAATGTGTCTTCTCATGCCGTTGCATTTCTTCAATCTTTCGAACAAGAAAATATACTTGGTTTGCTCTGATGGCTGCATGTTTGGCTGGATGCTGTTGAGAATGAACTCTACACGATCATAGAAGAGACGCAGATCAGACTGTGCAAAAGAATCCAACGGGAGCTCAAGAAGAGCCTGCTGTGTCAGCTGTGAACCCCTCATGCGATCCAAGGCAAAAGCTTTCGAAACCTCATGCAACATTCTGCGACCCTTCAATGGCACGGCCTGGAGCTGGGCTCTTTCAAGATAGCCCTGAAACCTCATGCCAATGTTCCCTGACATGTGCTTTGGTTCACTGAGTTGCCCAGCCAGCCATGCATCCAAAGGAGGCAAGCCATCAGAAAAGTTCTCAAGGTGAAAAAGGATTTGTTCATTCGAAGGTTCAAAGGCCGTCTGAGCCCATCTCATGATGACTCCCAGGCCCGTCCTGTCGATGGATGACAGCTTTGCTATCAGCGAGTTCCTCCAACCCCGAAAGGCTGAAGCATCCCTTGGAAGACTCGGCACTGACAGGTTTGACAAATCCTTTCCCCTATAGACGTTGTCCTCATCCCCAATGAAAGCACCACCCGGCATAAAATCACCATATGGGTTACCATTCCCTCTTGGTGGATCATCCCCTGGTGGTCCTCCTTCGCCCCCGTTTTGGAGCCCCTGTCTTGCAACAATCAATGGCTGTGCCTGACCATGCCATGACTCATCCGCATCAGGATCATCACTACCATCATCATCGTCATCATCGTCATCGTCCCCTCCATCTCCAGGGTCGCGTGAGGCGAACGCCTGGTGGGAACCCTCATGAAAAACGAAATTATTTGGAGGTGATGGTTGTGGCATGCGAGAACCAGCCAATTGGTTGATCTGGTCCTGCATGGACTTCATAGACTCCCCAGTCTGCTGCCCCAATGCCTTGACAGCATCTGTCATGTGAGCCTGAAGCTCTGCTGTCGCACTAGAAGCCTCGGACTAGAGGCCTCGGACGGTGCCTTTGGCGTTGGTATCCTGGGTGGCCTACCTGATGTGGATGTTGGGCTTCCATGGACTGGTGACGGATGAACTGGGGGTGGAACATCATGAACAAAATCCGCGCTATTTCGGCTCTCAGTCAACAAATGTTCAATCTGCCTCTGCTGTTGCATCAACTGATCCTGCAAGGCTTGAATCATCTGTTGTTGCAAGTTGATTTGATGTTGTTGTCGTTGATGTTCGGCCGACGCTGTCTGAATGATTTGATGTTGATGCATGTTTTGTTGTCTCAACTCTTCATTCTCAGATGACGCTGTTTCAATGATTTGATTCACTTGTCGTGTTGCTGACTCCACTACCCTGTTCACCTCCACATTTGCCTGAAAAGCTAACCCTTTTGCAACATGCTCCGCCTCCAACACGGCCTTTTGAGCCTGCGCCTGGATGTTGAGGGCTGTTGCCCTGGCTTCGTCTGCTTCCCGTCGAGACTGCTGATCCTCAATGTGCACATGCTGGTGGACCGATCTTTGATCTACAAAGGTCTGATCAACATGATGGTGTTGTTGAATGGATCTCTGATCTATGTGACCTTGTGCAGGTAAACTACCATGAGGGTTCATGAACTCGTCATCGTCATGAAAACCAGGTTGAAAACCAGCACACGCACTGTCTAAACCCGGTGCAGTTGCAACAGCACCTACATTGGGTGACGCAGGATGTGCGCTCTGGGTTGATACAGTCAAAA
The DNA here is from genome assembly GCA_947184155.2 of Cladocopium goreaui. Taxonomy (NCBI): domain Eukaryota; class Dinophyceae; order Suessiales; family Symbiodiniaceae; genus Cladocopium; species Cladocopium goreaui. Next base: position 5,469 of record CAMXCT020006401.1, read on the forward strand.
CTTTGGGTTTGCCTTTCCTATTGATATTGGATTTCTTAACCCCTTTTCTTTCTGAAGAACTCCTGCTTGATTCCCTGGATGGTTGTCGGGAGTGACTTCTGCTGGCATTCCCTTGGTGTTCAACCACAGTTGTCATGGCAGCAGCTCGTTCCCCCATCGGCTGTTCTGTGGAGGAAACCATCTGTGAACTAGATGATATGGAAAGTGAACTTGATTCAGGTGGAGAAAACCCAGTCGACATTGAAAATTTGATCTGGTTTTCGTCCCAAATCTCGCCCCAAAATTGGAGCCCTTTTTGTTGTGCAATCCCGGTCGCAGGATGCGAGCACAGGAGATGTGAAGGTTCTGTCAACTGAAAAACGGGGGTTATGCCAAATCCCTCGCAGGAGAACACAACACAAAAAAAAATGAGAAGATTGGAATCGCAATCTGTCTTGGTGGGTTTGCAACAATTAATCAAATACTAAGGTTCGATCGACTCAATGAATGGGGAGAACACAAAGTAAAAGATGAATGTAACCTCTTTTTTTTTTTGTTTTATGGAATAATCCGAAGAGTGTACTCACTCCCAATAACCAACTGGTGTGACCCTTTTACTCGGCCCTCCCACTGCTCAATCGCGCGTCTCAGCCCTTGATTGCAGTGGATCAATCTCACGAATTGCGAACCTGCCAAGACCCTTCTGCAGTCGCTGATGATGCCCCACTTGTCGTCGATGAAGCACACCCAGAACTTTTCGCCAACAGGGAGTTGTTCTAGGAACTCCGATTTGCACCAGTCAGCTGGGGTTTTGCACTCTCTGATCACCCTCCTGGGCGTGATGACAATTGGGATTGTCACTCTGGTCTCCTGAGCAAGCTGAACAACGCAACTTCGCACGTGTTCAATGGTGTCTGGATCTCGGCAAAAAGATAAACACCCGATGTAAGCGCCTTCTCGGGACAAAGTGCGAACAATGGAGCACGATTCTTCCCAATCAAGATCAATGACCCCGTGGAAGTCTAGAAGCGCTAAGGCAATCTGTTTGGAATGTCCACCCTCGATGCCAAAAGCTTGAAGCAGATCGTCTGCTGCTTCCCTAGGACCACTTGCTTGAATCAGCGTTGCCCCTCCAACTCTTTGCTGCCGACGAGTCGATGAGGAAGGCCGGGGTGATCTTGACCTACTTGGCGGCGGATGGTTGGGCGGTGTCGGCCCTGTGGCTAACGCTGCAGCTGGTGCAGCGCTTGCTCTCGAACCAGGGCGAAACACGAGTTCAAGGTGTTCCACACTCAACCCCGCGTCGCGTGCGAAGTCTTCTGAGTCTTGATAATCCGCAATTCGCTTCCCCAATGTTGCTGCAAACTTGATGACCCGATGTAACTGATGAAACAGGTCAGCCTCGCTTGACGTCAACTGCGACTTTTGTCCAAGCGCGTGGTGTGCTTGAGTGAGGGGAAAGAGATACCAGCGTCTGAGTTCTCTCAATCCGGTCTTTCCACCACGAGTTGGCCGAGGGAGTATCTCACTCATACAACGGGGCACAGCAACAAAGACACTAAACAAACAGCACCTGTTTGGGCCAACGTCTGCGTGTCAAGGTCTTTCTTTTCTCTCTTTCTTTAGGGTCACAGTTGGTCTTGTTGTTCCAATTTTCAGGGAGCGCGTCGCCTAAAGCGATCAGCGTCCAGTATTCGATATGGAAGTACGGCTTGTGGGTCGCAGGTGCGAACACCACAGGTTAATGAGTCTTAAGAATGTGAATACGAAAATGAACTTGGAAGATTACGAGCGAGGCTTAGACCAAGCTACTAGCAACCCCAAAGTCTCTTGCTGCACTTATTGGTCAACACAGCGGTCGCAGGAAGCGAACACACTGCTTGCTCACCAAGGCTCTAAATCCAAGATGGGCAGACGCTTCGAGCACGATCCAACCTGTTCAACGCGATTTGTTGGTTGGAAAGATGCCCAAAGACGGGGAATGGATACTCTAAGCAGGTGGGTGGCTCAAGCCCAACAAGTCAAAGATACCCAAAAGATAAAACCAAATATGTAAGGACCACGGCCGTACCCGCTCGGGTGAGCAGGTACGGCTGATAACCAGTTATTTGAATGCAAAACTCACCCGGTACCCGCGCAAACCAAGACACCGGACTGTTTTACTTGAGCCAAAAGTAACATATTGAACTATGTGAAACCACGGGTCAAGCAGTGGGTAAAAGCATGACCTTTAAGTTTCCTAGTCCTGCTACGCCTGAGAAATGTTATGTACCAGAAGTGTATGTCCCATTCAACTATCGTTTACCATAAAATTCCCCATAACATCATTCCACAATTGAGAACATTAGGGTTTATGTGCATTAGAGATGCACATAGCACATCATAAAATCACCAACACATCCTATAACATCGCCATAGAATCACCATAAAATCACCATAACATCGCCATAAAATCACCAAACATAACCTTCAAATTATCTACCAAGCCCAAGAAGGCCTGATATCGTGTCCATCGCTTGTCAAGGTTTTTCGGGCATGTTCGCTCCATGAATTTTCTGTGCCACCCTTTAAAAATTACTGCTAAACGTAGGATGGGAATGAGCCAATCCATAACTCTGAAAATTCTCATCCCTATCATCCCTATCATCCCATTCCCATCCATTCCCTAGATATTCCGCACAAGTCATCCGGCATTTTTCAAGGCTTCCAACGGAACTGAGGCTTCAAGCCCACAGGGCTCGAAATCATCCAGACCGTCGATGAGTTGCTGAAAGTCGGCATCGGAACCCCGGCAACGTATCGCTTCAGCCACCTGGCGACAGCGACCAGATCCCACGGATCGTTCGTCAGTAGGTTAGTTCCCCCGGGCTTTTTTTTTCAGAATGAGTAGGGTTCATCCACGGAAAAAACTAGGGTAAACTAACCTACTAAGTGGGATGAGCCAAGTATGTGTAATGAATGTAGCTGGATCGCTGGATGTCCTTTTTTTTCAGGGAAGATCCTGTGAAAAAATGGATGAATTGATAGCCATATTTTTTCGGACACCTCCATTACTGAGAGATTACTAGGAGATCATGTGGGATGTGATGGGATAATAATGGGGTACAATGAATAATATGGAGGTTTTCCAGAGGACCTGATGGGACTTTTCATGGGGATATATATACCCGGCCTGCTTATGACTAACAGTTCGCCATGGCATAGATGGCCCTAATCGAAATAGATGGTTTACCGTTCTTAAAAATGGTGGATCTTTCCATGGCTATGTCAAATAACCAGAGGGTATATATATAATGGGGTAATGGGATAACGATGGGACAATTATGTAGCTTTATTAATCAACTGAATTGGTACCCGAAACGGATTAAGCATGGGGATAGTCATGGGGTAAATGGGAATAATGCGGGAAATCATGAGACATAATGGGAAGATGATAGTGACTTGTCAACTTACTTGGGTGTCATATGGGAAAATCATTGATATCATGGGAATAGAACACATAACTGGTTGGTGGTATACCTACCCCTCTGAAAAATGATGGAGTTCGTCAGTTGGGATGATGACATTCCCAACTGAATGGAAAAATAATCCATTCATGTTCCAAACCACCAACCAGTTTTGGAATATTGACCATACATGGAGGTTGATCGCTGGGATTTCACCAAGTATATGTCATAAACCATAAAATATGTCATACATCATATATCATAAAACATACAATATATCGCATATAATATCATAGAACATATATACCATATATACCAGCCACTAGTCATCCACAATCATCAACCACATGTTATGGGATTATAACAAATCATGAAACAACCAACCAGTTATATCCCTATGATATCCTCATTTTTGTCGCGGAAATCCCATGATATTATGGGAAAAGAACAAAACATGAAGATTTTTTAATGGGGATAACATTTTGAAAAATTTTTTCATAGAAAGCACACAAGGGCTGAGTATTTAGATATAATATCCAAATTTAGGGAAAATCATTGAAATAACTAATCAACTTCATTGGCCACCCATGAATCGAGGGGGACTTCATTCATCGTGCAGGTCTTTGGATTTGCTGATTCCCCAGTTCTGATGGATTTCCTATTGGGAAAATAAGGCCAAATCACGGACGAAACAAAACCCAGAATATTATATTGGTTTCACACAAATCATGGGGATACTGCAGACATGTTTCAAGTGGGACTATTTTTTCGGAACCAAATGGGATTCAGAATGGTGGGAAGTCAGATTGGAATGATTGACTTGATTTCCCCCAAAAATGACAGCGGTCTTCCCAGTTTATTCGGAGCATCAAGTTTTTTCGATGAACTTCTGCTAGACTACACACCTTCCATGTAAAAAAACGGAACCATGGCACCTGTGTAGCTCCTTTACAGCTGTATTGCTGCATAATCCCATTGAAGGCCGAAGGTCTACTTTCCTCGGATTTCATACATCCATGTGGTGAATCCGAATGGTTTCGGATGGCGGCGAAATGGGAGATGTGGGATCTATCCCGGAAGTCTACCCGGCCTGGTAAACATCGAAAAAGCGAACTGGAAGCCATGGCCATTGAAAGTTCGTGAGTTTTCCCATGAAAAATGGTGGATCTTTAGTTCGCTATGTAAACGTTTACCAGGGGGTATCCCCAAGTTTCCCCCATGTATCGAGATATCATGGGGAGATCATGTGGTAAACCGAAAAAAAAAAACACCTGCCGTAGACCATCCCGGTAGAGGGATACCCAATTCCCTTTCGACCTCTGTTGGGGGATTCTTTATGGCGGTCCACATAGGGACATCATGTGGAGATACAGCTATGTCTTGGAATGGCAAACAAAACACATGCTGGTTGGTGGTATACCTACCCCTCTGAAAAATATGAAAGTCAATGGGAAGGATGACATCCCATATAGAAAATGGAAAATCAAACATGTTTGAAACCACCAACCAGCATGAAGAAGAAACGGTTGTTTTTTCTAGGAATCTTGCTTCACGGTGGCTTGACATCATCGATTCTTTTGCTTCATATTTGGGTCTGTCCAAAGATGAGGCATTTTCTACCCAAGACACCATGTCCCAGGGAAAATGTGGGTCGCGAGTGTTTTTCGGGAGGGAAAACTCGGATAAAATCTGAAAGCAACGAGGAATGACTGGGGTGCTGCGGACAGAATGTCCCCCTCTTTGGCTATCATGTACCTATACTTGGAATTACTCAAGGTCCGAAAAAAATCACATTCCGCGATTCTGTAGATTTCCGAAATGCGGAAAGATTTGCCACCACAGAATCAAAACAAGTCACCTCAAGCAACGCCGGAAAAAGGTCGGTATAGGTTGCCCCACATCAGCAAAAAGGTCCCAAAGGACGAATTTGAAATCGCTAAAGATAACCCCAAGAACTCACTAAGGTTTGGTTTAAAAAATGGCGAATATATAGATAACTCCAAGTTCATAAATCGCTCAGGTTTGGCAAAGAATGGTAAATAACTATTTTCAACGGCCATCTCAAGAACTTAAATTGGAGGTACCTACCATATATAAGGCCTATGTTTTAGGCCTATGTAAGGGGATATACCCCACAAAATATGGCCTTATATGGTACAGTACCTCCATTTTAGGATCCTGAATTTCCCATTGATATTTTGGAGATAACAATTATATATTTATGGCTTTAAACACCAACTTCAACATCATCAGTTCTGTTTGGTGTATAAACACCCATGAAAATGGTTCGATATGTCTTCCAGAAACCATGGTTAATTCACCTCTTTATTAAGCCACCAACTTAGCTATCACAGATCAGCTATAAATCCCATGAAATCCCTGTGTTTCTTCGTGAAATCAACATTTTTCTTCGGTTTTCATCGGTTTTTTCCCCAAAAAAACCATGGTGACTTTCCACCCCTGCGCCGTGTGCCGAGCGTCGAGAAAATGCCGGCTATTGGCCATGAACGATGGGAGTTCGTACCTGGCGAAAAATGGGGATTCCATGGGATGTTGATGCACTTCTTAAGGGAGAAGAAAACTGATCGTTGCATGAAGTGTGTGCACTGACACGTACACACACACGTATACATGTATATATCTATATCTATATATATATATGCTAATACCTTTTACATGTTGTTGCCACAGTTAGATGCATAGTTATATACATATATAAGAGTTATATAGGCAAATGCATACGGTCATATATTTATATAGATCAAACAAGAGCATTGTCATGAGATGTACTTATATGCTATATGCGTATATAATAATACTGGTTGGTGGTATACCTACCCCTCTGAGAAATACGAAAGTCAGTTGGGATGATTATTCCCAACTGAATGGAAAGTCATAAAATTCATGTTCCAAACCACCAACCAGATGTAAATTCCTATTGATTGTCTCATCAAATCCCATTGATTGTCCCACTATTAGGGGTAAGTGGTTAATAACCATGGTAAAAATTACTGATTGACAGGATATGCACACTGATATGGCTTACTGATATTCAACCAGAGATCTAAATGATGATTAACCATCAAAAAGTGGGGCTAATCATCCCAATTACCATTTTCAATGAAGTCTAAATTTCATTCAGCCCAGTCTGTCAATGGACATCCCATATATGAAATGGAAAGTCATAATCCATTCATGTTCCAGTCACCACCAACCAGTTGTAATATTCCTATTGATTGTCTAGATCAAATCCCATTGATTGTTCCATTAAATCTGGGGTAAGTGGCTAATAACCATGACACATATCAGCATTATATCCCCATTGTCAGTTGATATTATGAAATTCTCAACTGTTTCTGGAAAGTCATAATCCATTCATGTTCCAAACCACCAACCAGAATATGTCTGGGTAAATCATACCATTTCAACCCCAGTCTGTACCGTTTAGGGATGATGCTGTACTTACTTAAACACCATGATTCCAGGCTTCACGACGAGAGGTCACTACAATTTGCCCATTATATATAGTAAATTAATGTAAATTATATATACATATATATATATAGTAAATTATAAATAATATTAAGTTATATTAAACTATATCAAATTATATTAAATTATATATACATAGAGTTATTCACAGTTATCCACAGTCACGGCACGAGACCAAAGATGCTCCAGCGAGGCGGTCGTCAATGACAATTTCCTGCAAAACGACTTCGATGTCGTGTCGGGGCGGAATGGAAACAGGTGAAGGATGATTTTACCATGAAAACATAGGGGTTTTATGGGGATTTTACCATGAAAAATGGGGATTTTATGACATTTTTACCATGAAAACATACGGAATCATGGGGATTTTACCATGAAAAATGGAGACACATGAGATTTTACCATGAAAAAAGGGGGAACATGGGGACCTAAAACGATTTTAACAATCAAAAATGGTATCCAAGGACGAGAAGGAGGGGTTGAACTGCGCAAACTGGGAATTGAAGGGAGTTCTATTTTCTAATACCCCAAATAGAATAAATACCATAGAGAGAGAGAGAGAGAGCGAGAGAGAGAACGTTGACATGCTAAACATATTCAATTTCTGTGATGTGTGGACACCTATGGACGTTTAAATTAAATCTGAGATTACTCAAATGAAGTTAAACTCATTTAAATCTGAGATTGTCCATTACTTCAAGTCCCACTGAACGTCCTCTCAGTCAAGAGTTTTGTTCTCACCATCCCCAATTCGACTGACTTCTTGTTCTCATGAAATTGCTGGTGGTGAGATAAAACTCTGTAAATGATAGGTAAAACTCAGTTTAACCCACCCTAAAGCCTATAAATCAAAGATTTTTTTCTTTAAGCAGCCAGTAAGTTGATAATAGCCATAAATGCCCCCGTCCCCAAAAATATGGGAACGCCTTCTCAACCAAGCATCCCAACTATCGGTTGAAAAACAATATACCATCAATGGGAATTCCAGGATCCTAAAATGGAGGTACTGTACCATATAAGGCCATATTTTGTGGGGTATATCCCCTTACATAGGCCTAAAACATAGGCCTTATATATGGTAGGTACCTCCAATTTAGGATCCTGGAATTCCCATACCATGGGAAACCCAATATACCTACCATGACTGGGGATGGTTTGTCAAAGCCATTGATGGTGATTTTGGAGTTTATCATTGGCTTTGGCGCATGATACATATTTGAAACCCCGAATCTGGGATGAGTACCCTGTGGTAAACATACAAAAAACTATGGAACATCACCATTTCTACTGGGAAGGTCCACTCAACATGGCCATGGCTTCCAGTTCGCTTTTTCGATGTTTACCACGCCGGGTATACCCCGATTCTTGGGATGTGAGAAAATTGCCCTCTGAGAATCGAGGGATGGTGGCTATGGATGGGATCCACATGGATCCTTGCTGGTAAAGATCCAATGTCCCATCTCACGAAATACGGGCGGTTAAGAACTCGATCCCCTATGGGTTAAGTCATGTGTAGTCCGAATCCCTAATGACGCAGCGTAGGTTAATGACCGTTTCAAAACCAATCAACCATCTATCAATTATATCTGAAAAGCTTCGATAGCTAACGCTGCACTAAAAAAACATATAAAATCACATTGCTTGATGGTTAAGTCGCATGACAGCTTGCTTTCTTCATGGCTTTTTGGCTGGTCCTTCCAAGCATCTGCCGGACCATAACTCACCGAGAGTTCATGCACGGCCTGAGATGGCCGCTCGTTTTCAGCAGCTGGGGAACATATGGGGAAACCCGAAAATCCAATGACCAACCTGGTTAGTTTGACTTTTGTCCATCTGAAAAATCTTGTGTCCATCTGAAAGTGGGATTGCAAATCATCAGTTTTTGTGAATCTAATCCAATAAGCAGTGATTACAAAATAGTTCAACCATTGCTAAGTGAATTGTGAAGTAGGGAGATAATTTGATAAGTCTTTCATCGACCGCAACAAACACCATCTTTTACCGGGGTACTGTGCTCCCTATGGCAAACAAACACATGAAACCACCCAACATAGGTTTTTGAATCTTACAAGTAGCTTTGGGTTCAAGCCCTTCAAAAAACTTGCACGGAACATTCTTAGCGAACTGGTCCGCCCCAGACTTCAACAGCATCCCATCCAGGAGTCCATGCTGAGCCGTGTAGGAACAAGGAGTAAGCCATGATGATAAAGAGGAATGAGCAAATGCTCGAATGACAGGCGTGGGGTGGACGTCTATAACACCTGGCAGCTCCGTGGGGCCTCCCCTGAGACCGGTAGATGACCGGTAGATGCGCAATTCGTTTCTCAGTGTTTTGATGGTCGAAATCCACGAACTTGGGACTAACAATTTTTTAAAGCCAAAAACACATCAACAAGTCTTGGAGTTGACTTCCCCATGAGCCTTGTAGAGGCTCATCATTGCAATGACAATATCATGATCAACCATGATACAAAGCACATCTTCTTGAGCACATCTCCAATATCAAGTCAGAAAATCGATAGTCATAGCAACCCCCAAGAAACTAGAAAAAAGTGAAATCCAACCCCCAAGAAAATCGAAACGTGAAATCCTACAAACAAATAGTGATACCCAAAACTTACCCTCTGGTAAACTGTTACATAACTATGGAAAATCACCATTTTTAATGGGAAAATCCACTATTTCTATGGTCATTTTCAATAGCAAACTGTTAAATTACCAGAGGGTACCTGTTCTATCTGAAAACATCGGGGGTAAATCCACGGATCCCATCAGACGTCCAGTGCAGCGCACCACAAGGGGCACGAGAATGCGCTTTCGCCCTTTTCTTCGATCTGGCGACGGGGAGGCCTAACCTGATAACTTGCTTTGGTTCCAATGGGTTTCGGATGACATCCCATACAGAAAAATGGAAAATAAAAGTCATCTTTGAAACCACCAAGCATTGAGGTTCTTTCGACTAGTGGTTTTTCCATGTTGATTTTCATCTTCTCATTCACGTCGATGTCTTTTTGTTCCTGAGTTTCCAGCAAACGGAACCACTGAACCACTATATAAAGACACATCCAAACGGGTTCCGGAAAAAAACCAGGTACCCTCTGGTAAACTGTTACAAAACTATGGAAAATCACCATTTTTAATGGGAAAATCAACTATCAATGGTCCATTTTCAATAGCTATGTTGACATTACCAGAGGGTATCTTGTGGCAGATTGGGTGATTTCTGGCTGGATCTCACCACCGTTGGGCGAAGTCATGACTCGAGATAGGGCCGAGCTGTGACAGATTGCCAAACGAAAAGAAACCTTGGACACCTGGAAAATCCGTGGAACAGAGAAAATCGAACAGATGCACTCTGGTAAACATACAAAAAAATATTGAACATGGCCATTTATAGTTGATTTATCCATTAAAAACGGTGATCTTCTATAGTTATGTTAGTTTACAAGAGGGTAGCATTCTGGTGGCACACATGAAAATCGGACCTTTTTGGGGCCAAGTTCCTTCCTACAACCTGGATTGCAAATCAACTAATGGTTGAATAGGGAGATATAACTATAATATTCATGAAGGTTACAAAAATAAATCAACAAACATCACGTAAACGGGGCTTCACCTTCTTGGTATCCCCAACATATCCCACTATACTATACCAATCAACATATCGTGGTATATAATATACCATGATTGATTGATGTGGTTTATATGTAAATATATAATATTGTCATACACCCAAAAAATCGTCCGCAAAATCACTAGAAATGGGTGGTAAGTAGCATCCTCTTGGGGATGATTATATATTGCTATTAGCCATTATCATTGGTTACATACGTATATATATATATACATACATATATATAGACATGTATGTATAATATATATATATAAATATTGTCCCATAGGGTAGCCATTAACAGTTCATGCTACCTGTGAAAAACCACCATTAAAAATTAGGTTCCCGAAAAAAATCGGGCCATGGAAATTCCAACGAAAATCCACTCCCCAATGGAAATGCTGGTTGTAAATCTCCATTGCCATGGAAATGCCAATGAAGTTCCAATCATGTTTGATGTTTGTTTCCCATCAGTCATAGTTCGATGCCATGTTTCCTCTTTTCGGCCCCTCAGCCATCTCCGCAACGAAGCCACCTGGTGGAGCCGGTACGCGAGCCACTTCTTCAGAGAGCCATCTTTGCCTCGCCAAGTGACGAAGCGAAAAAATGGACTTGGAGAAATTGCGGGAAATTCCTGGGAATACGGACATAACAGGGAAGTTACTGGGGAATGATCATTTTTTCGAACATTGGATGGACTAGAAATATCACTATAGAAAATTGTAGGAATATCATAATTATAAGGATTTACAGGACACAACCATGGGACAACTATGGGGAAATAAGCTATAGGGAAATATACCCAAAAACTTTACACAATTTATAGGAAATGATAGGGAATTATAGGGAGTATCACGAATTCATGGACTTTTGATTTTGCAATGAGAATCCACCTAAGAAGAACTGGTTGGTGGTATACCTACCCCTCTGAAAAATGATGGAGTTCGTCAGTTGGGATGATGACATTCCCAATCTATGGAAAAAAAAATCATGTTCCAAACCACCAACCAGGATTGTATATGAACTACTTAGATGGGCTGATCTATTATAGATGGTATAGTTATAGTATAAATGTCATATTATACCTCCATGTTATGTTGGAAAAATAAAACATGTTTGAAACCACCAACCCAGAGAAACATTGCTTGACTGCAGGACTACCCTCTGGTTATGACTAACATAGCGAACTGGAAAATCCCAAAAATAAATGGAGGTTTCTAGCTGGGAAAATCATCTATAAATAGACCATCTATACCATGGCAATGTTAAATAACTAGAGGGTATATCTTAGCTGGTTAAAAGAGGGGAGTTTTCTGACCGAGTCCGGTTAGGGACGTCACTCACTTGCGCACCTAGAAAATCACTCACTTACGCACCTAGGAAATGCACTCACTTGCGCACCTAGAAAATCACTTACTTACGCACCTGGCTCTCCATTTTATACGTAAATTACCAGGAAATTCCGCCATCACGAATTGCAACCATAGCGCAACGAAACCTTGAGGATTTTTATCTTCTTGCATTTTGTACGCAAATTACCAGGAAATTACGCTATCACGCGTTGCAAGCAAAGAGCCACGACACCTTTAGGGTTTATATTTTGTTGCATTTTATACGTAAATTACCAGGAACTTACGCTACCACGCGTTGCAAACAAAGAGACACGACACCTTTAGGGTTTATACCTTGTTGCACTTGATGTAAGAAGAGCCACGACACCTTTAGGGTTTATTTGTTGTTGAACTTGATGTAAGAAGAGCCACGACACCTTTAGGGTTTATATCTTGTTGCACTTGATGAAAGGAGAGCCGTGACACCTTTAGGGTTTGTATCTTGTTGCACTTGATGTAAGAAGAGCCACGACACCTTTAGGGTTTATACCTTGTTGCACTTGATGTAAGAAGAGCCACGACACTTTTAGGGTTTATATGTTGTTGACCTTGATGTAAGAAGAGCCACGACACCTTTAGGGTTTATATCTTGTTGCACTTCATGAAAGGAGAGCCGTGACACCTTTAGGGTTTGTATCTTGTTGCACTTGATGTAAGAAGAGCCACGACACCTTTAGGGTTTATATCTTGTTGCACTTGATGAAAGGAGAGCCGTGACACCTTTAGGGTTTGTATCTTGTTGCACTTGATGTAAGAAGAGCCACGACACCTTTAGGGTTTATACCTTGTTGCACTTGATGTAAGAAGAGCCACGACACTTTTAGGGTTTATATGTTGTTGAACTTGATGTAAGAAGAGCCACGCGTAGATGTAGGAGTAGAAGTGGGAATGTAAGTAGAAGAAGAAGTAGAAGTAGAAGTAGAAGTGGAAGCAGTAGAAGTAGAAGCAGTAGTAGAAGTAGAAGTAGAAGTAGAAGTAGATGTAGGAGTACAAGTAGAAGTAGAAGTGAAAGTAGACGTAGATGTAGGAGTAGAAGTGGAATTGTAAGTAGAAGTAGAAGTAGATGTAGAAGTGCAAGTAGAAGTAGAAGTGGAAGTAGAAGTAGATGAAGGAGTAGAAGTGGATGTAGAAGTAGAAGGAGAAGTAGAAATAGATGTAGAAGTAGAAGTAGAGCTGAAAGTAGAAGTGGAAGTAGAAATAAAGGTGAAAGTAGATGTAGAAGTGGACGTAGAAGTAGAAGTGGAAGTAGAAGGAGAAGTAGAAATAGATGTGGAAAATATGTAAAGGACAAGTAGGAATAGAGCTGAAAGTAGAAGTGGAAGTAGAATGAGAGGTGCAAGTAGAGGTAGAAGTGGAAGATTCTCAGGTGCACAAGCGAGTACCATGCCGTCCGGTTACTGGGAAACCAACAAACCGACTCAGAAAATCCAGTTGTAGAAAGGATAGGATAGCTGGTTGGTGGGGCAACAACCATGGTGTTTTAACCATGGCTTTAATATGGATATATATATATATAGATATGGTTTTATATGGTTTAATATGGATAATAATGAGATAATAATGGGACACATAATACTGGTTGGTGGTGCAATGTGCCCATCTTGAAAAATGATGGAGTGAAAGTAAATGGGTTTCGGATGACATCCCATAGAACATGGAAATTGTTGAAGTCATGTTTGAAACCACCAACCAGGATAGTATAACCTTCTGTGAAAGCCAACAGGAGTTTTGAACACTGCGAACACTGCTATTGGCATACCGGTGGTAATTGCTGATGGGTCTTTTTTTGATGGTTTTAATTGGACAACAATGCTTCTAGCTATTGGCTTGTTTGTGTTTTTTTCGGTTATTACGATTGTACTTGGCTAAACTCTCGGAGTCAATTTTCGCGTGTCCTTTTTACCTTTGGACCCCCCAAATCTCATTCCCGAAGACGTCAGTAGGTTGGTCTACACGATCCGGTGGAACTTGATATAGTTCCAAGCTGAATGTCTCGTGGGGAGCCGAATGGAGCACATTCAATGCGTAGTGATCTTTTTGACATAGGAATAGGTCAAAAACATGTACCCCTTTTGTTCACATCAAAGCAGGGATTGATGGATGTTCATCCCCCTAAACATGGCATAAAAATAGGCATTGACATATTCAATGGATTGGTTTAAGGGAAAATTTACAGGAAAGCCCCATATTTAATGGGAAAATCTATGGTTTCCTGTAGATTTTCCCTTAAACCAATCCATTGACATATGGCATCTAGGTGTTCTCAGCTCCGCATCGAGAAACAAGTCGAATGTCATGCCAGTCTGGGAATTCTGGAGCTGATGTCAGCTCTACTAAAGGATCCTGCTTTTCATCCATAAACCCAACAGTCAGATGATACATAGGATAAAATCATATAAAATCCATCACCAGTTGGTGGTTTCTCCCATTATTTAAGGTTTCAAGCAACAAAAAATGATATCAACTCACCAACATGAAATCATGATGAAAAAGCAATAGTAAACTATCCCCAAATTTACCATTTCTATGGCTGCTATAAAGCGTCAATCCAAATGGGTGGCTCATTAGTGCGGCCACATTCATGTGATTTTGGAGTGGTTACCCTCTGGAAAACATACAAAAAACTATGGAAAAGCAGCAACGTTTTCCATGGGTAAATCAACGAACTTTCTATGGTCATGTTCAATACTGGTGGTTTCAGCCCTCTGAAAAATATGAGTTCGTCAGTTGGGAATATTATTCCCAATATATGAAAAAATAAATTTCATGTTCCAAACCACCAATCAGTTATGTTACTTTACCAGAGGGTAGCCCTTAATGTTCACCGATCGTTCCAGTGGTAAAACTGACCCATCCAGGGTTTTCAGCTTCCTTGCGAGATCGCCAGATGTTTCTCGAACTCTCATCGGGTGAATCTCAACCATTTCATTGGGCAAACTTTGCAAACTATCTGATTTTTCCAGGTTTTTTCATTTTCGCAACATTCACATCACCTGGTTGGTGGTTGAGCCCTACCCCTCTGAAAAATGATGGACTTCGTCAGTTGGGATGATTACTCTGAAAAATACGAAAGTCACTTGGGATGATTATTCCATTCCCAACTGAATGGAAAGTCATAATCCATCCATGGTTCCAGTCACCACCAACCAGATCATCATCATATTCCCATTGTTCTTGGTTTATACCCTATAAAAACCACTATTAACCACTATTAACCACTGAAATCCACCGAAGTCTGCCTGATTCTCTTGACATGCACGTCTGTTTGGACGACTCGCCTCAGGGCCGATTTTTTTTTTGATTGGCCGATATGGAACCGAAAAAAAAAAGTGGAGGTACCCATTCCATAGATTTCAGGCCTACAAGGTGGGGCCCCCTAGATAGCTAAGTTGGTTTATAACTCCAATAACTATGGTTTATGGTACCTATAACTATAGTTAATGGGGTTTATACACCATCTTATAACTGGGGGGCCCCACCTTGTATGTTTCAGGGCGAAATTTCAGGAAATATCCCACTTTTTCAGGGCTAAATTTCAGGGATCCCATTGATGATCTATTCATCACTTTTTTCGATAGACTGGAGGACTCATTCGCCGATAGGCTCAGAGAAAAGGCCCGAAATGTCATCTTCGATTCACTGCCATGTTTCGATGATTTTCCACTTGGTTTCCTTGATATTTCATGAGGATTTAATGATAATTCAATGGGATTTAATGGAATATATGATGGTATACCCTCTGGTAATGACTACCATAACTATTGAACATGACCATTTATAATTAGATGATTTACCTATTAAAAATGGGGATTTCATGATGACTTATCCATGAACTCACCCGGCATACGACCTCAATTGGATGATATGGCAATGGCTTATCCAGCCGAAATAGCAACGAACACATGCTGGATGTACATGGGTCATGACTGATGTCCCCATTGAACATCACCCAACCATGAATGGTATATGGTCTATGCCATGGCTACTATTTTTGGTGATGTCCAATATTCCCAAAATGGGACAGGCAAACCAACCCCTGATGTAGGGGATTTATTCACGCAATTTTACACACATGACTGGGGCGGCTATGGAACTGTTGAACTCATATGACCAGATGGGATGATAAAACTATTATACTTATTACTTATTACGCATAGTGACGTATATATATATATATCCAATTGTACCAATATTGTGTGTATATATATATAATATTCTACGATTTATAGTACGTATATGGTATTATCAATGGGGCTGCAGTTCTTTTTTTTCAGTGGATATCTCACCGGCGCCCCTAATTCATCCATCATCCAATTTGGGTCGTATGCCGGGTTAATCCATGGATACCCGGCCTGGTAACCAAAGAAAAAGCGAACTGGAAGCCATGGCCCAGTCGAAAGTTCGTGGATTTTCCCAGCTACATAGCATGGTGGATCTGTCCAGTTCGTTATGTAACAGTTTACCAGAGGGTAAGTCATCATCATCAATCCCCATGAAATCCCCAGTAAATCCCCAATATTGTGTATATGAATATATATATATATACACACAATATACAATTGTACCAATATTGTCTGTATAATATATACAAGGTGGGGCCCCCCAGTTATAAGATGGTGTATAAACCCCATTAACTAGTTCGTTATAGGTACCATAAACCATAGTGACATTGGAGTTATGTGAACCCCAACTTAGCTATCGTTTGGGGGCCCCACCTTGTATATATATATATATATTCTATGACTAATGGTATATGTATGTATAGTGGTATTAATGGAGCTGCTCTTTTAGAGATCTCACCCATCATCCCCTTGGGTTTCCGCCACCATCACGGGCCGCCCGCGGACTTTCCGGGAGGACGCTGTCATGTGCAGACATTTGCTGTGCCAAACGGCCGCCGGCCGGCACCAACGGTGACGAAACGCGAGGTGCGAAAAAAAAAGGCCGCACAAAAACCGCGAGAAACCGCGAGAAACGGCCGGAAACGGCCGGTAACAAAGAAAGCTGAGTTTGGTCGGGTGAATCCTAGATCGGACAGGTGAGGAAAACACATTTTGAGACCTAACACACGTCCCATTCACAAGGTTCAGGAAGCTACTGATGCAAAGCCAAAACCAACGTCAACCGAAAAAAGCGGCGACCTTATGCAACATCTACTTAGATGGGCCATGGAGTTAGTTCACTAGTTAGCAACTGGGGTTTGTTTACCCCCTATATCCCAATTATAAGCCATTTACTAACTAGTTGTCACTAACTCCATGGCCCATAGAGGGGTGTCAGCTGCTTCATGGGATCATCACAAGGTGGTTGCCTTCGGTTACGCCACAGGCCAAGTAGGCCAGTTGAGGTGACTTAAACATGGCTCTGCACTATGAAATTTTTCCCCACCATATTGTTGGGATATAACTTCCAAGCCACTGAAGCACTAGTTCCTCCAGGCCGCTGAAGTTCCTTCCATTTTTTCCGATGCGAGTTAAGTCAAAGAAAGTCATTTCGTCGCCTGCAGCTGGCAGACTGGCAGATCTGGGAAATTCCTTGAGACTGGATGTTCACCCCAAAATAGCCTCTGGTAAACATACAAAAAGCTATTGAAGCCATGGCCCAGTCGAAATAGTGGATTTTCCCATTAATAGCATGGTGGATCTTTCCATCGTTTTTTGTAAACGTTTACCAGAGGGTAGCGCTGGTATAAAGCCATGGTTGAGACGCGATGTTCATCCCCTGAAAGTTGCGATGTTTTCTGTGGCTTTTGACCCATCCCCATATTTTCATCATGCCATGTACTGAAAGGCCCGAGTCATAGTAGTGAAGCATCAAAACTGAAGTCCCAATTAAAACAAACGACCTCCTGGATGGTTTCCCTTGAACTGGCTGGCCTGTAACCATCCTGGGGGTGCATTTCTCCTTTTTGAAACCCGGTTTTTGGGGGAATCCGAAAATGAAAAAAAAGGCATCCGTCACTGATGCAAAATCCCGGCTGGTAGGATTTCCCACTTCATGGATATGTAGTGGATACAGTGGGTTCAAAACGTCCATATAAGCCGTTAAATAGATGATATTCTTGACAACACCATAGTGGATATAGACTAATATAGATGATAAGTCAATCTATGGGATAGCATCCATCTATATAGACAATTAATGCTTTAATTAACCATTGTCTAGTACGGGTTAAAATCCCCATTCATCGTGGTGAAAATCGCAGTCGACCACGGCGGATTTTCGACGTAACACATGATCCTCACGAGTGATTGTTGCCCCCCCTACAAAGTGGGGCCCCCAAACGATAGCTAAGTTGGGGTTCACATAACTCCAATGTCACTATGGTTTATGGTACTTATAACGAACTAGTTATTGGGGCTAACTTGTTAACCAACTTAGCTATCGTTTGGGTGCCCCACTTTGTATAGATCATGTTAAAAACTACCCAAATTACCATCTGCTCATCAACCATATGGCTAATCTCCTCCAATGTATGATTTTCCCCATGAAAATGCCATGGCCTTCGTAGCTCCATCCATGGCACGGGTAGCATGGGCAGCATACCTGGCTGCCAAACTCGTTTCAAAAGGCTGGGATTTCATTGGAAAGGCTGGGAGGTTTTCTAAAATAGGGGTACCCCCCAAACCATCCGGTATAAACCAACATAACTATGGTTTAATGGGATTTTCCGGTATATTTCATCATGGTTTATGGTTTATAACTAAGTTGGTTTATAACTCTAATAACTATGGTTTAATGGCATTTTCCGGTATAAACCAACATTTTTGGGAACCTCCATGACTATGGAAACCTCCATATGACAAACAACTGATGAACAATTATGAATAATATAAGATTATTTACATGATTTGAACATGAAAAATATTGGTGTTGTTACACCGCCCAGTACGTCCTCCACAAAAAAACCCTAGGTGAATCTCTGAATATCGTAACCTCGCTGGACACTGTAGTGATCCTTAGGTCGTTTTCATCATCTGCAGGTGAAAACTGGCTACCCTGAGGGCAGCAGAACATCTCCATGGAGGTTTGAGTGGGAAATACTTGGCACATCAAAACAAAAAGGGTGGATTCTTCGCCGGTAAACTAGCCGATAGCCCCCGAAAATTGATATGATTAATAGGCAAATGATCTACAAATACGTAATTTTCCAATTTGGGGGGTCAATCATTTTGAGCCCTGCGCATTTAACACACCCTGACACCCATGGAGTTTCGTACTGGATTCTATTGTTTACATTGAGCTTTTGTTGCTGACTTCAGACTTCCCATGTTTTGCCGCTTCACTCCCGAATTTTTAGTTGCCCACGGTTTTCGTTATATCATTTAATGAATGTTTTTCCCATTCAAACCTTCATTAATTCGGGGCATTTTCCATTTTCATGCTTAGTGATCTCCCCGTGCTTAGGTCCCTCCCCGAAATTCTGCGAGGTATGGTTCAAATTTGTTGATTTCTTATTATGGTTCTACTGTTGATATTGATGCTATGGTTCCAATTTTTATTGTTGATACTATTGTTGATACCATGGTCATGGTGAAAAATTGTTGATATTGACATTGGTTCTATTGTTGACTTGTTTGGTTTAAACCGGCTTGAGATCTCACCATGATATCGGAGATTCATCGTTTCGAAAAACACGTCCCAGTCGTTGGTCATCAAGTCACCCCGCAACAGGTCGGTCCCCATCATTGGTGGCAACCCGACACAGTTCATCGTTCTTCGTGGTGAAAAACTTTCATTTTTGGAAGAACTTGGTATCTTTTGGTGCGAAAAAACCTACTCTGGTTGGTGGTTTCAACCATCTAGAAAAATATTAGTTATCCCATATATCATGGAACATAAAAAATGTTTGAAACCACCAACCAGTACTAGTAACCTACCCATTCCAGAAAAATGGCTGATGTTATGGCTGATGTTACATCCGTTGATGGCGAATCAAACAAAACTCAGGCCAAAAAAAAACCGGGGAAAATTTGAGTTCGTTATACCTTCTGAGGTTGATTTACCACCAATGGATTGCCAGACTATTTCTGGTTGGTGGTTTCAACCCAACCCCTCGGAAAAATGATGGAGTTCGTCAGTTGGGGTGATGATCATTCCCAACTGAATGGAGAGTCATAATCCATTCATGTTCCTTAAACCAACAACCAGATAATGAGTTTGGGGTTCCATTTGTAATCCCATCCCCCATTCATATTAAACACCCCACTAAAGCATGGTTCCAATGGAATGTGGAATATTCCCTACATCCACCATGGTTTACCACCAATGGATTGCCAGAAAGATCTCCTATCTCCACACCTTGCATCGGATCTGCCGTTTCGAAGGGTGACACGCGGCTGGCGTTCGGCAGAGAGACACCTGCGAATGGCACAGGGCGGCTGGGAGGATTCCTGATCTTTTCCTGTCTTGAGAATGGTTTAAACATGATCATGATGATCATGATGATGATGATGATGATGATCATGACGATTGTAAGTGTGGAGCAACGTCTGGGTTGGGGCGAACATGTTTAAACATGTTTAAACTTCTGGATGATCCCCCAAAATGGTATATTTCCAATTGAAGTTGCCATTTTGCCATTTTGGGGATCTATATCTATGGGTAATATCAGCGTGGCGGTCGGATGGGTATCTGATTTGTTGATTCCAAGAATGCGGAGGTTATGAAAACAGTTTGGGCACCATTTTCCACACAAAGATAAACTGTAGATGAATGCATGGCAAACCTGGAACACGTGGCAACCGATCAACAGCGAGTCAATTCTAGCGCTTGTATTCAATTGGATTTCCGGCTGTTTGGTTAAAGCTGGAGGTAGTCATAGGATACCAGCCAATCAATCACCAGTAATGCGGGTAAAGCAATGCCATAAACCATCCCCAAATCACCATTTTTATAGGTGGCATGTTTATCATTCCCAGTCATGTTGCACATGACAGGACTATCAACCAGGGTGAGCCACCCAATGGGAGGCAGGACACGGATCTCAATGAGGCTATGAAAAGCATCCAATATTCATACCCATATATCTGAATAGGTATCTTGGATATATATATATGTACGTAAGTACAGTACGTAAGTACGTAAGTACGTAAGTATGTAAGTAAGTATGCAAGTATGTATGTAAGTATGTAAGTAAGTATGTATGTAGGTATGTAAGTATGTAAGTATGTAAGTATGTATGTAGGTATGTAAGTATGTAAGTATGTAAGTATGTATGTAAGTACGTAAGTATGTAAGTATGTAAAAATGTATGTATGTAAGTATGTAAGTATGTAAGTATGTAAGTATGTAAGTATGTATGTATGTATGTTTGTATGTATGTACGCAAGTACGTAAGTACGTAAGTAAGTATGCAAGTAAGTATGTAAGTATGTAAGTAGGTATGTATGTAGGTATGTAAGTATGTAAGTATGTAAGTATGTATGTAAGTATGTAAGAATGTATGTATGTATGTAAGTATGTAAGTATGTAAGTATGTATGTATGTAAGTATGTAAGTATGTAAGTATGTAAGTATGTAAGTATGTAAGTATGTATGTATGTATGTTTGTATGTATGTACGCAAGTACGTAAGTACGTAAGTACGTAAGTACGTAAGTAAGTATGCAAGTAAGTATGTAAGTATGTAAGTAGGTATGTATGTAGGTATGTAAGTATGTAAGTATGTAAGTATGTATGTAAGTATGTAAGAATGTAAGAATGTATGTATGTATGTATGTAAGTATGTAAGTATGTAAGTATGTAAGTATGTAAGTATGTATGTAAGTATGTATGTATGTATGTATGTATGTATGTATGTATGTATATGTATATGTATATGTACATGTACACGCGGATGTACACGGATATACACCATCCAATATTTATAGAAGCCAAACAGATAGGAATCGCCACGGAAAATCAGCATCAAATCGATGGAGTTAAAGCATGTTAAACCACTAGTTTCCCAAATTATCAGCACAATGATTGATGGTTTTTCCAGCATGTTAAAGCATCATTTGCCTATTGAATAATCGCCGTAATCAGCATTATTAACCATTATTAACCATTATTAACCATTATTAACCATTATTATTGATTATGAACCATTTTTGACCATTATTAACCATGGTTCAGCATTATTATTGACCATTAACCATTATTAACCACTACGATTGATGGTTCAGCCGCATCATTTCCCCAAAAACGGACCTCTGACGGCTTCAGCAGAGTCTTGCAACATCGCCTCGGCGGATTCAACGCGAGAGTGACACAGCAAAAAAGTGATGCTTTGGCTATGATGAAGTATATAAATATATAGTGTTGATTAGTAGTATATGATAGCATAAAATAGGAACTGGATGCGGTGAATATGTCTGAACATACATCAATGGTCATTTCAGGAACCTAACTTGGAGGTACCTACCATATATGATTAAGTATATAAACTAATTAGTAGTATAAACTATGGTTAATGGTTTGATTAATGGTTTGATTATATACTATCATATACTAATACTATAAATATATAGTGTTGATTAGTATATGATTATGATTATTATAGTATATGATTATGGCTATGATCGTTTGATAGTATATGATTGTACCAAACCATCACTAGTATATGATAGTATGAATCATATACAAATCGTTAGTATATGATAGTATGATTCATTCATTTTTTTGTTAAGTTTCATGCTAGTGTTGAATAACTAAGGCTTTAACCAATAATGTTTATTTTTTTCACTCTAATAATGTATATAAATATATAGTGTTGATTAGTATATGCTTAGTATATGCTTAGTATATGCTTAGTATATGCTTAGTATATGATAGTATATGATAGTATATGATAGTATATGATAGTATATGATAGTATATGATAGTATATGATAGTATATGATAGTATATGATAGTATATGATAGTATATGATAGTATATGATAGTATATGATTATGATTATGATAGTTTGATAGTATATGATTGTACCAAACCATCACATATTTGTAATTATATGATAGTATATGATAGTATATGATAGTATGAGTCATATACAAATCATTAGTATATGATAGTATGAATCATTCATTCTTTTTAAAGTGTAATGTTAGTGTTGAATAACTAAGGCTTTAACCAATAATGTTTATTTTTATCACTCTAACAATGTTTATTATCAATAATGTTTATATAATAGTGTTTAAACCAAAAACGCTTAACTCTCATTCCATGGAAAATCCATAAGCATTTTTTGGTGTTCACCACTGTAACCAATATGAGCTATTCGTCTTCAATAAAGCAAACTAACTATCAATAAGCGATGTTCACTAATGGGTTTCTTATCCAATAGGCAATGCTTAGTGTTTGACGAGTTGACATTGATGCTGTACTTTTGATGGTTGACAGTTGATAATTATCCCTACAATGGGAACACTTGGGAAGAATTTCATGGAAACGTGCAAAAACACACATCTCTGAAGCATGCAACCTGTCCAACACAACGTGCTTTCTCTCTTCACATGGTTGAAACTGTCTGCAACAATCAAGATCCTCCAATTTCTCCCATGTCTCAAAAACAACCCCAAACCACGCCATTTTGACCATCCCGTTGAATCTGGGCTATCTCACCATGCCATAGCATCCTGACACCAAGTGACATGGCTGGTCGAAGATCTTGGGTACTTCACAATCTGCGAAACGTAGGGAAGGATCCATAACTCCATAACCAACAATCATCCCATCTCCCTCAATCCCTAAGAAATCCCAGGGTTTAGATCATCAATTCCCTTATTATGGCCATAAAATCATATAAAATCTAGGTTGAATTCCCCATCAAAATCTTCCTAGTTGAATCCATCGCCTCCCAAAAATTGAGGCCAGGACGAAAGGGAAGACCACCATTGGGTCCCGCCGCGGAGTGTGGATCAGGATAACACATCACCGGACCTGATTCCCGAACAGCCGGCTGAAGCGTGAAGGTCAAACGCCATAGAAAAACACCTGAAAAGCTCAGATATTCGGATACTCATTACCTTACCTGCTAGAACAATTAGAATACTTGTAGCTAATTGACCTATGGAGGTTTTGATGTGTTTCGTGTGGTTACCCATGAATTCTCGCGTTGGTTTCAACGGTTGGAGCTTCGTCAGAGCTCTGGACGTGCACCGCCTCCCAGAACCGGTGGTGACCTGCGACAGCAGTGGATTTTTGGTGAACTTTGGTGAACTTTGAACTTTGATGCAGTGGATTTTTGATGATTTACCAATGATTTTCATTTACCAATGGATTCACCAAAGTTCCATTGATAAATCATATGGTTTCTGAACTGATGGTTTCTGAAGTGCCGATTCAGCAATGGATTCACTGATGGATTATTGTCCAAAGATTTTCCATCGATTTTCCATAGTTTTCACTGATCCAATGGATTTCAGCAGATTTTTAATGGTTAACCAAATGGTTTCTAAATATGACACCATTTTGTGGCTGTGAGTCTATTGCTGGAAAAAAATCAATCATGGTGATGGACAATCTTCCATTTATAACTTGATTTGCACATCAAAACCGCCATTTATAGCTGATTTACCAGCTTGCCACGTTTGATTACCGGGTAACTTCAGTTGTAAGCTCCAGAAAGACCTGTGACCTTTTTGCTCTGACGTCAAGAAAAAACCCTGAAAATCATGGCATCATGGCATCCGCCCTGTTGATAGGATACAGTATACCCGGCCTGGCAAACGTTTACAAAAACTATGGAAAGATCCACCATCTTTAATGGGAAAATCCACTATTTCTATGACCATTTTCAATAGCTTTTTGTATGTTTACCAGGCCGGGTACCCCAAGAAGATGCCGAAACCTGATTTTCTCCATGATTTCAGCTGGATTTTCCCTTCCTAGGGGATTGCAAATCACAACGGAGAAGTCCGTTACAGTGGGCTCTGCCACATTTCCGTTGAGCCCAAAGAATTGGGAAGCCCCAACTTTGTGAGGATCGACATATGGACATCAGAAACACTCAGTGTTTCTCAGATTTTGCTTGAAACCTGCTTTCTAATCTGGTTGGTGGTTGACCTACCCATCTGAAAAATGACATTCAAATGGGGTGATGACATTCCCAACTGAATGGAAAAACATGTTCCAATCCACCAACCAGCCTGCTTTCTAATGTTGTTCGGCGCAAACGCACCAAAAAATATGGACACCATCGTTGCGCGATCACTTTGAATGATCAACCGATGTGTCACCCGGACTTCGGATGACAATCGAAGAGGTCTTTGTCGGTCTTCCCTTTCGCTGTCAATCGAAGAATTTGTAGGTCCTTGGATCGCGACCGTCCATGGGGAAGAATTTTCTGGCCCGGTTGGTCTGACCAATGTTCAGCCCATGTCGGGTATCCCCATGTTCGCCAGATGGTTGTTTGAGAAGATATTTTTCCCCACCCACATTGCAATCTGACCTTGTGAAACTCACCTTTTGCAAGACATGGGATGCTATTTTTGAGAGGTTGAACATCACCAAGCTTCATGGCTTTCAAAAGTGGACCCCAAACTGGGGGTGGCAAATCACATGTTTCCCCAGCTGTTTTCTTCAAAGCAAAGGCCAAAAAAGTGAAACAACAGAGTATCGTCACTTAGATGCGAAACATGAACATATCTTCTATGTTTACCATCTGGGTATTTAACATAGCCATGGAAAGATCCACCATTTTTAAGTTCGGTAAACCATCTATTTAACTATGGGCCATCAAAAAACAATGGCGAACTGTGAGTTAGTCATAACCAGAGGGTAACACCACTTTCAACGCCATTTTAGATGATGATGTCAGATGTCAGATATCAATTTTCGCTGGGATTCTCTATTCATCTGAACTCACTCAACTGCGGTCATCCACCATTTTTTCAAGCCAAGTCGCATAGCACATTTGGCCATAGACCCCGGAACTTCTTTGCGGGGCGAGGTCAAAATGCTTCGACAATTCTCTGAAGAACTCTGGATCCTAGCAATTCGACCAAATCCACCAACCAGCTTCGGTCATTTAAGCTACAGGGTGGGGCCCCCAAGATAGCGTTCAGTTGGTTTACAAGTGGTTTAACAATGGTTTATGGTAGATATAACGAACTAGTTAAGGGGGTTATAATGGTTTGTAAACCAACTTATAACTGGGGGGCCCCATCCTGTATGGAAAATGGATGAATATGGCCCATTCATAGAGGATTTACCTATTAAAAACTGGTGATTTCCATAGCAAACTGTTAGTCAGTACCAGAGGATCTCCACCGTGCAGATACTTGGAGTACCCTCTGGTAAACTCAGAGTTTGCTATGGAACATCGCCATCGAACTAACAAATCATCGAACTATTCCTGGGCATACCATAGCTATGTTAGTTCACTGCAGGTAAACCCAATGTTTTCCATAGTAAAACAACCCGGGTTTTCCTTCCGAAGATCCTGACATCATGGGATATCATGGGAGAAACCCTCTCAACTCCAATCATGAAGCCAACATGAAAATAGCTCTTGTCATGTTGGGCCAGCTATGGGGATGATGCCCTGGACACTCACCATTCACGAAAAGTTAAGCCGACGCCTTCGGTCATGATCAAATTCATCCAAATATATATACCCTCTGGTAAACTAACATAGCTATGGAAAATCACCATTTTTAATGGGAAAATCCACTATAAATGGCCATTTTCAATAGCTATGTTAGTTTACCAGAGTGTATATATATATATGTTCAACGATAATCCAACATATTTCAATCATTATAGGCATCATTAATTATTCCCATGATATGGAATCATTTATGATGAGCCATGATGAACGATATTTGAAACTCCCCAATGTTTTATAACATTGGTTTAATCCCTATGAAAATCACTATGAATCCCTAGCAAACATCGCTAAAACCCCATGGTTTTTTGGGCGCAGCGTTTCTCCTCTACGTTTCGAGGGCGAAATGCCATGACGAACTGCAGCTGATGGTGAGCGGCGGCCAAAGCAATTAAGGTCACCAGCAACTGCCTCGAAGCCTCGACGTCCTCGTCGAGTCGTCGAGTCCGCAAGAATTGATGGGTTAATTGATGGTTTTTGAATGATGGTTTGATGGGTTCTTTATATTTATTTGGTGGTTGACCTACTCCTCTGAAAATATGAAAGTCAGTTGGGATGATGAAATTCCCAGTTTGATGGGTTAATGGGTTTATGAATGGTTTAATACTGATGGGTTCATGATGGTTTGATGGGTTTATGATGGGTTCTTTATATTTATTTGGTGGTTGACCTACTCCTCTGAAAATATGAAAGTCAGTTGGGATGATGAAATTCCCAGTTTGATGGGTTAATGGGTTTATGAATGGTTTAATACTGATGGGTTCATGATGGTTTGATGGGTTTATGATGGGTTCTTTATATTTATTTGGTGGTTGACCTACTCCTCTGAAAATATGAAAGTCAGTTGGGATGATGAAATTCCCAGTTTGATGGGTTAATGGGTTTATAAATGGTTTAATACTGATGGGTTCATGATGGTTTCATGGGTTAATGATGGTTAATTGATGGGTTTATGATAGGTTCTTCATATTTATCTGGTTGGTGGTAGTTTTACGGGTCCCCAAGTCACCAATGTTGACCAATACGAAGTGATCATCCATGACTTGGATGATAACTGGGGTACCCAGCATTTTCTGGGAACACCTCCACGTTTTTGTCAGTCACCTATAATTGATGGATTTAAACGGCGGTGTAAATATACAATTAATTCTAGCTAGGACAATTAAATAATGAATGAACTGGAATAATTAACTAAAGTGGGATACCCAATGCCATAGACCTACCATGACTGGGGATGGTGTTTACAAACCATTTATTTACGGTGATTTTGGGGATGGTTTATCATTGGGTTTGCCACATAATAAACTTCAGTTGTTTATATGTTTCACCAAACATTTGGGCGGCTGTATTGGTCATTCACATTTTGGCATTTTTGGTACTCTGTAAGCTTTACACCAACACTTGGTTGTTGTTGATGATGGATATTTATCAACTAAACTTGGATTTGCTTCAAGAACACAAACATGAACCATCTCCCCGAAAGTTTTCCCATAGATTTTCCATAGTAAGAAGGATGTTTATTAACATTGCCAATCTTAGATACCCGGCAAAAAATGACAAATTCTTTGCTGGTGAACGTGGATATTCCCAGCCATATATCAAAAGACTAGTTAGGATTAGTTTGTACCCATCTAAGATTGACCTAGAATGGATTCACCAAAGTTCCATTGATAAATCATATGGTTTCTGAACTGATGGTTTCTGAAGTGCTGATTCAGCAATGGATTCACTGATGGATTATTGTCCAAAGATTTTCCATAGATTTTCCATAGTTAAAATGATGTTTATCAACTAAAGGATGGTCTCCATTGCTGGGGTGCTTCAGTACTGACCCGTTTCTCAACTGACACGTCTGTTTCACGTGTGAACATTTCTGGTTGAGTCACCCATTCCACATTTTGGGTCTAAAAATAGGGCACCCCCCAAAATCCATTCATTGATCTAGGCATCTTTCCCATTAAACTGGCAAGAAAGATCAAGAAAGTGGGGAAAGATGCCTAGATTGATCAAGAAAGTGGGGAAAGTGGGGAAAGATGCCTTTCAATTAACGGGGAAAGATGCCTAGATTGATCAAGAACGTGGGGAAAGTAGGAAAAGATGCCTTTCAATTAACTAGGAAAGGTCAAGAAAGTGGGGAAAGATGCCTAGATTGATCAAGAAAGTGGGGAAAGTGGGGAAAGATGCCTTTCAATTAACTAGGAAAGGTCAAGAAAGTGGGGAAAGATGCCTAGATTGATCAAGAAAGTGGGGAAAGTGGGGAAAGATGCCTTTCAATTAACTAGGAAAGGTCAAGAAAGTGGGGAAAGATGCCTAGATTGATCAAGAACGTGGGGAAAGTGGGGAAAGATGCCTTTCAATTAACTAGGAAAGGTCAAGAAAGTGGGGAAAGATGCCTTTCAATTAACTAGGACAGGTCAAGAAAGTGGGGAAAGATGCCTAGATTGATCAAGAAAGTGGGGGAAGTGGGGAAAGATGCCTTTCAATTAACTAGGAAAGGTCAAGAAAGTGGGGAAAGATGCCTTTCAATTAACTAGGACAGGTCAAGAAAGTGGGGAAAGTGGGGAAAGATGCCTTTCAATCAACTAGGAAAGGTCAAGAAAGTGGGGAAGTATTCCATGTTCAAAGTTCCATGCTGAACCCCGCAGGTAAATCAACAAAAGGTCACTGGTGAAACTTCAAAAGCGCATCAAGTTTGCTGCAGAGCAGTGTTCAAAATCCCTCCATGAAATACATGAAATACTGGTTGGTGAAAAACGAACGGGACATGTTCCGTTCTTGGATTAGTGTGGTTAAAGCAATAATAAACCATCCCCCAAATCACAATTTTTATAGGTGCTATAAACCATTCCCAGTCATGGGTGGTAAAAATGGCATTGGTTTAACCAAATTAATCACAATAATCACATTTGGTTGGTGGTATACCTACCCCTCTGAAAAATATGAAATATGAGTTCGTCAGTTGGGATGATGACATTCCCAATATATGGAAAGTCATAAAATTCATGTTCCAAACCACCAACCAGATATATAATATATGATATTACCATATCAATATTCCCATAGTAAGTTTGTCAATATGGCATTGGTTTAACCACATTAATTTTCCCCCCAAGAAGTCTAAGGGTGCAATTTTTTCAAACAGCAAGCCATAAATTGCAGGATGACCTGACCATTTTATCAACCATTTTCATGGGTGTTTATACACCAAACAGAACTGATGATGTTGAAGTTGGTGTTTAAAGGCATAGATATATAATTGTTATCTCCAAAATATCAATGGGAATTTCAGGATCCTTATTTTGGAGGTACTGTACCATATACCATATAAGGCCATATTTTGCCGGGATATTCCCTGAAATTTAGGCCTGAAAAATAGCCCTTATATATGGTAGGTACCTCCAATTTAGGTTCCTAGAATGGCCATTGAATTTTACACAACTGGGTGTCCAAGAAACATACACCAAGTCCGCCATCACCTCAGTCTCCGAAGTGTGAACAACTCCAATGTAACATACTTTGAAGCTCATCCCACTTAGTAGACTACAACCTTAGAACCTTCGTTTTTTCAGTGGATGATCATCCTACTCCTGAAACAACCAGGGATATCACCTACTCAGTAAATGGGATGAACCATATCCTTGGGGCATGATGTGATCTTTGCTTTGACCCAATGACCCATGTTGCCATGGTTGGATGAATCAACGATTAATCAACTGGGAAAACTGTCACGCTCATCTTCAAGAATTCCAGGTCATTTTCAGTCGGATCTTTCTTTTTGGTCAAGTTTTTCTCGCCATTCTAGGCTCAAAATGGTTTCCTCCGAAAATGGTCCAATTTGCCAATGTATGCCACTAGATTAATCTATCGCACCATGCGAAAAGATACACATATCATTTACCCTCTGGTAATTTAACATAGCTATTGAAAATGGCCATAGAAATAGTGGATTTACCCATGGAAAATGGTGGATCTTTCCAGTTCGCAAACGGTTAAATTACCAGAGAGTATCACTCAGGAATCTCCTTCTGGGCCTGGATATACCATCCACTAAAAATGGCCATCATTTCTATCTGTCCCATCGAAACCTCCACTTTGGAAATGCTTCGCTTAGAAACTCAGTTCCATCATTGGAATTCCGACTTCCAAAGTCGGAAGTCTAGCCATGAAAATCTCCAGGGTCTTGCCATGAAAAATCCCAAAATGATTCCAGGATTTTCATGGCTTGATTGATGTTCGATGACCCACTTGGGACATGATTTTTATTGAAAAAAACTTCAAAGAAAAGAAAGACCGCCATGAATCTCATTGGAACAACGCACAGTTTTGGATGGTGAAACTCCCAATTTTGGATGATGGTTGAATCACGTTTTCATCAATTTTTTTTTTTAATCACCATGGATACTAATTCATTTCATGAAATTATCATGCATTTTTAGGGCACCCCCATTGTATGCTCCCAAATATGTGTTTTTATCCCTCACACCCATCATGTTGATTCTGGGGGTGTTTAAGGGCTGAACGGGGGAAGGGATTAATAGTTGTTAGTAGTTACTCATCACATTTGCAATAGCAATAATGATAACAATATTGAACGCAACAATAATAACATTAATGATATCATTAATGCGGATCATAAAATGAAATAACATTAATGATATAATTGATCATTATTTATAGCCCACAACAATAAAGTAACAGAATAGATAGTAAGAATAATACATCTAGCACTAATAATCAGAACACTCAACAAGTGACAAAAATAGAAAACACATAATAACAATAATAACAATAATAAATATAGTAATAAGAACAATGTGGTCAAAACAATAATAACACATCCCCCAAAACACCATAAATAGGTGCTACAAACCATTCCCAAATGGGTGGTTTATTATTGTTTTAACCAAATCCATCACAATAATCATAGTTGGTTGGTGGTATACCTACCCCTCTGAAAAATATGAAAGTCAGTTGGGATGATTGTTCCCAATATATGGAAAATGTTCCAAACTACCAACCAGATATATTATATATGATATTCCCATATGAATATTCCCATAGTACGTTTGTCAATAGATCTACCATAAAGGCCATGTTCCAGTCACCAACCAGATCATAACTGATGAGTGTTAGTGGGCATAGAGTTCACCACTTATATCTATAGAATCTATAGGATAACCCCACATTGGGGACTTACATCAGGGTTACTTACATCAGGATAACCATAGTAAAAACAATAAAAAAAATCCATAACATCTATTAACCACTATTAACCCTTATATAAACCTCTATTAACATCTATTAACCACTATTAACATCCATTAACTGACCCGTATAATATAACCCATATAGTAACAACAATAAAAAAGTCCATGCATCGTCGCCACGTCACCACCACGTCCAGCGATTTGTTCAGGTCCGGTGGAAGTTGGGTGCCCCACTCGTGGGGAATCACCTCGTGAAATGTTTTGGGAACATCCCAATGGATCCCAATGAAACATGAATGGATAGTAACTTATGGAATATAGCCACATCATTTATACTCATGGACTATATAATTTAGTCCATTAATATAAGCGATATGGAATATTGATGATCGATATTACTATAAACTAATATCATAAGGAACATGTTCATATCGTGGGATAGCAACTTTCATGGACTATTTCATGATAGTAAACTTTATCGCATCACTATGATGACCCCATGATGAAAGCAACTTTTATGGACGCTTGTAATCATAGTACTGATCATCATGGGATCATCATGTGATACCCTCTGGTAAATTAACAGTTGGACCCTGAATCCATAGCCATAGAAAGTTCGTGGATTTACCCAATAAAAATGGTGGATCTTTCCAGTTCGTTATGTAAGTTTACCAGGCCGGGTAAAGCTCCATTTTCCTATGGCTTTCCAGCAGTTTTTAATGGTTTCACGAATCTGAACCAACCCCCATGCCAGGGTCGATCAAAAAGTGGGATCACCGGTGATCATCATGAATCACAACGGAATATCATACGGGAATAGTTTTTTATTACTGTAATAATACATAATCAATAAATAATCATACGATGATGATAACAATAACAATATTAATAATTAATAACAACAACAATAATAATATGACAATCATAAAATTAATATGATAAAAATAATAATAAAGTGGAAGACAGTGGTGTAATACTGGAATAATCATGACCAATGAATGGAACCGTGTGATACAAAAATACGGGAGAATCATATGGGATTTGCTCCTTGACTCTCCATGGGAGTTGCTGGGATTGTAATTGGAAGTGGGATAATATGGGATAATATGGGATAACAAAAACATCAATAATGGGAATAATGTGGGGTTATGGGATTAATGGAAATTATGGGATTGTGGGATTAATTATTATCAATGGAATATAAACTATGGGATAATTGTTAAATTGCATAATTGTAATGGGATAATTATCATGAATTGTCAATAGAAGTTGGATTAGAATGGAACCTGTGAAGCATTTAACCTGTGAAGCCAAACCATTAGGAATGTACCTTGGGCATGTCAGGTTTCTTTCCTTTTGCCCCGCGGGTTCAAGCAAAACAACACTTGAAGCTTCAAATGCACTGAACCCATGACTTACACATCCACAATCTCTTCTGGCTGGTGGTTGACCTATCCCTCTGAAAAATATGAAAGTCAATGGGAAGGATTACATCCCATATAGAAAATGGAAAACAACACATGTTTGAAACAATCAACCAATCTTTTATTGCATGGCTTGAAACACTAAACAAATTAAAGGACCAGATCACCCCACATGTTAAGCCTTCCGATTGTTATGAACGGAAGATATGTATTTGAATGCAATAAATTAGAACCCCACATAATGATGTGGGGAATAAAACACTCAAACATCAACGGGTCAGTTTTGACAGATGAAACCCGTTCTTAGTGAGGATCTGGTCTCTTAATTGAGCCGTCATTTGGGGCTTCATCATCCCAACGTTATGGTTGCCACAAAAAACACCTTAAATATCAATGAAGTTACAGGATGGCGCCCCCCAGTTGTGTTTGTTAGTTTATAAACCCCATTAACATCCGTTAACTAGTTCGTTAGATCTACTATAAACCATAGAATTCAGCAACTTTTTTTAGGCAACTGAACGCTATGGAACGGCGGTCCCATCCTGTACCAAGCACAGAACATGTTGGTTGAATGCATCCCCATTTACAATCATTTATTGATCTGGCGGGTTCCATAAATGGGGTACCCCTTTATCGCTGGATGGTTTATTTCATGGAAAATCCCAATCAAAAATGGATGAGAACTGGGGGTACCCCTATTTCAGGAACTTTCATCTGCTATACAGTGTCTATGATATTTTTTTCCAACATCGCAGGTTAAACCCCATACACCGCCGACCGAATAGTCAGATGGGGTCGACCTTTTGACCCATGCCCATTCGTCAACAAAAACTCAAAAGAAATGATGGTTACCCTCTGGTAATCAAACATGGCAACAAACAAACTCTCCCGTTTGCAGTTGACTTTCCCATTAAAACCTGAATTTAGTTCGGGGATTTCCCAAGTAGCCATGTTCGATGGAGGGTAACCTAACTTTGATGATTCACCATTTTGGATGGTCACCCGACTTGAAACAAACAGCAAATGTGGGTTTGTCGGATCATTTAAGGGGAACTCCCGTGCCATCCGCTCATCATATTCTCTCTGTTGAATTTGCGAATAATTGGAGGATCTACTGAATTTTCAGAGACACCCAAGTATCCTGTATATCCCATTCTTGTCCTATCGTTATCCCCAGCAAAAATGTTCATTTTCGATAGTTGCACCACAGTTCTTTTCCAAGTCATCCTTGAATCACACATTTTCATGCATTTCCCCCATTTTCAAGGCTTCAACCACACTTTCTCCTTCTTATTTCATACTTAAACCATCATTTTTCACCATTTTGATGGTTAAACCCAGCATTTCCCCCATTTTTTCACCATTTTGATAGTTAAACCCAGCATTTCCCCTCTTTTTTCAGGGTTTTTCCCAGCGCTTTGTTTGGCGCCTGGACGTCCAGTGTGAGGCCACGAGCTCGGTTCAAGGCCACGTTGAAATGCAACAAGGCCGTGACGTCAGGCAGATCGCTGAGGCAAACCTGGCGATCTTCCAGGGCACTGATGAATTATCAATGGGAACTCCACTGAAATTTAGGCCTTACATAGGCCATATATATATATATATGGTAGGGATATCTAGGGATATTAAACCAGTAAAATAAATATACCATCAGCTGATTGGTATATTATCCCAATATATAGATATATATATATAGGATCATGATATATTTCTATGTATACCATGGTTCAATGGGAGATCTCCCTAAATTTTAGGCCTGAAAAATAGGCCATATATAGGGTAGGGATATCTAAGGATATATCTAGGAATATCTTATCTCCGAAATATCACTGGGAATTTCAGGATCCAATTGATGGAGGTACGTTAGTACCATATGTTTGGCCATATTTTTGTAGGGATATTCCCTGAAATTTAGGCCTGAAAATTAGGCCTGAAAATTAGGCCTTATATATGGTAGGTACCTCCAATCTAGGTTCCTGAAATGGCCATTGGAATTACTTAGGTATAACCATCATAATAATCTGGTTGGACGAAAATAAAAAAAATACCCTCTGGTAAACATACAAAAAAACTATAGAACATGGCCATAGAAAGTGGATTTGCCTATTTCCAAATGGTGATTTTCCATAGTCACGTTAGTTTACCAGAGGGTACTCAGTTATAACCAACGTTATAATATACTACCGCCTGGTTCTTCCATAGTTACGTTGGTTTTACTGGTTGGTGGTTTTAACCATCTTGAAAAATATGAGTTCGTCAGTTGGGATGATGAAATTCCCAATATATGGAACAATAGAAAATGTTCCAAACCACCAACCAGTAATAGTATAATACCGCCAGGTTTTTCATGAATGGCATTGATTATAGTTATACATATAATTAGTGTTAATCAATAGTTATAACTAGTTAATAGTTCGTTAATGTTGTCATTCTTAGGTTAAAGTTGGTAGTAACAGTGTATCACACTAATAGTATCTATCATAATAGTATCATAGTTCATAGTATCCATAATAGTGTTAATAGCATCTATAAATAAGTTAGTAATAGTACTATATGCATGAAAATGTCAATGGGATAATATATGATAATATCTATTATCGAAATGGGGTGATCATGTTAATAATCATTCTATTCCATTCATGTAAAGATTATATATATACACATCACCCCATTTAACACTAATAATAGTAGCAATATAATATATAAGTGCCTTCTTTTGTGCCATCGACGGATCATACCTATTAGTTAGTAGTCGTGTTAATAATGTTGTCCCATTAGTGTGAATATACACTACAGTTTTTTTCGTTGCACCATCATCAACAACTTACGCATATACATATCAACATCATCAACAACTTATACATATATATATATATAAATACACATATATATATACACATATATATATATATGTATATACGGTAACTACATTTAAATATACGGATTTTTAATATACGAACAGGTATTTTAGACTACCTCCGGGAAGGTTTTCCTTGGCCCGCCCAGTCATTTAAACATACGGAATCCAATTCATTTAAACATACCGTAACTACATTTAGATATACGAACTGGTATTTTTCATACTACCTCCGGGGCCTCGCGGTTTGGCCCGCCCTCCGCATATTTAAATGTCGTTACCGTATATATAAATACATGGGTCAATACCTCTAATACCATTTAGGACGATGAACCAGTGGTACATGGTTTTGACCATTAAATATTACCTATAATTGCTAAATACCAAATACAATTTTTTTGACCACTATTATCCAAAATACCATATATCATATACCCAATACCTATACCCTCTGGCAAACTAACATAACTGTGGAAAATCACAATTTTAGTGGGTAAATCGACTGTGAATGTGCCATTTTCAATAGCTTTTTGTATGTTTACCAGAGGGTCACCATTGCTATTTTGATGTCAATATATACCCTCTGGTTAATTTAACATAGCTATTGAACATGGCCATTTATAGTTGATTTATCCATTAAAAATGATGATTTTCCATAGTTTTTTGTATGTTTACCAGAGGGTAACCAATATTGCCCAAAATGGATCAAAATACCATATAAATACCAATACCATATGCCATATATGGCCATGGATCAATACAGGATGGCGCCCCCAGTTGTAAGTTGGTTTATAGATCAGTATAACCCGTATTAACCAGTTCGTTAGATCTACCATAAACCATAGAATTCAGCCACTTTTTCTAGGCAACTGAACGCTATGGAACGGCGGTCCCATCCTGTACCAAGCACGGAACAAGTTGGTTGAATGCATCCCCATTTACAATCATTTATTGATCTGGCGGTTTCCAGAAATGGGGTACCCCTTTATCATTTCCATTTCCAGCCCCAGTAACTAGAGTTATGTGCGTACCATAAACCATAGTTATTGGGGTTATAAACCACTTAGATATCTGGGGGGCCTCACATTGTAGGTATTGATCCATGGCCATATATGGCATATGGCATTGGTATTTATATGGTATTTATATGGTAATTATATGGTAATACCAATACCTTGTATAAATATCATATAAATAGCAGTATCTATGTCCACTATGTATCTATGAATAGTAGTGGATATCTGTATAGATAATTATAGATACATATTATCTGCTTCGACCATCGGGGGGGGGCCTTGGCTCCCCACAGGGCGCAGCTCAGTCCGACCAGCCCTGTGCCGCTCCCAAGCTCCAGGTAGGTCCCTGGCTGCCAGCTTTCGGCCAGATACCTGGGATAGACACATCAGCTGATTGGTATATTATACATTATATATATACCATGTATATATATATATGCCATGTATATATATATATATGCCATGTGTGTGTATATATATATATCAATATACGATATTATTATACATAGG
Organism: Cladocopium goreaui; assembly: GCA_947184155.2. Taxonomy (NCBI): domain Eukaryota; class Dinophyceae; order Suessiales; family Symbiodiniaceae; genus Cladocopium; species Cladocopium goreaui. Next base: position 42,996 of record CAMXCT020006401.1, read on the forward strand.
TATTGATATATAGGTATATATATACTTGGGTATTGGTATATTAATATATAGGTATATATATATATCATCCCATTCATATTGATTTACATATTATATATATAAATATTATCCCATTACTTGTATATTGGTTGATTTGTTTTTTTTTTTAATATGAATGGGATACATATCTATAAATATATTTCCAGAATAATGGGAGACTCACATTGCGATTTTGGAATGGTATATTATATACCAATATCGGTATAATATATATATATATAATGGGATAATCATTGAATATGATGGATTTATATTGAAATGAAATCATTGACATCATGAATATCTAGACTTAATACTGCGGGAATGGTGTGTATGTATATATGTATATATAAACAACTATTCATGATAACTGTTGTAACTGGTTGGTGGTTTGAACCATCTTGAAAAATATTAGTAAATGGGAAGGATTATCCCATATATTATGGAACATAATTTACGTGTGAAACCACCAACCAGATAATATCATCCCCCGTTTTTTGCGGGTTGAAGAGCCAAAACGTTTCTTGAGAACGGGATCCCAAAGGTTCATGGAGTAGCCCAAGATATACTGATTGGTGGTTGAGCCTACCCCTCTGAAAAATATAAGTTCGTCAGTTGAGATGATGAAATTCCCAACTGAATGCAAACATAATCCATTCATGTTCCTTAAAGCACCAATCAGTAAATTCCTATTGATTGAGATTATCAAATCCCATTGAGTGCACCATTAGGGGTAAGTCGCTAATAGCCATTGCCAATCTTAGATACCCTGCAAAAAGTTAAATTCTTTGCTGGTTAGTAGATATTCCCATAAATACCAAAAGACTAAAGGATTAAAGTATCCATGTAAGATTGACCTAATAACCGTGGTAAACATCTCCGCGCTCATCAACACGTCTCGCAGCTGCGAGAAGTCTTGTCGGGATCATCATCCTGCGTATTGATTAACATGAGAACTGTGCATGAGGCCACCAGTAATTGATGGTTAATTTTATGGTTAAAACATATGGTTACCAGTACTTAATGGTATTTAACCATGAGATAGCCATGTAGTGATTTGTAACATGTGAGTTAACCAGTAATTTGGTGAATTTTCTGGCTCATGTTCCATGAACATGTTGTTTTTGGTTGAGAGTGACACCTGATTTTTGATATGCCCAGATATGCCAACGGCTCACCTTACATACCTTTTGTCGTTTTCCCATCAAAATGACACTCTAAGAAGTCACCAACTTGCCACCAAGGTTACTTGGAGAAGCTGAAGAATGGACTTTGGGGCAAAGAATGCGGTTTCGGAACAATCACTGGTTCTGTCTTGCCATGTTTCCCCCCTCACACTGTGGAGAATTTCACCGGAGTCAAAGGAAACATCTTCCCAATGCTCATCGCATTCCCTTCTCTCAAACCACTGGAACAACCCAACTCTAATCCCCCATGGCGAATTGAGAATCAGGTGTCAGGTCACCGGTATGGAAAGTAGCAGCTGAGTTTTTAATCCGATTTTCCCCTTGGAGAACCCCCAATATGTTGTTGATTTGCCATGGTTTTTCTATAGTTTATGAATATATCTATAAAACTATTTGGACTATTTTCTGGAGATGGTTTATCTAGTATGTGCTTGGGAAACTCTTGGTAGCTCCAAATCGCTCCCCATGAAAAATAGGGAATATGAATAGCCATAGCTCCAAATCGCTCCCTCTATAGTTATTGTTCACCACTGGATAGCTATCTTTCAGGATCATCCCACGGATGCTTCGTAACACTAGGTGAGTTGCAAACGCCGAATAGGCCATCACGGTATATCCCACGGTATAGTAAGTAGCTTGTATCCTAGTTATAAATGGAGAAGTAGGATTAAGCAAAACTGAAAAAACAGAAAAGCAGGGTGAACTAACCAACTTAGTAAGTGGTTCATGAGCCACCAATATAGAACATCATCAATCAACAGTAATATTGAACATTTTACCAACCAGTTACAATTCCGGGGATGACCCTCCAAAAATAATTCACCATCAATAATGATACATATCATTCCAACCCTTAATGGGATATCACTTAGCTAATAGTCTCTTAATAATTCACCAGCGGTTTTCATGATCCATTCGCCATTACTAACCATTATTAACCACTATTAACCACAATTACTCAATATCAACCACTATCAACCACTATTAACCACTATCGACTAAGCAATCCACTTTTTCCCTGGGCGATCTCCGTGGGGTGTAAGCAGCGCAGCTGGCGCGCCACGCATTTTGTTTTCGAAGCCCGTCGCCCATATCTCAGATTCTACTCACTTCACCTGCCGCGAGGTAAAACATCCCGGTTAGAAATTCATAGTGAATCAATGTGAACAGTTTATAGAGAACTTACTTAAGAGTTGATAGTTAAGAGTTAGTACTAGTACTTAGTTAGTGTATAAATATATATGTATATAATAACTAAATAATAAATATATAAAAATAGATATAAATATACATATATATATAAATATATATAAATATATAAATATATATAAATATATATAAATATATATAAATATATATAAATATATATAAATATATATAAATATATAAGTACATATATATATACATAAATATATAAATACATATAAATATATACATATCTACATTGTGAAACAAACACACATGTGGTTCAGGATATATAGTTCTAAGTTCAGCACATGAATATACATTACAATCACTTGTAGCTCCGAGTTCATGAGTCAGAACGTCAATATCTCTGCGATTCCCGGTTTTACCTTTTTTTGGCTTTTTCATTAAACCGGCATCCTCCATTTGAAGCTGGTTGGTGGTATACCTACCCCTCTGAAACATATGAAAGTCAGTTGGGAATATTATTCCCAATATATGGAAAGTCATAAAATTCATGTTCCAAACCACCAACCAGGAAGGCTTTTGGCATTCACCTCAATTCTGGTTGTAAGGTCTTGGCGTTGTGATGTGCAAGGCCTTTGTCGGTTCTTCAGATCTTTGCATCGACGACACTTGACATGATCGTCTCAAAACTGCAGACATCCACCAAGATTTCAATCTGGGTAAATTATAATACTTCACTAACCTGAATTGTTGGGCATTAAGGCCATAAAAGGGGATCATTTCTTTATATTAACCATGATGAATCAGGGTTCGGGAGAACAGGCTTCGGTCGTGATGAAATTTACCCAGATTTTAATGATGTGAACCAAGGATAAGTTGCCCCGATGATGTGAGGATCCCATTTTGTAGCACACACTTTCTGGGCCTAACCCCTGGATCAATGCAGCTAAGCAGGGCCGACACATTTCCAAAAAGTTGGTGATACAGTGAACATCCAACTCTGAAAAAACCCATTCTTGCGACTCAAACTCCCAACAACTCGATTTTTTGGGTAAGTAACTAGCTTTCTGGTTGAATTCCTGATCTTGGTGGGTCATCTGTGCTTTTTTCACCACCAACTGCTGCTGGCTATGTCATCTTTAGTCAAATCCCCAAGGCTTTGTCAAAACCCTCGAATTCTCGTTGTTTACCCCACAGCTCTCAACGACGAATCCAGGTGGTTTTTTTGACCCGTCGAGAACCCTTTTCCCTCACTCGCCAAATTCTTCGATGGGCTGGATTTCATCTTACACACATAACACACATCACACACGTATAGATACACATAGACATATAGACATTTAGACATGTTCAAAGACACACACACATATATATATTATATCTATACCCATATATTATATTATATTTATCTATATATATATATATTAGGAGGCTCCTTGTCCTCTTTATTTAGGGTTATGGTGAGGATGGATACCCCTAGCTGGAACTATATCTTGGGTGGCTGGAACTATTTAAAATGATGGTTAGAACTACTTTAAACCCTGTTAAACATCTTCAAAAAAACCATCAGAACTATATTCATTTTTGTCTAAAAATGGTCAGAACTATATTTTTTTTATCCAAAAATGGTCAGAACTATATTGTTGTTTTTCCAACAATGGTCAGAACTATATTGATTTTTGACCATAAACAGTCAAAGCTATAAAGCCATGTAAGACCATGTGTCAAGTTTATGACACAATTCTTAGTGGGCAAATCCCGGATGGTTGGGCCATTTTTCGGGCAACAAACGCCCACACTAATATATCCTCAAGAATAACCTTCAACATGCAGGAATTATGTTATATCATGTTGTATAAGTTGTATATTATATTTGCATATTGCATATCACAAATCATTGTGCAATCCTTGGCCAGGGCTGAGTTGAAATCAGATGGCCTGGAAATTCAAGGGAAAGCAGGCCCAGGAAATTCAATAAAAAGGTCCAGCTTGCATAGTATATATGTGCCTGACCTTAAACAGATGCTAGTGATACTAGCTACACCAACAAACCTGATGGCTGTATTATTGCATTGTTCCTCCAACGCAGGTCCAGGTGGGAGTGTGACAAAGCAACCCACATGTGGCCAGTATTTTTGCTCAATATAGGCAAGGTCTCCCATTGGTCGGAATGACCACAGCAGTTTCGGGTGATCGGTCGGGGCTCGATGATGCTTCAACTGTTTGGGGAACTTCAGACTCAGAGCCTGAAGCAGTTGCAGATTCTGAACTTCCACCTGATCTCCTTGAGTGACTTGTTTAAATGGCCATGTCATGTTCATGTTCTCCCTCCCAACGGTTTCTAACTTGATCCATTTGTTTTTGTACACCTTATTGCGATCAGGAAGGACCACACACACACACAATCAAACCGTTGGTTTTTCCCGACCGATATGCAGTTCAAAGCTGAAGTACACATCAACAGCAGCATTCCTTGTTGCTCATTTCACTTTGGGGGTAAGAAATTTCAAAAAAAATCAGTCTGACTGCAAATGGTCGAAGGAGATTATATATGATGCTGTGACATTGCGCCATCCAACCTTTGATGTCGACAGGAAATTTGACTTAATTTTTCGGTTTCGAGTACATCAGCTTCATGATGTTCAGATCCCTGCTTGAACAGTTGAATTTAGGAAACCATTTTTTTGGGCGTGGTGTACATGTGAAAAACCCTGCTTTCCACCCAAGCTCCACTTAGGACATGGGCTTGGAGAAGCCTGGTTGCATGTTGTGGACCAAGAACATCATTCAGCTTCCCGAGCCCAACATCCCACAGCTTTCTGCTTCGGAGCACTAGCTGTTGGAGAATTGCTCGACGCTTGGCCAAAGTCGATGTTGTTTGCAAATCAAATTTGATGTCCTGTCTTTTTGCTTTGAACGCAACAGAACGTAAGATTACTCATCACGGCATTACGGCAAAACTTGTAGCTTTGAAATTCCAAACGCTAGTGGTTCCTTTATTCCTGTTTGTCCGCAGTCAAGCGCGGATTGGTTTCGCGCATCAGGATCACTTTGGTTGAGGAATGCGCTGGAGCAGCTACGGCAACATATGCAATGCAACCAAGCTGGTCCAAACTTGTTATTTCAAGCGGGTATTGCAACTTTCTGGGGTGTGTGCGGGGTGTTTTTGTCTTTCCGCTGGGCGAAGTCTAGCGAGGTTCGCAGAAAGTGAATCATTGTCTTGTGGGGTCCAGTGTGCGTGGCCCAGCCAAGGCAGGAGCTGAACCGCAACTTGAAGCGTCCAATACCTTTCCTTACACTGGCTGTCTCAGACATTAGCGAGTCAAAGCGGGACTTCATTGTTGCACACCATGGAGATTGCAGACCCTTGGCCAGGAAGAGAGGCCAGGCGATATCAGATAGCAAAAGCATATACATATCACATCACTTCAGAATATCACGATATGATATGATATGATATGAAATGAAATGACCCTCCTATATAATATAAACTTGTACCGTATACTTGACACAGTGACATGCAATCGCTGATGGGGATCGGATCCTGGTATGTTTTCACTTTAATTCGTTCTGGGAATCATGTGCGGCCAGGATACATGCACGGTCTCATTTGCCTCTCTTTGTGTCTGATGTGGCTACACTAGGGTACGTTGGATATACTAGGCCGGAATTGGTTGGACTTTCGAAAGGGTGTGTAGGGCAATCATGTGTCACCACGGTCCACTTGCACTGGACGTGATGGGGCCCCAATTGTGGTTCGCCCAAGGTGATTCTCATTTTCACCCAATGCCATTTGAGGTTGGTGTCAGGGCCATTGCCATAGCATCGTCCATCCTTGTTATTGGAAGCTAACTTGACCACGTCTTCAGTGACATGGACCACGTGATCATGGGCGGCCACTGCCAGTGTTGCTTGCGAGAATGCAGCATCGCGCACAACCACAGGTACAAAGAGGTGAGGGTAGTGGTTGACATGAGGGTTTCCAGCGCTATGGTTGGTCTACAAAAGGTTGGCGACTGTTTGATACCGATAGAATGACCCAAAGTTCAAGGACAAATATGGTAAGTCAAGTTACCGTTGCTTGGTTCAAGGACCCAAGGTCTTCGGTGTCTCAAGTTCGAAGGTATGTGGCTGGAGTTTTGGCTGCGCTGGACATGGGAGCAAGACCGCCACCCAAAAGTGAGGACTATCCGGGAGCCATGCCGACTTCCTTTCCGACCACAGCTGGGATAGGTTTTGCGGGAGCGTGGAACAGTTGCCGCTTCCGGAACGGTCCAGAACTATCCAGAACCATTTCTTAGCTGAAAAGTCTACCATTTTCGGCCGGAACTATATTTTTTTTGGGGAAAAACATGCCGGAACTATTTCCATTTGATTCAAAAAATGGCCGGAACTATTTCATTTTCCCAAACATTTTTCTTCCCGCTGCCCGTCTATTCTGCCATGTCCCCGAATGGCAGGACGGGCAAAGAACCGAGAAGTCCCGGGCAGCTGACAGGGCTGAAATGAGGTGCCTGAAGGTCGAGCATAACAAGTAATTACACAGAGATCCCAAAGGTTTTGGAGCACCTCAACAAGAGGCAGACCAAGTTTCTGAACAGTGCCTATGCATCCTTGATGGAACCTCGCCTAGAGTTGGGCTAGCATGGGCTAGTGAATTGGCTCAGCATGGTTTCAGCCTGCAATCGTACGGACGTATGGACCGTATGGACCAGGACTTTCGTTGCGAGTACCATTTCCATCCTTATGATTTTTGGGAACAGAAAGATACAAGGTAGCTCGTGGTGGCCTTAAGCACGCCCATAAGGTGTAGCTCTTGAGGATACACTGCATAACCTCCCCTGCTAGGTTCAAGACATGTTGCGTTATCTTCAGATTATTCATGTACGTTCTATCAATAGTTGAACATATGTAACATATGTTCTAACTTAAGTTACCACATCTTTAAAAATGCTTCGAAAATTAACAACATAAGAAATAGATCTGGACCGTCCAGAACTATTTCAAATATATTTTGAGAAATAGTACTGAACCGTCCAGAACCGTCCAGAACTATTCCTGAGCTAAAACCCAAATAGTTCTGGATAGTTCTGGATAGTTCCGGTGTTAGAAATAGTTCTGAACCGTTCTGAACCGTCCAGAACTATTTCTAATATATCTTTTATAAATAGTACTGAACCGTTCTGAACCGTCCAGAACTATTCTTGAACTATTCTAAGGAATAGTTCTGAACCGTCCAGAACTATTTCTAAAGAGCCATATTATATCATGTTTTTGAACATATATCATATTTTAGCATACTTAGTTTACAAACATGATACGCTGCCTGATGTTATTTCAAACTTATATAATATAACTTTTCTTGTTTAAAACAATACTATCTACTTATTCCCCCTTTCTCAACTTCAAACTTGTAACTTGCATCTTTAAGCTAGCACTCCATGCATTTCCCATGTGTCTTTTGGAATCCTGCATCGCGACCGACACTCAATTTTACCATGCTTGTTTTGCTTACATTTAACTTTCACACACTGATACGTACACTAACACGTGACACGTGTATAAATAGCGGAAGTGTGATAGTAAGCACGCCGCTTGTAGCATACAAATTTCCAAGGAAGAGAGCCAAGGAGCCAGAGGTGGAGAATGATGATGACAACGATGATTATGACGCGCAGCAGCCAGCAAAAAAGAAGAGAACCAGCAAAAGCAACAAGGGCAAGAAGAGAAAGCAGTCCTGAGATCACTTGAGTAGGGTCGGAAAGGATCAAAGGTTGTGTTTTGCGAGAGTTGCTAAGACTAACTCAGAGTTGCGGCTGGCGGACTATATGTGATTTGGCCAGGATTGGGCATAGGGCTCTTTCGGCTTGAGTTGTAGCCCCAAATTTTATATAGTCAGTTGTTTATTGGTTGTTCGACTTTTGACACACTGAGGAAAAATAATGAGTAATGATGAGCTTCTGGTTTCAACATTCCCTCTTGGAAGAGCCATGCCTTCCAGCCAACATGGCGGTATCTGCCCGAAAAACTCTCAATCCCTTTTCAAGAGCCCGAGTGCAGCCTGGCATTTCTAGAACATGTTCAAATCCGTCAAAACCCGCCTTTTTGATGTGTAGCAACCCTTTCAACTTGATCTTTGGGTAAGTGGTACTTATGTCCCTATCAATGAATACGTAACTGGTGCTTTCATGCCGGACATGCTGGACATTTGAAATGTCCAGCTCGGGTGGGGAAACTCAAGAGCGAGTGGCTATGGCCACTGTTTGAACAGAAAGGACTCTGAAACTTGGGGAAACAAAAAGCTTGTGCTGAGGGCTTGCTGGTTTTGTCTTGGCAACAAGGTGCCACACAGCACCTTCAGCCTTCAAATGCCTTTGGTTCTACGGGCTCGGGGGTTTCAAAGCCAAATGAATGCACACAAAGACGACGGGAGGAGGACCCCGCCCAAAAAAAAACTCAACTGTTGGAATGGGAAATCTCCTAAGCTATGTTTAGAGATGACCAAATGATGGGGAAGAAAACAAGATTTCCAATTTCCAACAGTTGAGATTTGTGAATGGTTGTGTTGCTTCCCTGTCTTTGAGGACTTGGGCGAATCTACCACTTCTATTCTTTCCATATAGGTTTTGTTTCGGGTCCAGCAACAAGGATAGTATGCATTAATACCCTTGGTTTCCAGCCTTTGGCAAAATGCTAGTTGCAAAATCACAACAGGACTTTATTCAATTCTTCCTTTTTGATATTGGGTATTCACTGACAAACAAAGAGTTGAGGGCAGCTTTCAGAATGTATTCGAATGATGACGCTGATGCTGGCAGCTGGGCTTAATATTTAAGGGTGGTTCCCCTGAAAAATATCAGAATTTTCGGTTCTGGGCGAAAGTGAAGTCATATGTCATATAGCCCCCTCCATGTCTTAATGAGTTTCAACATAATCCCCGTGGAATTTTGTGTGTTTTTTCATATAGTTCCAAGGGATTTTGTTTGATTTTGCAAATAGTTCCACAGGTGTTTTATTGTGTTTTTTGTATTCCTCATATAGTTCCTGATGATTTTTAAAGGGTTTTTATCACATAGTAATATAGTTCTTGACAGTCCCATAGGTATTTTATGTGGAGTCCATATAGTTCTACATACCCTTGAGCTGCTCACCATGAAAGAGGCCAAGAAAGGTCCCAATATATATATATATATATATTATATATATATATGGGTTTGTCTAAAAATAGTGTACCCCCAAAATCCATGGGATTATAACAATTTTCCCCATTAAAACAGCATGTCCCCGCACCTCAGGCCACTGGGGCCAGCAGCTGGGACTGCAAGCGTTCCAGGCGCGTCGAGACCGAGTTGTCCAACACCGCCTGGCGTGCGCCGAGGTGCCGCGGATGGGGGAAATGCCATGGGAAATGCCATGGAAATGGTGATTTCATGGGAAAAAATATAGGAAAACTATAGGAACATGGTGATTTCATGGTGATTTTATGGTGTTCTTGCTGTTCATATATATAGCATATCACATGATATCTGCATCAAGTGGTTGGTTTCATCCCCATTTTGAAGGCTTAAATCCACCCGCCCTTTCGCGGTCCTCTCCCATCTTCACCACAAGGCCTCCCAACCTCGGCGGAAATATCCATTAAACCTTGACTATAGATGTCATCCATTGACATTAAGATCCATTAACATCCATTAACATCTATTATATGGTTCTATCTATCCATTATATCTGGGTAAACTATGATATTTCACTAACATGAAAATTATGGTCCCCAATGGGGATGATTCCCAACGTATAAACCATGATCTATGGTGACGGCACGATATGAGGTCACGATAATTTATCCAGATGATTATTATGATGGCATTCTATGAAGATTGTAATGCAGTCACCATGGCACCATAGGTAGGTTTCTCAGTATACAATCCGAATTCCACATCCGAATTATATATATATATGTATCATATAATATACTATGAACATATATCCATTATAATCCATGATCATTATGATGACATTTGTGATGGCATTCTATGATCATTATGATGGCATTACCATAGGATTTTCAGGTTCCAAATCTCGAGACAGGAGGATTTGTTGCCAAGCTCAGCTTCAGACAATGCAGGGTTGGTGTTATATTCCATGATCAGTTCGGAACCTTCAGAGCGGCATCTGAAGAAAACGACATCACAAGCGCAACTGGTTAGTGGTTTCAAACCATCTTGAAAAATATGAGTTCGTCAATGGCAAGGATGACATCCCATATATGAAATGGAACATAATCCAGTCATGTTTGAACCCACCAACCAGGCACAGGCGCAACGCAAGGGGTGGAACACACACCTGAAACACGCACATTTTTCAGCTGAAAGATCTGAACCCCCAGACCTCCCCAATCTCTGAAGACATCTCTACAGGATGGGGCCCCCAGCGATAGCGTTCAGTTGCCGAAAAAAAGAGCTTGAATTAACTATGGTTTTAATGGTAGATATAACGAACTACAGTAGTTTTCATGGATTTATTCATGGGGTGAATCTAAACTAACAAACACTTTTCTGGTGGTTTTATAAACTAAAAAATGGGCTTTATTAACATAACTGGGTTTTCCCCATCCTGTAGAGATGTCGATTTGCACAGCATCCAGCATACCTTGAGCTCGCTGTTGCATGGCAGCCTTCACCTGCCAGCTGTCGCGTCGCATCGTGTTTGTCCCAGAGAATGACTCGAAAAGTGTCGAGTTGGGTTGATACAAGGTGGTGCCCCCTAGATAGCTAAGTTGGTTTATAACTCCCATAACTATGGTTTATAGGTGATATATCTATAGTTAATGGGATTATAAACCAACTTATAAGTTGGGGGGCACCACCTTGTATGATATGTAGAGAATCTATAATCATTGGTATCCCATATGGGTATGGGTCAAACTTAGGTACCCCAATAATTGGATGGTGAATACAAAACTAGACATTCACATCTGTGGTGCCATTAATGGTCTTCCATTTTGACCCACATCCATATATAGAGAATGACATGTTTGTGTATGAAGAAATACTGCTTGGTGGTATACCTACCCCTCTGAAAAATATGAGTTCGTCAATGGGAAGGGTGACATCCCATATATGAAATGGAAAATAAAAACATGTTTGAAACCACCAACCAGATATTATAGAACATCTATACCATCCATTAACCATCCATTAACCATCCATTAACCATCCATTAATGTTTGAAACCACCAGAATATTTGGCAGATGTTCCAATTCTCCCATGGTGGCGATGTATCGAAATGTCACAGAGAGATGTTTTTCGATGCTGAAAACATGAATGGGATAGAAATTGTAAACTTAGAAACACACCATAAACTGGTTGGTGGTTTCAACCTACCCCTCTCAAAAATATGACTTATGTGAAAGTCAGTTGGGATTATGAACTTCCCAATATATGGAAAGTCATAAAATTCATGTTCCAAACCACCAACCACAAAGGGGGGCCCCCTAGATAGCTAAGTTGGTTTATAACTCCAATAACTATGGTTTATGGTACTTATAACTATAGTTATTGGGGCTTATAAACCAACTTATAACTGGGGGGCCCCACTTTGCAGGTAGGGTGATCATCCACTGAAATAACTGGGGTGAACAAACATACCTGCATGACCTGGGATGATGTACCCCCATGACTATGGGACTATGGAAACTCCCTTTTTTCCTACGTCGAGTCGATGTTCCAAAGACGTTTAGCCGTGAGGGATCCAAAAAATCACCGGAATCGACAGCCGGACACTTAAAAAGGATCACCCAGCACAGTGGAGTGTATCGTATATATATATATACACATATAATTATATATAGATTATGAATTTTCAAAGTAGGTGTGAATTTGGATGCTTGGAACGGGGTACGATTGGAGGGTACGGTTTTGAGGTCATGGTGCGGTACGATGGTACGGTTTTGGGGTCATGGTACGGTGCAGTGGTACGGATCAGTGGTACGGTTTTGGGGTCATGGCACGATATAATGATAAAATATGATTATGATAAGTTTTTTAAATACATAGTGCGATATGATGGTACTGCATTGGGGTATGATATGATACGGTGATATATTATTGAAATCATTGAGATGTAGAAGGTGGTGTATACCACGGCAGAACTTGATGATTGTAGACTTTTAACTGAACATGATCATCAACCATAGACACCTTATTGTCATTGCTGAAATAGTAGTTCTTGCTCTAAACCCTAAAAACCGAATCTGTGTCCGGCGGAGGAAACTACTAGACTCACATAAATAAGCGCTGTAAATCATTTTTATGTTGTGAAGATTTCAGGATACGACAGCACATCTCGCCAGAATATCATGTATCTTATCTTATTTAGATTCACTGGTTTTGCTCAATGGGCTACGCTGATGGCCTTTGAGGCCTGTGTAGAAACTCACACAAACAATGACAAGAAAACCGCATGCTTTAGTGCAAATCAACATCAACAAACAACAGAACCAAAAAGCAAACCCAACACCAACGTACACAAACAAAAAACTAACCCAATAAGGGCTAACCCAATAAAAACTAACCCCAAGCACCAATCGAACATAAAACTACCAAGGCAACAGCAAAACACCAGAACAACAACAGGAAAATGGAGAACATGGATGACACTGAAAACCGAATATAATACTCTACAAGTTTGATCAAGTTGATTGCAGTGGATGGAAAAACATCCTGCACCAGTTGATAGCTGTTTTATCCCATTATTTACAGGGTTTCCACCATCCAAGCTGGTGCAGGATTTCTTACCTTCATTGTTGGGAAGCATGCGAAACAAATAAATGACATGAAAGGAAATAAAAGAACACTAAACGAAATCAAATGAAATGAAACGAATTGAACATGACAAAAACTGACGCACGCCATCAAAAGCACAGCAAGTGGCATGCATGGGACGGCATGCATGGCACCAGGATTCTAAACAGTCTGTGCGATTAGCAATTTGTTGTGTAGCTCTTGCATATTGGAAATTCTCGAGTATTTAGTTTCACATATTATATTCGGAGTTTGGAATTGCAATTTCTGGTTAAATGACACACAAGTGACCACATCAACGAACTCACAAGCAGACCCACGATTCGACAAGAAAAATGCAGCAAATGCACTCACACGCAAGCAAGGACCATACAGGGGCCCATAGAGGACATGGATTTGTTACTGTAGCCAGACGTACATGGACGCAGCTCACCCGGGCCATACAAACCAGGTCGTGGTTTGTGACAAGTTTTGTATCTTGTATGTCAGTAATATTCACAACTACACAAAAGTAGAAAAAGCAAACAAACGCGCAAGCAAACTCAAGTAGAAATGCAAAACAAATGACAAACAAACACAAACAAAAAAAACAACTGATGTGGCCCCTTTGCGTTTGTGGTCGCGGATCCAATCTGCTTTAGCTCTGAAAACCAAAAGAAAACACAATGATAAACATGATAAACTCATTTTGTTTGAGGGATCAAAGGCATTTGTTTAGGGCTACTGATTTCCACCTTGGGCATACTGTATACTAGAAAAAGTAGTAGTGTGCGCGTCCGCATAAGTTACACGAAACGGCATGGGGCCCAACATTTACCAATCCAGAAGTCATCTTTGATCATGACCCCGTGACCTATCGAAAATATTTTATTTCAAGTGGTGAGCCACCAGGGCCACTACCACTACCATCACATACTACAGTGTCAAAACCCCTCACACACACAGCCTTAGACGATTCAGTCCGCTTGTCGACGCAATCTCCCCTCATGAACTTGAAGTCTGAATGCTTTTTGTGTACAGTCTAGATGCCTATATAGCACCAGTATCACATACATGCGTCCCTGCATGAAGAAATGCGCTAATATATACTAATATCATGTATTTAATATATGTGTCCAACAAAAAATAACATACAGTGCCTTGCATCTAGAGTGTGTCTCAATATTAACAGTCTACTGTACCCTTTTGTGCTGCATACATCTGCACACTTCATTTGGCTGAGCTGTTATCCATGTGTGTTCTCACACAATCCCTAGATTGCTCACTTTGCCCCCCGCTTTGCATTTGATGTGCTTCACTTGCGTTTCATGTGTTGCTATTCCATATATTGATATATATATATATTGATATATATATATTGATATATATTGATATATATTGATATATATTGATATATATATATATATGTATGTATGTATAGTTGTATGTGTGTGTGTGCGTTCGTGTCCTTATTGCTCTTTATTGAGTGAATTTCTGCGCCAGGCATTTGCCTTGCGTCTGAAACATGTTAATACATACGAGGCTTTGTGTTGTTTTGCGTTTGGGTACCTGATGGTACCTGCATATTCCCAGTCTTGTGAACTACACCATAGTAAAGGTGTTGAATGCTCAAACACATCCTAAGCATCAATGCCGCTCCATGCTAACTGCGCTATATCTGTCCCCAACAATTCGACCCGACTATACCCCGAAACCGTACCACCGTACCCTACCATTGTACCAAACCGCACCCCAAAACCATACGACCGTACCACACCATACCACAAAACCTTACCACTGTAGCACACCGTATCCCAAAGCTGTACCTCAAAACTTTATAAGTTGGTATCCTTTCGTGGGGTCGGGACTGTGCGAGTGTACCCCAAAACCGTAACCCGAAAACCGTACCCGAAAACCGTACCCCAGAACCGTACCCCGTACCCGTACCCAAATAAGGACATATATCGATATACCTTTTTGAGTGTACCAATACTAACTTAGTATTGGTACACTCAAAAAGGTATATCGATATATGTCCTTATTTGGGTACGGTTTTTCAGGGTACGGTTTTCGGGGTACGGTTTTGGGGTACGGTTTTTCAGGGTACGGTTTTCGGGGTACGGTTTTGGGGTACGGTTTTGGGGTACGGTTTTCGGGGTACGGTTTTGGAGTACGGTTTTAGGGTACGGTACGGTACAGTGGTACGGTAGGGTGCTTAGTATTGGTACACTCCCGACCCTACGAAAAAATACATCCTTTTTCTGGTATATACAGTAAGTGAGACTGTTTTGGGGTATGGTTTTGGGGCGCGGTACGGTAGAGTGGTAAGGTATACGTTGGTACGGTTTTGGGGTACTGTACAGTACAGGCGTACAGTGGTATAGTTTGGAGTTGTTCAACTCCGATCCAAACTTTGCGAATATCGATTGAAAATATTGAAACCACACATCACGTGAATTTGTCTGATGCACTCAAGTGACTTGTGTCCGACCTAGCGCAGTTTCCGTGGTACAATTTTTGGGTACAGATCCAGGTCAGTTATAGAGCGAATATATGCGATTATGATTTATGGAATTGCGGTTGCAAATCTCTAGAAAGGCCACACATCGGAATTTGAATTTTCACGTGCAACATGCGTAAAAAAAACATCAAAAGGCTGTATATATGAATCACAGTAAATCACAGCTTAAAACCCATTCAAACTACATTTGTTCATGAATGTGTGCTTCCAAAACCACATTGAAGAAAAGCAATATTCTGAGACAACTCTTCTGGCCACCCACAACGATCGAAATAGGAGAAACACTTTGAAACAAAAAACAATTTTCTGAGACTCTCTGCTGGCCACCCCCTGCCCCTCCCAATAGCAAGACTTCTTGGAACGCGCTTTCGGTTTGACTTTTTTCAGCAAACCTCGAGACTTTTGGGAATGTTGTTTTTTGTCTTGATCTCCTAGAACCCCAATCTCAGGATTTCTGGAACAGCGTGTTTCTGGATGTTTCTGGTATATTTAATGTCTTGTTGAAACCAAGACTCAATCAAGACTCCTGCAAAACCTTTCGCATTATTTGTTTGATATTCTTTGTCTTCTGCAGGGGAGCCAAGACTTCCGGAAAACTAGTCTTAAAAGCAAAAAACACTTTTCAGCTGCAATAACTATTTGTACTTTTTTGAAAGGAATGCTGGTTGTTTACGAGTTTGCATTGTCAGAAACACACCACTTTCTGACAGGAATACTGTAATGGTTTGTAGCGCAATTTCACTGCTTGAAAAGAACACCGAACTTGAAGAGCGCTACCCTTTCAAAAGGATTTGTCAAAGAAATACTTTTTTAAGCATTGCAGTTGTCGACAGAATAGCATACTGTATGTCAAAAGGAATTCCATGTTTTTTTGCAGGGAATACTTGATATTTTGAACAAGTACTATTTCTTTGAAAAACATCGCATCTCTCAAATGAAAACTGTGTGTCTCAGACACTGCACATCTTTAACTGACAGCGGTATCTTTCAAAGGAATACTTCAAATACAAACAGAAAATCTGCTGAATGTTGCCTGAATTTTTGAATTTAACATTGCATTGGTTCAATCCATGTTTCATATTTGGCCGATGTGTTTTGTACATAAAGTACTGCCCTGGAGGAATATTGCACCCATTGAAGAAAGATGCATGTTTTGGATGGACATCTTTTATATAAACTTGCATTATTGCACAGAAATCTACATATTTCCTCAGGTATTTACCTTTGAAAAGAACCGGCCTTGTTTATAAACAATTGCATACCCTTTTGAAAGAACATTGCGCATGTGGAAACGGAACAGTTATTTTCTTGAAGGAAGACTTCTTCTTTGAGAGAAATGATCACTGAGCGCTGTTTCTGGAATACTGAGTATATACTGAGTATGCCTATCTTATTTGGGCATATCTATATAACATGTAAATTTGTATAGTCAAAAAGGAATGATCAGTTGAACTCCCTTATCAAAACCAAGAATTATACAATAATCTTACTTCTCTCAAAGGTCAAATACTGCACTTTCTTAAGAGAATACAGGACACTGAACTGTTTGTTGGAGTTGCACACCAATATGCGGGCAAGTGTGACGCCCTCTTATTCTGAGACATGCTCTTTCAAAAAGACTATGCGTTTTACTGTGTGCCCGCAATCCAATGTGCGCAAAACAATTTCCGATCTTTAGAACCTACATTGACATAGACTTAAAGACAAACCATTATAAATCTTAAATCCTCCTCAATGGCAACCCCTTATTTAAGACACCATAAGACATCAATATTACTTTACCCCAGCTCACTCTCTCCTTTACATTGTTTTGGGCACCAGTTTTGACCGGTTTTTGCTTTGGGATGTTTATCTTCCACAAGGTATCGTATCAACATCTCACCACGCCATTACAGTGCACCGCAGAATTCCCTACCAACATTCCGTCGCACCAACATGCCACATCATGCTACATCACCATAGCGTACCAGCATCTTATCTCACCCGCGTGCCTTACCAACACATCGCAAAAACACCGTACCGCACCAGCATCTCATCCCGCAACACAAACGACTCACTGCACCACTGTATCGCACCAATTTACCATACCAACATTCAATCGCACCATGCCACCGTACTGTACCAGATAACACTGAACCACCACCACTGTACCACCTTACCATCATTTGACAGTGCCACTTCCATCGCACCACCGTACCGTACCATCATTTAACCGTACCACTTCCATCGCACCACCGTACCGTACCATCATTTAACCGTACCACTTCCATCGCACCACCGTACCGTACCATCATTTAACCGTACCACTTCCATCGCACCACCGTACCGTACCATCATTTAACCGTACTACTTCCATCGTACCGCCGTACCGTACCATCATTTAACCGAACCACTTCCATCGTACCACCGTCCCGTACCATCATTTAACCGTACCCAGACACTGTATGTACCCTACATTCCATACAGAACAAAAAGTGCATTACACCTACTTTGGCAAATCATAATATATAGATATGATGACAACTATAGTTTGAATAGATAAGAATCATAAGAAATCAACTTATTTATTAGTATAATAACAATAATAATAATAATAAAAGCACACTAATAATAACATATTGTAGATATGATGGTCAATAATGATCCTTTATTCGTTACTTTAGCCACACTGATCAGCCGCTTTCAGTTGAAGCCGTTGGCATGATCCTGAAAAGCCGCTCACAGCAGCGCCATGGTTTTTACATGTCGAAAGGAAATGAACTACCCTGGTATTTATATGGTATTTATATGGTATTTTGATCCATTTTGGGCAATATTGGTTACCGTCTGGTAAACATACCAAACAATGGAACATCACCATTTTTAAAATGGGTAAATCCACTATCAATGGCAATTTTCAATAGCTATGTTAAATTACCAGAGGGTAAATGAAATTGTAGAAAAGCCATGACAGTTCCCTAGAATTTCTGGAAACCGGGGTAGTTCTCAGCTATATATATATACATATATATACATATATATATACATATATATATATACATACATATATATATATTAAAATGATTTCAATGAACATCCAAAGATATCCTCTCGGAAATCCACAATGATGATTGGACAAAATTATTTCAGCTGCTACAAAAAATTAATCATTCAGAAAAAGAACATAACAAACCCATAGGAAATCCATAGAATTGTCATAGAATTTCCATAGAAACTCCACAATACCATCGAAATCCCCTGGAAGTGCAGTTCTAGTTGTAGGTGGATCATATTTCACCATTGTTATTGGGAGGTTTCTTAAAATGGGGGTTACCCCCAGTTCTCATCCATTTATAGCTTGGATTTTCCATGAAATAAAGGCATCCAGCTATTGGGGATACCCCCATTTTCGGAAACCCCCACCATACTTGGTTATCTCATCCCACTTTGCAAATAGGTTGTATCTCTGATTCTAAATGGGATAAGTAGGGTTAATCCACTTATAACTGGGGTGAACTAACCTACTTGCTAAGTGGGATGATGTACCCCACTATGGAAACCCCCATGACTAAGTAGGCTTCGATCTATATCCCTACAGGATGGTGCCCCCCAGTTATATGTTGGTAGAAAAAACCCTATGAATACTATAGTTATCTACAATGTGGTTAAAACAATAATAAAACATCCGGGATGGTATAAACCATTCCCAGTCATGGGTGGCCCATGACATTGTTTAACCACATTATAGTTATCTATAGTTATCGAGAAGACGACATCTGGCCATTACCAGATGAGATCGGCATGCTGCACAGCCGGCTCAAGCACAGGGAAAAACCTTCTCAGAAGGGAAAAAAACCCAGCCGTCCGGAATCGGCAAAACAGAAAAGCAAAACCCGCAACAAGGACGGGGGGAAGAGCTGGACCCCTCAGGGGACGACTGCCCACAAATTGTGTAAGAAAAAGGTGTCATAGCCCACTCACTGACCAGCAGACGACATCATCATCCAGAATGCAGTTGCACAGGCCGATAGCCCCTTAAGGATCCAAGAGGAGCTCAGCCACGGCAGTGTGCACCCCCGGGGCCTGATCCTCAATCAAAGCTCGCCGGCGGCGGATGGCCCGTCCAGTGGCGCGAGACAAGACAACAGAGATCTGCCCCAGCAACCGAGCTTTGACATCGTCGAGGGCGGCTCCTTCCACAAGAGCAACCGCTCCAGACAGACGGTGCAGAAAGGCACGCGTCTCAGGGGTGCAGCCTCCTTGTGCTTCCCACACCAGTGGCAGATACCGCACACCTGCTGCCTCACACAAGGCTTCGGTGCGGTTGTGCTGGCGCTTGCGGCAGGCGTAGGCCTGACAAGCAGAGCCGCCCGCCTGCCGGGTTTCATCCCAATGGTTGTCTCCAAGGGCGTTCACCACGGCAATGTCCAGGGCGAGGCATGGAGTGCTCAAAGGCACCGCGCCGTCTGGCAAGCGTGGAACTAAATGCGTGGCCGCTCGGACCAACACATCGGCAGGCCACCGGCGGCCGCTCTGCAAGAGGCCAGGTGCTTCCAGAACTGGCCGCACCTGGGCTCTGTTGCAATAATCGTAGAGAAGGTCCCGAATCCCGTTGTGGAGGACAACATGGTCACCACCAGCCATGCAACTCAAGGCATGGCGTCCCTTGCAGTCCGCTGGCTTCCCGCAGAAGCGGCAGGGCCCTCCTCCACACACATCGACTCCCAGCCGGCAACCTATTCTATAGTTATCTCTACCATAACTGGTTTGTGGCTTCAACCCCTCTGAAAATATCAGTCACCTGGGATCATTATTCCCAACTGAATGGAACCATAAAAATCCATGTTCCAAAGCACCAACCAGAAATAATAATCACTAGTTGATAACTATGGTTGATTTAGAAACCATACCAAGACAACACAGTACATCAACCAATGTTACCTATAGTTCTATCTACCAGAAAAACCATACAAAGTGGGGCCCCAAACGTTATAAGTTGGTTAAGAAGTTAGCCCCAATAACTAGTTCGTGATAAGTGCGTACCATAAACCAGTTCGTGACATTGGAGTTATAAACGCCCAACTGAACGCTATCATGAAAATCAGCTATAAATAGCTCTAAATCCCATGAAATCACCATTTTCCCATGGTTTTCCCATGGTTTTCCTATGGTTTTCCTATGGTTTTTCCCATGAAATCAAACCATAGGAAGCCCCCCATCGTTGAAAAGCCTGTCCCTGTTGGGCCGAGGTCAATGGCGCAGCCGAGGTCACCTGGATTTTCGGAGGTCACCATGGAAAAAAAAAGGATATATGGTTTTATATGGTTTTATATGGTTTTATGTGGTTTTATATGGTTTTATATGGTTTTATATGGTTTTATGTGGTTTTATATGGTTTTATATATGGTTTAATATGCATAATAATGGGATAATGATGGGATAATAATGGGATAACAATGGGATAATAATGGGATAACTGGGATAACAATACTGGTTGGTGGTATACATCTGGTTAATGGTGATTAATGGTGGTTAATGATGGGAAATGATGGTTGATGATGGGAAATGATGATTAATTATCTGGTTGGTGGTTGAGCCCTACACCCCTGAAAAAATGAGGGAGTTCGTCAGATTGGATCATCATCCCCAATCTGCTTGGGGAAAATAATCCACTCATGTTCCAGTCACCACCAAGCAGTAGGGGTTTTCGGATGGGTTTTTAAGCAACAAACATGAGAACCTCAAGGATCATTTGCAGAGGAATTTTGAGGGATTTTTGGAGGATTTGACCAACAAATAGCAGGCTCTTCAGCATGAAAAAATAGGGACTTGACCATGAAAAAACTACTTCGATGGGCCATGGAGTTAGTTAACTAGTTAGTAAATGGCTTATAATTGTTTTTTTTTGGGGGTAAACAAACCCCAGTTACTAACCAGGAATCGCTAATCCTATGGCCCATCTAAGTAGGGATGTCATTGATCCGACCATCGAATGGATCTACCCGGCCTGGTAGTGACTATATAACAGTTTGCGAACTTGAACATGGCCATTTAGACATCGTGGATTTACCCAGCTACATAGCATGGTGGATCTTTCCAGAGTTTTTGGTATGTTTACCAGAGGCCAAGATGATCTAATTGTCAGATCTTGTCAGGTATTTGGGACCTATAGGTTCCAAGAAAGCTAGATATATCATGATATATCATGATATATCTATTACCTATTCATAATATTCATATCCCACATGGTTGGTTTGATTATTGATATTGGGCTCTGATTTACCCGGCTTTAATACCACCGGACGCACAGAGACAGGTCAGTACCCCATCGTTGCTACATGGCATGGAAGCTGTGCAGGTTGACCCAGGTTGACGGTTGACCTTCCTCCAGAAATGCGGTTTTGACCCCCAAATCATATGGTCACTGGATTGGTTTTGTTGGGAAAATCTACAGCCGGAAACCCATGGGGTTTTTACCATCAAATATAGGGGTTTCCGGTTAAAATTTTCCCATCATCCAATTCTATGATATGGATGTTAATGGATATTAATGGTGAAAATAAGTCCAGTAGCTATGGTTTATGATACATGTAACTATAGTATTCATGGGGATTGATGAACCATCTTATAACTGGGGGGTTAATAAACCATCAATGGATATTAATGGATGTTAATGGATGTTAATATGGATATAAGTCAATGGATGATATGTCTATAGTCAATGTTAATGGATGATAATGATAGTCAATGGATATTAATGGATAGTAAATTTCTACAATGTGAGGCCCCCCAGTTATAAGTTGGTTAACAAAAGCCCTAGTAACTATAGTTATGTGCGTACCATAAACCAGTTCGTGACATTGGAGTTATTTGCGCCAACTTAGATATCAAACGGGGGCCTCACATTGTAGGTTACTATGGGTTCTAATCCCAACAACCCAGGTAGTATAACCCTCCATAACCAGCAACAGGGGTATTTTTAGTGCCTCGTGGCTCGTGCCACAAGATGGCATATGGTTTATGGACATCCATCCCATAATGAACACCCTTATAATGATCTGGGTAAATTATCATATTTCACTAACCTGAATTGTTGGGCCATAAAAGGGGATCATTTCCCATACTAACTACGATTATAGTGAGGGAGAACAGTGAGGTCGTGCTGAAATTTACGTAGAATGACGTAAGGGTTGATGGTTTCCCATTATGTACGGGTTGATGGCATAGGGTTGATTCTCTAAAAAGATCCCAAGATGGCATTTCTGGGTTTCCCATTTTTTGCTTCGAGTATCCAAATCCGTATACTGGTTGGTGGTTTCAATCCCTCTGAAAAATATTAGTCAGTTGGGATGATTATTCCCAATCTATGGAAAAATAAAAAATGTTTGAAATCACCAACCAGGTATAAACATGGATTGATTCTTCCCCCTGGTATACGAACATCTAAGAACTGCGTATATGATCCAACTTTGGATTATAGTCTGGTTGGTGGTTTCAACCCCTCTGAAAAATATGAAAGTCAGTTGGGAAGGATTGTCCCATATATGATGGAAAATAAAACATGATCCAAACCACCAACCAGTAGTTGATTCGAAATCCCATCGTATTCCTCTTCATATCTTATGACATTCCACTTTCAGCCAACTTGACCATCACACATATGGAGGTTTCCACACTAATAGGGCTATCCCCAGTTCTCATCCATTTATAGATGAAATAAACCATGAAATGAACCATCCAGCGATGGTAAGGGCTACCACCATAACTTCCTATGGAACCGGCCCAAAAAAACGCACCTTGCACAGCACCAGCCCCTTCTCGGCACGGTAGAAGTTCTGAAGAATCCGGAGTGATGATAGGTTTACATAGTGGGTAGAACCCATGGGAAAACCATGGGATAACAATGGGAAAACCCATGGTTGATAGTGATGGTTAATAGTGGTTAATAGTGGTTAATAGTGATTATGAATGTGGGTAAATAGTGATTCATAGATGTTAATAGTGATGATCATCCATGAATAGTGATTTAGAACCAATTTTTGGGTGGTTAATAGATTAATGTGGGTAAACCAATGCCATAAACCAGCCATGACTGGGAATGGTAAACATACCACCTATAATTTTATGGTGATGACTGGGGGATGGTTTATGGCATTGTTTTAACCACATTATGGGAATATAATAGCCATTACCCATGGATATTGATGATATTATATGATCTTAACTATATAATATCCATATCATGATCATATTCACGAAAAAAACATATGGATATGATCTTATCAAACATTGAATCCCCCGATGGAAAATAGATATTCCATGAAACAACCTTTTCGATCAGCAAATGACTATAGTGGATGTTCGCAATGAATCTGTTGTACCAATTATAGGTATTACGTGGTTATCAACAGAAAAGATTCAACATCTACCCACACATAAATCCAGTCAAGGGGGAATTACCGGGAAAGGATGGCCTAGAAATTAACTGGTTGGACTGGTTTCAACCCCTCTGAAAAATATGAGTTCGTCAATGGGTTTCGGATGACATCCCACAGATGAAATGGAAAATAATCCATTCATGTTCCAGTCACCACCAAGCAGTTAAAAGTTCGACCCTGCCATATGCAGGGAGTGAGTTTCCAGTAAAAAAAAATGGTGATTTTCAGGGTCTATGTTACCATTGAGTATACCAACTGCTAATGAAAGATGGCAAAGGAACATCCACAACAAAACCACAACAAACCTTGAGGATTTTCCGGTAGACCAACGGAAATTGCTATAGAAAACCCCAACCAAACTTACCATATAAGGGGATT
The DNA here is from genome assembly GCA_947184155.2 of Cladocopium goreaui. Taxonomy (NCBI): domain Eukaryota; class Dinophyceae; order Suessiales; family Symbiodiniaceae; genus Cladocopium; species Cladocopium goreaui. Next base: position 67,451 of record CAMXCT020006401.1, read on the forward strand.
TTACATGATTTTACCCCTTAGCCTTACTATCTTTAAAGTATCATTTCCGCAAGTGGTATAGGTTTTCCCTGAAAATTCCCTGAAGCGGAATGCTGTCGGATCGTCTCGTGCACCGTTGATGCATCCAGGAAATCCAGGCCCAGACAAAATCAAGCATTTATAATGGGATAACTATTCATATGATGGGTACATATCATTGACTCATTGATATTTCATGGGATCTACAATAACATTGCTATGACATCATGAAAATATCATTCATATCCAGATATCATATTGTTATGATGAAATATGTGGATAGCTATTTGTAACATAATTCCATCACCTGTTCATCTGGTTGGTGGTTTCAACCCCTCTGAAACATATTAATAAGTTGGGATGATTATTCCCAATATATGGAAAAATAAGATTCATGTTCCAAACCACCAACCAGTCATATTTGTTACACCCCTGTGTTTTTTGATCCAGTCAGTGGATTTGTTTCTCCGAAAAATACCGCCATGGAACAGCGAATGGCGACCGGACCGGACCGGACGGCAATGCATTGAAAAGATTTTGGTATAGAAAAAGACACATACCCTCTGGTAAACATAGAAAAAACTACGGAAAATGACCATTTATAATAAATAATATATACCCATTAAAAGGTGGTGAATTTCCATAGTTATGCTAAATTACCAGAGGGTATTCCAACTTTTGGGCATCTTGCTACTGTGGATGGGCCAGCGAAATCCGGATCACCAGTTGATAGATGGTTTATCCGTTTATCCCATGATTTATAGAGTTTCAGCCATCCTTTTGGTGGTGCAGGATTTCGCAGCCATCCACAGTATCATGATGTTTTTTGCCAACTTATTGGGATCCTTGAACTACCACACAGCCAAAAAGCCGACAGGAAAAAACGGCTGCCATTGCGAAGCCCGTCCTCAAAAATGTCAATCATGCGCGAGAGAAGGTGGGCTCGCTTGTTCTCCACCAAGACCTGTTCGGTGGCCGGATGTGGTATGCTTGAAGCAATCCCTCAAAAATATCGCCATGATCTTCCCGTGATTTTATGTATTTCAAGTGCTCCAGTATTTCAAGTGGTGGTTATGTGTGTTGGTGTAGGGTATAACCCCAGCCATGAATCCTCTCAGAACCAGCATACTGAGAGGGAAGACGAGATTTTATGGAGTGGGGACTCAAGCAACAATGAGGACACAAATGAATAGAACAGATATGGAACCACTGGGGGATAGAAGTCTGAACTTGATGTTGCTAGAAAGCACCCAGTTCCAAGGATTTCTGGTCATCCGAATCACAACAAAAAAAACAAGTGTCGTTTCGACATCTCAACATTTGACGAATTCCTCTTTCACACGATCGTTTCTGTTCAAAAAAGAGCCAATGGATTGATGCAACGATCATAGGCGCACACCCTCTGGTGACTAACAGTTTGCGGCACATCACCATTTTCAATGGGTCATTGTTATAAATGTACCATCTTCCATAGCTATAACTAGAGGGGAAACACCATTTCGATTTTCCCATTGGGAACCAATCCGCGGAATTCTCGTTCCATGGCCAGTCTTAGATATCCGGCAAGAAATTAAATTCTTAGCTGGTGAAAGTAGATATTCCTATTGCAACAAATTTTCAAAGGTTAGTTTCTACCCATCCAGTTGGTTGACCTAGGTTCAGAATTTCACAATCTCCACACACATTTCCCCCCCCTCGGTAGTCATGTCCATGGCTGAAAATTTCGCTGGCTGTACTTCGATGGTTGATTTCCCGGCCCGCCACGTTTGATAGGCTGTAAACCATTATTCATATACCACACATCCACACAATGTTTCCTGACATGAAATACCATCATTACTGTTTTTCGTGGGTGAAACCCAAGATTTTCTTGGAACACATCAATATTTACGCTTGTTCTACTATTCAAATCTTCATTTTTCTTGGATTTTTCACTTCTCTCCCCATTCTTCCGTGGTTTTTCCATGAAATCTCCCCAGTCTTCCATCGTTTTTCCAGGATTTTCCCCATGTTTTCCCATCTAAAGCGGTGAAAGTCCACCGGGGTGAACGGCTCGGCTCGGCGAACTCACGCACCGGCGCCTTGAGGAAATTCACCACGGCTCCATCCATCCCGGCTTTGCTGCAGATCGCTTCGAAGGCGGCCACCTGGGTTTTTCTCGCATGGGAGAGAAAAACACCGAAAAAAAAATAGTATGTATATATATATGTATGAATGGGATTATTATTGATAGTTATTGATAGTATATATTAGATAGTGTACCATGAAAGATATTATTAGTACATTACACTAGATATTATTAGATAGTTATTGATAGTATATATATATATATTATATTATATATATACATGTATGAATAGTACATGTTAAACTTACTGGTGCTAAACGTAGGGAACTGGTACTATATATATATAACAGCATGTATAGTGTAGTGTATGTATAGTGTCTGTGTAGTGTCTGTATAGTGTCTGTATAGTGTATGTATAGTGTATTTATAGTGTATATATATAGATCTACATGTATATGTATAATGTATCTGTGATATGTGGAATATCAGCCATTTTGCAGTTGTGGATTTTAGTTTTTCTTCAAATTTATCGATGTATAGCTAGGCGAAAACTCATGAATTCTGGTGCTTGGAAGATCACAGGTCTTTCATCATTCCAGTGACGCGATCAACTTGATCCGCAAATCTCCATGATACCCCATGTCACCCTCATTTGGATGTTTTTTTGGCCAAATCACCCGATTTTTTGGGTGAAATCACCCCTGGTTGGTGGTATACCTACCCCCCTGAAAAAGAACGCAATGATAACAGAACCAAGGCTCTATATATATATAATAATAATATATATAATATACTGGTTGGTGGTTTTAACCATCTGAAAAAAATGATGGAGTGAAAGTCAGTTGGGATGATGACATTCATTCCCAACTGAATGGAAAGTCATAAAAATTCCATGGTTCCAGTCACCGCCAACCAGATCATCATCATATTCCCATTGTTGTTGGTTTATACCCTATTAAAACCACTATTAACCACTATTAACCAACCAACCAGATCATCAGAATGGGTGGCAAACGTGCGTCCCGCCTTGCTGTCTGGCTCGATTCCGGGTGTCTCAATGGCCAGTTTCAACTCCTGACGAGGGATTTTAAGCATCAAACGTGCCAAAAAAGACACGAAACACAGGGGATTAAGATGAAGTAAGGGACTTGTGAGATTCTTCACCCAAGAAAACTGAGAGAATTTTCAGAATCTTGGGGGGAATCTAAACACCACCGTGTCGTTTTTCATCTCGAAGAAAAGTGGGGGGAATCAAGCAGCAACCGCTTCGACTTGTTTGGAAAGTGGCATCAGAAATGGTATGATCTCCTCATTTTCGGGCTTCATACAAAGTGGGGCCCCCGTTCGATAGCTAAGTTGGTGCAAATAACTCCAATGTCACTATGGTTTATGATGGTTTATGGTACTTATAACGAACTAGTTATTGGGGCTTATAAACCAACTTAGCTATCTTGGGGGCCTCAATTTGGTCGCCTTAAGTCGTCAGTTGCGAACTCGGCAAAACAGCGGTGACTTCGCTCCTGTGATTCAGCCATCATGCCCCTGAGTGCGGACAAATCGCCGTAGACCTCCGCTTTAAAGCGCAACGGTGACGTCACCGATGTCTGAAAACAGGTATACTCTCAATGGGATTCAATGGTGATTCAATGGCATTTAATGGGATTTAATGGGATATATGATGGCTTACCCTCTGGTAAACTAACAGTTTGCTATTGAAAATTGCAATTTATAGTGAGTTTTCCCATTAATCTGCAAAATTCACTTTAAATTCAAAACGGTTTCCTCGTCTTAAATCTACTTTTCCCCTCTGATTAAATCTTCAGTCCTCGCCTCGTTACATTCAAAACGGATTTCAGCCCATTTCTTTCTCGACCGCAAGCCATTCGAACTAGTCCTCTGCCTCCTTTTGGGTTGAACTTTTTTGAATTATCTTTGTCGTCGTTGCAGCAACGCTCTGGGCTCCAGAGGCTTGGGGATGCTGAAAAAACTTTTCAGGGCCTAAAAAGTTTTCTCCTGCTTCCGAGATGCCCCTTGTACAAGCGGATTTGCAGGGGCTCGTTTCCCCGCAAATTCGACCCCAGAGAAGAGAAGCTGCAGCAGCAGCACCAAGATACCCCGCCCCTGAGGTTCTTAATGCAGTGGGTTCTTAAACAGTGGTTTCACTGTAGAACAAATACGGAAGTCCTGGAACAACCGGGCATGCCACCACAGGGCACTGACTGAAACTACGATAAAAAAAACTGTTCGGGCTCCAGAAAGTTTTTTTTTCACGGGGTCTGAATGCACCCTTAATTTTCTATTTTTTCACTCTGATGGGAACACAAAAAGCTTTCTGGAGCCCGAAAGTTTTTTTTTTCACTCGTTGCACATGCTTTGAAAGCAATTTCTGCCCACCTCGTTTTCTGAATTTAATTAATTCACCTCGCTTAAATTGCAAAGATTCACCTCGTACCTCGTCAGCCCTCGCTCTAAATTATGCAGATTAATAGCATGGTGATTTTCCATAGTTATGTAACAGTTTACCAGAGGGTATGAACGTGATAGCCTATAGCTATGGACAATCATCATCTTTAAAAAACGGCTTTTATCATTCCGAACTTTTTTTTATGGTGCCATCCAAAAAGCAAAGTGTTGAATTATCAGAGGGTACAAATGGATGTTAAATCAACCAATTTTTTCCGTGTTTTTCCACGTTTTCTTGTTGGATTTTCCAGGGTCCAAGGTTTTTGGGCCCAACATTTTCGGGTCTCAGAATGCCTCGGATTCCGCAGCACTCTGCTGGGTTAAAAATATATCCAGTTTGATGGTTTATGCATATGGCTCATAAGCAAAAAATACCCACATTACTTGGATTATATATAACATGGTAATGGATAACTATAGTTACTATCAGTGTTATTATATGGTAAATACCACCAGTAACTATAATTATAAGTTGGTTTATAAGCCCCAGTAACTATAGTTATAATATATATATATCTGGAGTAAATTATAATATTTCACTAACATGAATCTTGCGGCCATAAAAGGGGGTCATTTCCCTTATTAACCATGGTTCCAGTGAGGGAGAACAGTGAGGTCGTTATAATTTACCCGGATTATATATACAATGTGAGGCCCCCAAGATAGCTAAGTTGGTTTATAAGTCCAATAACTATGGTTTATGGTACTTATAACGAACTAGTTACTGGGGCTTATAAACCAACTTAGATATCTTGGGGGCCTCACATTGTATGGACTTTCTATGGCTTCTATGTTTATATAATGGAACATCCCGAATCACCACGGATCCAAACTAAGCTCCGTCTGGAAAATTTCAGGGCCAAGAAGGTCAAGCCCGGGGGTGTTTTTTATGAGGGGTCCGTCTTTTAAGGTCGAAAAATAACATGTATTTTATATTAAGATTTTAATCAAAGATTAGGGGAAAGCTTCGAAATCAAATTTTGGGCAATATTTTGAATTGTATTTTAGAAGGAAATCTAATCGATTTTGAAATAGAACACAATAGTTTTTTATATTAGGGTTTTAAAATTACTATTAGGGGAAAGCTTCGATATCCAATTTTGGGCAATATTTTACTTAGATTTTCAAATGAAATCTAATCGATTTTGAAATAGAACGAAATAGTTTTCAACATTAGAGTTTTAAATTTACTATTAGGGGGAAGCTTCGAAATCAAGTTTTTGGTAATATTTTAATTGGATTTTAAAAGGAAATCTAATCGATTTTGAAATAGGAAAAACAAGTTTTTTATACTGGGGTTTTGAATTTAGTATTAGGGGGAATCCTAATAATAAATACTCCTTAATCATAAAAAAGATCCTGAGGTATTTATTATTTGGGGGGGGCCCGGGGTTTAGTATCAGGGGGAGAGGATTATTCTAGGGATTACCCTTTGGCAAACATACACAAAACTATGGAAAATCACCATGCTATTAATGGGTAAATCCACCATTTCTTTGGCCATGGCTTCAATAGCTTTTTGTATCTAAAAACCAGAGGGTATATAGATTACCAGAGGGTATATCACCCATGATTTGCCAATTTTAATAGGAACTTCCATGGAATAAACCAAGCATTTGTATGTTTACCAGAGGCTATACCATCATATATCCCATTAAATCCCATTAAATCCCATTGAATCACCATTGAATCCCATTAAATCACCATTAAATCCCATTGAATCACCATTAAATCCCATTAAATCACCATTGAATCACCATTTGGGATTGGCCGCGCCTTGTCCAACTTCTCCTTGGAGGCCATAAAGAGGGCCGTGGCATATCGCCCCTCTAAGGTGCCATCCTCCGACTAAGCGGCGGAGAAGGAAATCCATATGGTAAAAACCATGGTAGGAGTGGGATAACAACAGTATTGAGTATATATACAATAGTGTATATATATATACATACATACACAATTGGGTGTATTATACATATATACACTATTGTGTATGTATGTATATATATACACACTATTGTGTATGCATGTATATATATGTATACACTATTGATTGGATATATATATATATGTATATGTAATACGAGATATGGTTGGTTTCTTTTTTGGTACATCAGCAGTATATCGCCATACAACTAATTGGATCATCACTATTGAAACAACCAAAGTGGTGACGGGGGGTCCCCGTCATGACGTAAGCAACCCCCACTACGGGATATATGAATATATAATCATGAAAAATGGAATATTTTACTGTTCATGGGGTATACATATGATTTCCATTTCCGAAAAAAATAAGATGAAAAAGGTAACCTCCGAAAATTTCCCCAGTGTCACCACAAACTGCCTCCAATTTGGGCTTCGACGCCGCGGCTGCCTTGGCCCAGAAGATCAAGAAAGATGGGGACAAACACCATGATTCCCATGGGGAAAAGATATGGAAATTCCAAGAAAAATGGAGGTTTAATGCTGGAAGAACGGAACATTTACGTTTTTTTTTCCGATTTCACGAAGGGAATCTTCATGGAATATTGGTGAATAGCCTCCGGTTTCATCAAAACATCTGTTGGCTTACGCATCTTGAACATCTGTTTTCTGGTTTCAAATAACATGTTGGATGCTGTAACCTGCATGAAGACTTTTAAGTATTGTTATCGAGTTAAAAACCTTCAAAATATGAACCATTCCTTGGGGACAAAAAATGTATGAATCACAAAATCATGAGACACATGTTGGTGAATTATCTATAAAAAAGTATTACAACATCATTTTTTCACAACAAATCTTTGGGCCCTGCTAAGCACGTTTCTTGTTGTCATGCAACAAAGACTAACGATTTTCCTTTGGGGCTCTCCCGCTTTTGAAAAACCCCAATCTCAGCGCTGAACGGCAAAACTTCGAGACGGCAACACAGCGACAGCGGCCGGACGAATGGCGGGGCGCAGAGATACCTTGACGGTGGCGACCGTGGGCGAAAATGCGATGTAGCCCACATTTAAAAAGGGCAATGGAATAGAGAAGATGATGATTACACAGGGGATTTGGTAGGGCTACCAAATTCGGATCAGTTTTCAAAAGAAAAAAGCATGATCATTTTGGGACAGTACCCCAAGTTGGTTAGTTGTAGTACATATATCGTAAGAATCCTATACTCCAACCGGCCAGCTGTTCAAGAACCATGTAGTTTCATCAATCTAGCAGCTGGAAACTTTGAAAGGAGAGGCTTCTCCAAACATGATGTGTCCAAAACAGTTTTGCACACGCCATCTGAGTGTTCAAAATCCTGTGTCGTGCCTACTTTAAACTGGTTGGGTGAGAATGAGATTCTCTGTTCATGGATTCTAATACCCTCTGGTAATGACTAACGGTTTGCTATGGTATAGATGGCCATTTAGTTCGTTGATTTACATATTCAACAATGGTGATTATAAGGGATATATAGTGATTACCCTCTGGTAAACATAGAAAAAACGATGGAACGATCCACCCATGCTATTAATGGGAAACCTCACTATTTCTATGGCCATCATGGCCATTTTCTATAGCTTTTAGGTATGTTTACTAGACGGTATATAGATTACCAGAGGGTATGTCATCCATGATTTGCAAATTTTAATAGGAATTTCCATGGAATAAACCAACCATTTGTATGTTTACCACAGGCTATACCATCATATATCCCATTAAATTCCATTAAATCCCATTGAATCACCATTTGGGATTGGCCAATAGGGTCGCCATCTCCCTGAACTCAGAAAAACCAGGAATTTTTCGCAGCTCATGTAGGGAAGATCTGTCTTATGACGTCAGGATTGGTCAGGGATTGAAGCTTCGCTTGTTGAATGCTTCAGAAAGGCATCTGGTCAAATCCCACCTTTAAAGTGGTTGCAAGTGGTTGAATTCTATGGTTTATGGTAGATATAACTATAGTTAATTGGGTTTATAATGGTTAGTAAACCAACTTATAACTGGGGGGGGCATCCTGTAATATATTGGGATATAATGGTGATCAATGGTGAATAATAGTGGTTTGATGATGGTTAATGGTAAATAATGGTGAATGGTAGGATGAATAAATGCTAGTTACTTAGATGGGCCATAGGAAAAATGCGATTCCTGTTTAGTAACTGGGGTTATAACCCCCAAAAAATCCCGATTATCATCCATTTAGTGGTTGGTGGTGCAATAACCATCTTGAAAAATATGAAAGTCAATGGGAAGGATATGGACAACATGTTCCAGACCACCAACCAGTCATCATTTTGATTCAACTCCTGTTTTTCTCGAGTCTGTTGCAAGATCTTGACCAATGTCGGGCCATTGCATAAAAATTGGTCCTGTTTTTTTTCTCTTGTTTCGCTATTTTCTCTAATCTCTACATCTTAATCTGAAAATTATCGTCGTTCTTGCGGATCATCCTCCAATATACGGCCAATCGTAGATAGCGTGGCATTGTGTCCCCAAAATGGGAAATGCTGAAAGTATCGAAGCTGTATCAAACTACCGATCGGGTCGGTTTCCACCAGAAACTATCTTCATTAATGCAACTGGTTTTATTCATTTTCGCTACAAGCAAATGCAACTTGACACTGGGCGAAAAAGTTGAGATTCATCCCTTTTCGCACACGACGACCTGTTTTGCTGACTGTTCCAAAGGCGACGCTGAAATCATCATAGGTTTTCCTCGTTGAATCCCCATAACTTCTTCTTGGTGAATTCCTCTCACTGGATTGGTTTTTTCAGGAAGTCTTCACCGGTTTTACCATGTTTTTTTACCATTAAATATCAGGATTTTCCAAGAAAAATCAATGAAGATCTTCATTTTTCTGGGTGAAATCTATGCTGGTTGGTGGTTGAGCCCTACCCCTCTGAAAAATATGAGTTCGTCAGTTGGGATTATTCTTCCCAATATATTGGAAAAAACACATGTTCCAGTCACCACCAAGCAGTATGGGTTGAAATCATCCACAAAAACCACAGCTTGGTCGATCTCAAGGTGCGCTGAAAGTGCGGGCAGCAATGGACCTGATGATGCTGACCAACATGGAAGAAACATCGAGGTTTCCATGAGAAAATCGAGAGAACATTTGGGTAGTCAAAACTCCTAACTCTAGTGGTAGTGGATGTTCATCCAACATATATCAATATAGGTTTTAAATGGTTTTAATACATTCCCATGTAGAACATATCGGAAGCTATCAGCAAACGTCGGTTTAGGGAAATGATGACCTCCCGATGATCGCCTCGCCCCAAAACTGGGCAGACGTGGGAATATCATCATACTATGTGGCTCCGATTTCTTCAGGGTCCATGATTCATGACAATAATGGCGGAAGCATCATGGATACATGAAGGCTAGTCACCTCAATATGGGCTTATAACCGGAGTAATGATGCTTCATGATGGTCAATCACGGTGTACTGATGGTTTTTCCCAACAGTAAATGGGGAAACATGAAGTTGTTTAAAGGTAAATAGCCAATATCAGCCGGTCGATGGGACAAATAACAACTGACAAGCGTTATTAAGCATTTAATGGGACAAACGGCCGTTACCAACCATTGTCAAATACGGTTGGTTTATGGGAATATGATGTCAATACCCAGAATAGATGTTGATGGGAAAAAACAATTCTTAACCATGATTAACCATTGAACCACGGGAACGTATTCGCAGGGATAAAACAGTAACTATACCAAAGAAGCCAGGTACAAACATCCCATCAGACAAGTTTTTGGATAACAATCTATTCAATGGAAATTTCAGGATCCTAAAATGGAGGTACTGTACCATATAAGGCCATATATTCTGGGGATATTCCCTTACATAGGCCTAAAACATAGGCCTTTTTTCTATGGTAGGTACCTCCAATCAATCGGTTCCTGTTGCATGGCCATTGATCTATATTCTTAGGTTAAACCCACTTGAAGACTGAAAAAACCCGACCTCTATCATCCCCACCTGGCAGCTACACGAAGCATCTTAGCCTCAGAGCATGGTAAATCATCCAAAATAGGCGTTATACAAGGTGGTGCCCCATAGTTAGCTAAGTTGGTGAACATAACTCCAATAACTATGGTTTATTGTACTTATATCTATAGTTAATGGGGTTTACAAACCAACTTATAACTGGGGGGCACCACCTTGTACAAAAAGGAAACCTAGGGGGGAACACCATCTATAGCCTCCCGGAAAAAAACTTTTATCTCTTTTGGGACCCATGTACACAAGAAGGAACTGCAAAGTGGGGATGGTTGTCCCCAATTACATGGGGCGATATTGAATTCGCTGAAATGAAAAAACCTTATGCCCTCTGGTAAACATACAAAAAACTATTGAAAATTGCTATTTATAGTTGATTTACCAATTAAAAATTGTTCTTTCCATAGTTATGTTAGTTTACTAGAGGGTAATTGACATCCCCAGATTGGCTTGAATCATCGAATTGATGGTTGATATGAAAATTGAACACACTATAACTATAGATGCCGAAAAGAAATCAACCGCTCCACCATACACATACCGGCTTTGCTACCATTTTTTCCCATCCAATTCTAAGCAAACTTCTTCTTGGAATTTTGCAAAAAATGGGGGGAGAAAACTCTCTATTGAGGAAAAACCATCGTTTTCTTTTTTTACAAAAGTCAGATTCACAAATGGCCATGGTCAATAAAGCTTTAGCAAATGTTAATGGCCATGGTCAACAAAAACATAATTTTTCTACAAAAGTCAGTCAAACTTTAGCAAATGGCCATGCCGCCAAAAGTGCCAGATGAGCTGAGTTTCCGACGACTCTAAAAAAAGAAACCGATGAAGCGAGGCGTGCCCACAGGCTTGAGCCGTACAGCTGCAGCGTCACACGTACAGAGAATTCAGTTTGTGTTTTTGTTTGCACCTCAAGTGGTTTTTGTTGGTTAGTACATCCCAATGAAAAACAAGGATTTGCGAATGGATTTAACCATGAAACATGGATGTGATACTTGGAAGGCAGAAAAAAATGGACATGAAACTATCCCCCTCAAACTAAGTCCCACCCGTTGGGGGGTGGACGGGTAGTTTTCGGGGAAGCTATTCCAAGCGTTTGGGCAAATTATGTTGAACCGGAACTTGACGTTTGTGGCCATTTGTCTGATGATTAGCCATATACTTGGTTGAATGAAAATAATTATAATCATAACTGGGTCAGAAATCAATGGCCATTTCAGGAACCGATTGATTGGAGGTACCTACCATATATGAGGCCTATATGGGTATGGGTCAAAATTAGGTACCCCAATAATTGGATTGTTAATATTAAACTAGACTAACATCTGTGGTCCCCTAGGTCTTCCATTTTGACCCACATCCATATAAGGGAATATACCCATAAAATATGGCCAAAAATATGGTACTAACGTACCTCCATGAATTGGATCCTGAAATTTCCATTGAAGAAACACGGTCACTACCTACGAGGACCTTGGGATAATCCTCCGGGTTATATCCCAACGGATGGTGTCATTACCATGGTTATACCATGGGTGCCATTAGATGGGATATAGTCATTAGTTGGGATATAACCCAAAACATCTCATTATATAAAAATACGCTAGACGTATTACAACTATTTTTTCCATGATATCCAATTATATATATATATATCCCATGATATTCCGATATATTCCTGGTTGGTGGTTTCAACCCCTCTGAAAAATATTAAGCAGTGGGGATGATGACATTCCCAACTGAATGGAACGTCATAATCCATTCATGTTCCAAACTACCAACCAGATGGTGACTTGGTGATCGACCATTGAAAATGGCCCAGTCGAAAAAGTTGATTTAGCCATTAAAAATGGTGGATCTTTCCATAGCTATGTTAGTTTACCAGAGGGTAATCATAGTTTGATAGCAAATGATTGTACCAAACCATCACTAGTATATGATAGTATGAATCATATACAAATCGTTAGTATATGATAGTATGATTCATTCATTTTTTTAAAGTGTGGTAATATGCCAATATTACAATGCCAATCCCGTGGTGCAGCCGACACCAGGGTGCTCCAACAGCACCAGCGCGCCGTCCCACAAGCGGCCACCGATTCCGAGATCGCCCTGACACTCAGCACCTGGGTCTACCCCAATAGCTGGTTGTTTTTTTTTTGATATGTAAATATGTAAACATATATATATATGTATATATGTGTATATGTAAAAATGAAACATGTATATATGTTTATATGTATATATGTATATAGGTATATATGTATATATGTATAGATGTATATTTGAAAAAAGTAAGTATGTATATATGCATATATGTATATATGTAAATTAAGTATATAAGTATGTATGTATATAAGTATATATGTATCTAAGTATTTATGAATATATGAAAAAAAGTAAATATGTATACATGCAAATATGTATATATGTAAATTAAGTATATAAGTATATAAAAGTAAAAATGTAAATATGTAAGTATGTAAATTTGTATATATGAAAAAAGTATCTATGAAAAAGTATATCTAAGTATAAGACTATACATGAATGGCTTATATATATATACATACACAGTACTATGTCTAAATAACAACATACATACATGCATATTAAATATGTATGTATATATATATACATATCTCAGCAACACCTTATCTACAACTATACAAATAAGCAACAGCCGATCTACATATATGTGAAAAACTTTTCAAGTATCTAGATTCATGAAAGCACATGTATATCTTGAACAGATTATACATACATATATATATATACAATTAATCAATTATATACACACTACATACCCTCTGGTAATTTAACATAGCTATTGAAAATTGCCATTTATAGCTGATTTACCCATTAAAAATGTTGGTTTTCCATAGCTATGTTAGTTTACCAGAGGGTAACACTATCTACCACAATTGCAGATAGCACACACGTATGCATCCAGGACATCCCTAGCAGAATTTCTCGATGACATCCTGAGCCTCGAACACAGCAAGGAGTGCCCCCCTGGGACGTCAATCAGCCGACATTGTTCCAGCGTCAAATGACCAGGGTGTGGAAGATCGATTGCCGCAGCCCCTGGTGTTTCGGCAAAAAAAACAGTGGCAGAAAAACCGCAGGTTTGTGTGTGATTTCTTGGGTTTCGATTTCAGAAAAATCGAAACCTGGGAATGACATTGAAGATGGTGCTGAAACGGAACGCAACATGTAAGCATGTGATTTCCAAAATATGGATGCCCAATGCCGGATCGTTCATAGAAAATGACTAGCATCTGTGCCTTCTTTCGCGGGTCTTGACAGTACAATCGGAAGATGGCAAGGGGTCATACGTTTCTTTTACTCGCCCACAAAAATGATGCTTCCTGCTCAAAACCATCAACTACCTATTGTTGTCTCATATATCACTGGGAATTCCGGGATCCTAAATTGGAGGTACTGTACCATATAAGGCCATATTTTGTGGGGATATTCCCTTACATAGGCCTTATATAGGCCTTATATATGGTAGGTACCTCCAATTTAGGTTCCTGAAATGGCCATTGAATATAGTCTTGAAATGTCCCATACCGAAATCCCGTACAGTTCCAAATTCGCATAACTGTTCATAATGCATATATGCATGCCGTGTATGCAAAATTGCCAATCTTGGATACCCTGCGAACGAAAAAACCATATGTGAGCTGGTGCAATGGTTTCATTTCACCCCAAATACAACTAAGTATACCATTACATGGAGCACAGAAACAGATTCTAGATGTACCCTCTGGTAATTTGTTACATAGCTATTGAAAATGCCCCAGTCGAAATAATTGATTCACTCATTAATAGCATGGTGGATCTTTCCATAAACATTGTTTTTTTTCTTACTGCTGCGTTTGACGTAGGGTTGCTGGATGGGTTGCTGGGGGTTGCTGGGATAGGTTGATTTACCGTTTTTAACAATGGTGATTTTTCTGTGAGTTTACCAGGGGTAAATCTGATGATTTCCATGTCCATAATTTACCAATTTTTCTTTCAAAAAATCGACCCATAATTTACATGTTTAATCCCCATGTTTAATGATAATCCCCCCAAAAATAGGGAGAAAATGGTAGATAATGGTGATCATATCTATCATTAAAATATGGGATTATCACCATTATCTCACCCATTTTCTCCCTATTATAATGGGATTATTATTAAAAATAATTATCTCCATATGATAATCCCATTTTGATCCTCTCAAGTATACCCATTGTACCACCAAGGTTTCTTCGTTTTGGAAATATTTCTCAATTTACGAAACTTATCTGCACCATTTGGAAATGATATGGCTATGGATCAATACCTATTAATACAACTTTTAGGGGGATGAACATCAATTTACCAGCTATTTTGATGTGAACTACAGGGGTACAGGGTTTTGACCCACTGCCATATCTCAATTTTGAACCAATTTTAGATGTTTCTCAAGGTCGGCACTCCAACGTACCTTTCCCTTCCCGTCCCACACCTTGCGACGCGAAGGAACCGCGCAAGGGTGGCGACAGCACCGGCAGCAACGGACGCTGCAAAGTTTCGAAGTCGCTGGCAACTTTGAGGCGCAGCAGAAAGGCTCCGGTCACCTCTGGATGACCGAATTCGACCCAAAGACCTGGGGAAAAAGCCATAGATTTGATGGGAAAATGATGGAAAATGTAGGGAAACTATGGGACAATATTGGGACATATAGAACAACTTCTGATTCTCATGGGAAACTATGGGAAAATATGTGCACATATGTGGAAACAGCGCGGAAAATTCTCGGAAAGTGATAAGTCGCAGCATTGGATAGACACCATCATATCCATCATATCCCCATAAATCCCTATTGATTATATCCCTACAGATCCCATATCCCCATCATATCCCTATGAAAAATCCCTGTGAAAACTCCCCTGGACCAAGCTCCATCGACCAGGCGTCCCTGCTTCTGTAAGCCACAGTCGGACGGCAAAGTTCAACTTACCAGAGGCCTCCATGTCCATCACCCCATCAACCTCCTCAGGTGCCCCCAGTGACGTGAATGTTGCTGAAAGTACAACCCAATTTTTGTATGGATAATATGGATATATCCCCCCAATTCCACCAATTTTTGTTTGGAGCTTTTTTGCACCCATAGTTGTTGGAGTTATTTGCACCAGCTTAGCTATCTAAGGAGAACGGTGTGTGTGTATATATATATATACACCTACCTTTCATGGGATGGGTTCAGTTCAGGATCTTCATAGTGAAATGAAAGGATATCTGGGAAAAACTTGGGAACATGATGGGGAAAATATTGGAACATGATGATGAAGCTGTTTTTGTGGTATCTTTCACGGGATACCCTCTGGAAATCTAACAAAGCGAACTGGAAAACCATCAATTTTGGTAAATCACAAAGAACAATGGGTCAGTTTTCATGGCTATCTTTCATGGGATATACCCTCTGCTATTTAACATAGCCATGGAAAATTGTCCATTTATAGATGGTTTACCCATGAAAAATGGCGATTTTCCACCGTTTTTTGTATGTTTACCAGAAGGTACCATGGGATGATGACATACGCTCAAAACGGTGGATTTCTGTCAGAGCTGTGGATTTCTGAGCATGTTAGGTCAACAGCATGGCATCCACTGGACCATGGGTATAGAGCCCATTTTCCATTGCCAGCCAGATACCCTGCAAAAAATGGACCAAATTCTTTGCTGGTTGGTAGGTAGATATTCCCAGCCAGATACCAAAGATTTTTCAGGTCGGATGAGTTTGTACCCATCCAGCAGATCGATCTAGCAACCAGTATTAATCATTAACCATGATTAACCCATTCAAAATGGGTGATATTACACCCACATATACCATGAAAATACCAACATATTGACCAAAAGATTAAAGGATTAGTTTGTATCCATGTAAGATTGACCTAGTTTCCGTCACAGCCATGTTTGGTTGGTTAGTTGTAACCAACATCAGTTAGTGAACCGGTGCACATCAGTTAGTTATCTAACGGGTAAAACCATTCGGATTCCACCATCAGTGACATTTTTGTGGCGGAACTGCACCAGTATTAGAACCCATAGGATCCATGTATGGTATATATGCTAACATTTGGGGTATATTGATGGTAAATGTTACCATATATAGCATACATGGATCCTATGGGATATTTGCTTGAACTGCGGAGTTTCGAGATGTCTGCTGTTTTCTTGAATGAACAAATAGCATCAATTTGCACTGGCATGTCATGTCTGAGTAGAAAATTCATGCAACGACATCGTAACATACCTGGTTGGTGGTTGACCTACCCCTCTGAAAAATGATGGAGTGAAAGTCAGTTGGGATGATTTTTCATTCCCAACTGAATGGAAAGTCATAATCCATTCATGTTCCAGTCACCACCAACCAGATATCATATACCATCTATACCATATATACCATCCATTAACCCACAATCATCAACCACCAGGTATATTATATATGGGAATATCATATATATACCATCTATACCATCTATACCATATATACCAACCAGGTACTTCTGCCATCTTCTGCTGATACATCTGACATTTCCGGCGAAGCCGCGGGGAGCTTGATGTAATGAGGCGGCCAAAACCAACCCTTGAGGATTTTCCAATTGAGACCTTAGTTTTCATAGGGATTTTCCAATTGGGAAGGGTACCCTCTGGTAAACTAACATAGCTATGGAAAATCACTATTTTTCATGGGAAAATCCACTAGAAATGGTGATTTTCTATAGTTATGTTAAATTACCAGAGGGTAGTTCCATGCAAAATATGAGCAAGTCAGTGCATCCATAGCCGATAAGAAACTTACAAAAACTGAGAATATGGTCAATATTTGTTCTTCTGTTCCCCTTTCAGAGTTCCCCTTTCAGAGCTTCTGTTAGATCTTATCACCCAAAAATATCCATTGATATCCCACCGATATCCCCGAACATATCCATTACCACTATTCCAGCATTTTTTGGATAAATCACAATTTCATGGTAAATCCTAGAAACTATATGTTTAATATGTTTAGTTTCACCATATATTACTGTAATATATTTAAAATATTTCTAGGTTTAATTTCTGTTTCATCCGATTTTTTCATGGTGAACTCACAATTTCTGGTGGCAAAAAACACCATAACTCTGCTGCGTAAAAATCATCTTAAATCCACCCACAACCTTGGTGGTTAATGATGGTTTGATGGGTTAATGATGGTTAATTGATGGGTTTATGATGGGTTCTTCATATTCATCTGGTTGGTGGTATACCTACCCCTCCGAAAAATGATGGATTGAAAGTCAGTTGGGATGATTATTCCATTCCCAACTGAATGGACAGTCATAATCCATTCATGTTCCAAACCACCAACCAGGTATATTATATATGATATTACCATATTAATATTCCCATAGTAAGTTTGTCAATATATCTACCATAATCATCCATAATCCATGTTCCAAAGCACCACCCAGTATGGGTTTTTCATTTTTAATGGCTAAATCCACGAACTAAATCACCATTTTCCAGTTCGCAAACTGTTGATTGACATCACCAGAGGCTGAATCCACCCTGGTTTTCTTTTTGGTTTCGAGCATCCATCCGATGTTCCAACGGCTGCCCCTCCAGACTCAACACCTCCAGGGCCAACGGAACTGCGTTGCTGCAGGGAAACTCGTCGCGTTTCCAGAGACCGAATTCGTTCCTCGGCCGTGGAACCTGGGGAAATCACCAAATGCTGGACTGGTTGGTGGTTGACCTACCCCCAACACCTCAGCTCAAAACCCAGGGCTTTTGGGTACTGTTCAGTGGTAAATTATCATCTTTCACTAACCTAAAACTGGTTGGTGGTTTCAACCTACCCCCCGAAAAATATGAGTTCGCCAGATTGGATCATCATCCCAACTCTTGGGGAAAATAAAATTCATGTTCCAAACCACCATGTTTTCCATGTTTTCGGGCAGCATGCTTGCTCAGGTCGGGAGCGAAGCACTTGTGTCCCAGTTCCCAAATCTAAACCTACAAAGCCATGCGGCTGCACTTTGCAGCTACAGGCAGTGCCGCCAGGCTGCCGGCCGCCCTAGTGCACGGGGCACCCAGGCGGTCGAGCAGCCACAAGTCCACTTCACGAAGTGCTTGGTCGCTCCAAGGAACAGAAATGGAAGGCACGTAGGTTTGAATCGCTGTTGAGTGTGGCCGACACTGCTGAAAAGAGGTGTGAATGCCAGCTTCGGTGACCATGGCTTTCACCAATTGTCTGAACCAGCGCACCCGCTTTCGAAACGGAAACACCTCCGCCGCAATGTACGGCCTCGTGGCCACGTCCACCCAGACATTGTTGATCCGAATGGGTCCTGGGTTTCCCCAGCAAAGTTGAAAGTCCAGGTATAACTGGGCAAAAGATACCCAAACCACTTGTGCATCCTCTCCAGTCGTCAGTCTTGACAGAAACCATTGGACCACCCGTTGAGCATGATCACCGCCAAACAGGCGAGCCAACTTGGGCAGTGGTTGCCCGTTCCATCCTCGCAACGCAAAGCAAGTGCCAAACTGTCGTGTTGGTTTCGGCTCTGGCGCCGGTTCGGTCTCCTCCTGCGGTTGTCCTTGACGCACTTGTCTTTGAGCAACCGCAAGCTGCAAAGCAACAACCTGTTGAAAAATTCCCTCTGCTGCTGTAGACGCAACGACATGGGATTCCCATTGTTGCCAAAACATCTGAGGCCGTGCTTGGTTGGCCAATCTCGCAGCCCTGTCAACCAGACTGTTGTTGTAAAACATCCATAGCTCACGTGGATTCTTTGCACTTTGCCACGCTCGATGCGCTGGAACTTTCCGAACCTGTATGCAGTCGCGCCCAAGGGTCTCCACCGATTGAGCGATCCACACCCAAAGATCAGCATTGGCTCCATGTAAGTTAATTTTCCTACTGCCCCAGAAAGTCAGGTTATACCGGTTGACAACCCCAAGACAGTCAGTCCAAACACAGACAGGAGCACACTGACGGGCGGCCCAATGAAGGATGTAGGCAACAGCAAACAACTCAGCACGGTACGCTGTTTGACAAAGTCCACTCAGGGCAGCAGCACAAAGAACAACAGACGAGCCAGGAGTCCAAGTAGGCGACATGGGACGAGCCAACAGCACAGCCCAGGAGGCAAGGCGAAAACGGACATCGGACTGCCACAGACAGGAACCATCCGTAAAGACATGGTTAAGACTCCCTTTGTCCAGTGCACACTCAGGTGGCGGGGGGTCAGTGGGAATGCTGAGCAGGGAGGTCAACCAGGCTTCATGAGTGGGCGGCTGCAGTGCCCAACCCCGCAAGGCCAAAGCCGGAGGAATGCTCTCTTGGAAGTGCTGAGCCTGGGGGGCATGCAGGTCTCGCAAGTCTTGATGCTGGGGGCACTCCCAGTAGCGGTGCTGGAGAGAATCCCGACTACCACACCACTGACAGTGATCAGTCTGGTCACTCCATTTGGCCTTGTAGGACTCAGTAAAGAGACCACCCGAAAGTCCAAGGCGGTAAAGGGCTTGATCATCGGGCCCAAGCCTACGCAAAGCTTTGCGAGTGGCTGCAAGGTCAACTCGGTGAAGGCCATCAAACTCAGCTCGGTGGGAGACCTTGCTAGCAACGACTTGAGTCCACGCCCACTGGAGCCTCACTTCGATTTCAGCCGGGTTGGAAGTGTGAAGACAGAACGAGCCAAAACGGTCAGACAAGAACCCACGCCAGTCAACAGACAGTCCAACATGCTGCAGCCGATCCAAGACAATGGCAGTCAGGGATGACGGAGGTAAGTCCAAAAGTCCACAAGCGACAGGGGCAAGCAAAGTAGACCCGAAGTCAGAAGAGTAGTGGTCACGAACAGATCGGCAAGTCCAAAGCAAGGCAACATACTGGGGGTCGACACCAGGCTCCACAAGCCCCAAGAGCACATGTGAATTGACGCCAGGTTTCTGCCATCCAAGGGCTTTGACAGCCCGTCTTCGGAGACGTGTCCACACATTGGCCCCAAGAGGCGCACTAGGAACTGCATGAAGGCCCCTAGGCCAGGCAACTGCACGCAACATGAACACCTTTGCATGGTGCCTTGCTCTACTCTGTGCAAGCTTGGGCCAGAAGTCTTCAAGTGCTTCAATCCGTTGCTGGATGGTGCGGTTGGTGTACTGCTTGGACACCCCAAAATGACCTCCAAGTTCACGGGCATGGTGACAGACGGAGATACCACTGTCCCGGAGCTGGCTGCGTACAGCGGCATGGGTGGACCATCCAAAAGTCTTCTTCCTGTCTACCGTCAAGTCCAACATGCCCGCAAAGGATTCAACCAACGAAAGTTGCCGAACCGCAAAGTCAGGATCCCAAGTGTAACACTGCCAGTCATCGACATAGGACAAGGTGGAGATCGATGGTGCCTGAAGACGCATCCAACAGGAGAACATGTGATCGACAAGCAACATCCCAAAGACACTAAGTCCACACCCCTCAGCAAGTCCAGTGCTTGTCGAAAATCCATCTGAGAAAGAGTCACGCACCTTGAAGTGTCGACACATACCTGCCAACGCACCTGCCCAAGCAGTGGTAACCTGATGTGGGGTTCCAGCAAGGATTGCAAGGCAAAGGGCGGGGTACCTGGGAATGCAGTTGAAACATTTCTCCAAGTCAGCTGACACCCCGCACAATGGCGAGTTGGAAGCATAGGCCTGCTCGATCTGCTGCAGAAGGAAGTGCCAAAGGTCGGAAGCTTGACGCCCTCTGCGATTCCCAAACACACCTTCATCAACCCAGTGTTCAGCCCAGGCAAGCAAGTGTCGGGACTGGATGCTGGACCAAACACGGTAAGGCAAACCAAAGACAGTGATTGGCCTGTACTGGCTGGCCGTGGAGGCCGATTCCGTCTTGGCAAGTGAGTGCACCTTGCCAGCTAACAGCTGGGCTGGCCAACTGCCATCACTTTCAGCGCGATGGTACATGCTGACCAAGCTTTGCAACGTACTAGCATCTGCCTGTACCAGATCATCTCTGCTCACACCATCAAGTCCAGTGGCAGAGCGCTTCTTTTTCCGATGGACTTCCGCAGACAAAAGCGAGGCATCAACAGGCAAATGGGGGACAAAGACAGGACGGAACAACCGGCTAGCCAGGGCAACAACTTCATTCCAATGGGTAAACGGCACCTGATCGTGGCGACACCAACGCTGTTGCCATTGCTCATGGAATGCCTGGAAGATGGATCGCAGGTCCCCAATTTCCTGCCGCTGAACTGCACTGTCACTGGGCTGGATGTGGTCAACGTCAGTCAACCACACTTTGTCATGATCAGCATGGATGACATCGCGAGGTTGGCCTGAGATCCACAAAGGCAAAGAGGCATCAACAGTGGCAGGCTGAGTCAAAACAACCGCACACTCATCTGCATCAATTTCCTGGACAGTGGCATGCACTTCATGGATCAGGGTTTCAACAGGGGCAGCAACAGGTCGGGACACATCCCGGAAAACCAGATGCCTGTCATGATCATGCTGGTACTTCCGGTGAGCAGCTTTGGCCTGGGAAAGTCGCTGCTCAAGGAGTCTGACTTCAGCAAGTACCGCATCAAAGATTTGGCTGGCAACCACAAAAGAGGGACAAAACTGGGGGACCTCAACCGGATCAGCAGGACAGACATACCGCCGATGGGGCCACCACGCAGAGAAGCTGGGCGAAAATCCAGAAGCCCGCAAGATGGAATTCCAAAGTCCAATGCCATGTTCAACATTGGCAGTGCCAATCGCAGTCCTATTTTCAGCCCACCGACAAAAGTTCTGCAAACGACGGAGCTGTCGGAACTGTTTGGCATGCACAGAGGAAAATCCAAAGAACGCAGGCTGAACTTCATGAGCACGGCTGGCTTTAAGTGGTGCTTGTGTATGCAGACGGCGTCTGGGCTTGGTTTGTTGACCACGGCCCTGCATAGATGGCACCCAATCATCAGGAAGGGCTTTGGCAGCAAGGCGCTCTTTGGTACACCACAATTCAGCATATTGTGATGTTGGATCACCGGGGGAGTCAAAGGAAACTGGATGCTGCATCTCATCAACTTGACTCCAAGGCACAGGGTGAGGGCAGGGCCAGACAAACCGTTCAACATGGCAAGTGCCGCCAGCAAACCGGGCACACACAACCGCATGGTCAGCAAAAGTGTCATGGCATATGGACAAATCCACAAATGCTCTTGCCAGCTCTGGCGACAAGAACAGGAAGTCCTTGCGAGATACCCCTTTGCAGGTCATACTGACAGCAGCACCAGTGCGCAGGGCAAACAGGTCTTGGGCTTCAACCCAGCCAGCAGCATGCAACTGTGGAACGATATCCAAAACATCAATCGTGTGGTTCCAGTCACCGCACAAGAACTTGGGTCCAGGCAATTGGCTGAGATGGGCAAAGGCAAAATCCAAAATGGCAGAAGTCCTGGCCCTGGCATGATGATGGAGCTTGCCTTCAGGATAGCCGTAGATTACACCACCAGAAACCCATGAAGCTGGGGTATAGAAAGAACCAAACATGACCCTGCCAGTCTCGTACAGGTCAGGAGGCCACGGGATGGCCATCGTCCGGCAAGGGACCGTGGACGTGAAAGCCACACCACCATATTGTCCTGCATCGCTGCTGGTAGAGCGTGGAGTCATGGGTGCTCCTGTCAGAACATGTTTGTACTTGGAACGCATGGATTGGAGGCTACTTGACAGGTGTCTAGTGCCAGCTTTGGTCAAATGGGATTCGCTGATGGCCAAGACATCGGCATGGATCTGGTTCACAATGGCCTGTTTCCCTTGTAATCCGCTAGGATTACAGATCCCAAGCGACCATGGTGTGTCCACATCTGGTCCTGGCACACTGGCTTCCCCAACACGCCACATCAGCATCATCAACAAAAATGTAAAGATAGCCCTGAATGGCTTCAGCAGCATAGGGATCGCCCTCGTTTTGGGCTGCAAACGAGGGTTCCCACCCCTTCATTCGGTCCGGGGTTTCTTTGAAAGGATCGTCTCAATGCGAGACATTTGATCCGAGAGCATATGCTGCATCTGCTTGGACTGGACGTCGAATTGGGCCAACATCTGTTGTTGCAAGGACTGAACCTGCGCGGTGTTTTGGACATGGTGGTCATTGACCGTGGCCTCAAGTTGCCCTTGACGGTTGGACAACTGCTGAACCTGCATCTCCAGAGCCTGCATCCCTTGTTCCTGACAGTCTACCTCCATGGGCTCAGGAGTGGCCTGGATTTTGGCAAGCAAGGTCTGTTCCAACCGCTGTTCCATCTCATGCAAGACATTAGTGGCAGGAGGTGCTGACTGCTGAGGTGGCATTGAGGACACCGCTTTGGACCATGGGTCTTGGATGAGCCATGGATCTGCATTTGTAGGCTCGGCATTGCGGCACATCTGCACAGTTTTGGCCTGCCCGACAATGTCCTGCTGTCCTGTAGTCTGGCTGGGCTGATCATCCTGGCACGTGATGACCACTTGTCCATGTTGCATCGGCAGCACATTGCAAGGTGGATCTACCAGCGCCTGAACTGACCACATCAGGCCACCTGGAACGTGGTGCAAGGGTTGGAGTGGTCGGCTCTCCCATCCACTGCTCTGCAAGATCTTGGCAATGCCCTTTCGATCGGATCCGAAGGGCCACGGGCCGCAGACAAAGGTCCTACGACTGCCAGGAGCAAGGTAAACTGCATCAGGTTTGATGCTGCGAAACACCTGTTGGAAGTGATCTGTGGCAACCCGAAGTCCATACCTTTTACCTGACCTGGCAAGTCCAAGGCAATGCACCTCACATCTGGCTTTGTGGGAGGCCTCAGCAAAGTCCAAGTGAGGAAGCCACACCACCTGAAAGGCGTCGTTGGGTTTCAGTCCATCTTCAGTTTTGGGCTCAACAAAGACTCCATGGGTTCCACTGGCTCCCAGCACCTGCTTTTCCAACTGCTTGGCATAACGGATCATGACAGCAAAGTGAGAAGCTTTGTCCCATTTAACAGGACGTCCGGTGTCTGTCAGGTACTGCCGGCGGAAAACATCCAAAAGTGCTTCATGGGGACATGTTTCTTGTGGATGCCAACCCTGACATGTGCAAGACGAACCCTGGCGACAGGTGTGGAGACAAGGCAGAAATCCAAGGATGTGCTTCACCGGGCGAGTGGAGAAGTCTTCCCAATCCCCTTCCCATTGGTCCTGGTACACAGTGATTCTGGCACAGGCAACCTCGGCAGAGGCAATGGCTGGGGTGTCCTTGGCTCGGTATGGATACACAAGCTTCTGGCCAAGCTGTACAAGGATGCCAGGGAGCAGCATGGGTTCATGATTCATACTACATCTGGCGGCAAAACGGATGCTTGACCATTGCAGGGACGTATGAATCTCAGTGGGAGGATTCACGATCAACAAGGCCAATCCTTGAGTGGTCAAAAGGGTTCCAGCCGTCAAAAACTGCTGAGCCTCATTCAGCGTGGCCAATGCAATGCCTGTGGCAAGTGGTCCTACGGATGCAAGGGGTAATTGCCCAACAGGATCATCATCTCCAGCCCGAAAAGTGGCAGGGGCAATGACCAATTTGGTCGGATCCAGATCTGCAGGTTTGGTCGGTAGCAACTTCTTAGAAGTGCCTGTCGACTTCTTGGGCTTTGCTGGCTGTTTATTGAGGCTCTGTGCATGCAACTCATCCGGCAAAACAAGCTGCAGAGGCGGAGACTGCAGGTTGGCAAGGGCCTTCAACGACTTCCATGGTGCAATGCCATTCAATGCTTTCTGGACTTCTTGTCTGCCGAGTGTTTGAACAACCAACTTGGCTCGCAAAGGGGCTTGGGCTGCAGGAACACCATGGGTTTGCAGAATGGCAGTAGCAAGGTCCGCAACATCAGGCACACCAAAACCCCAGCACCAAGGTTTCGGGACGCTTTCAACATCATGCAAGGCAGCTGCGAAACTACACTTGAGGTCAGTGTGCAAATCCATCAGCTCCTGTTCGGTCTTGGGCAGGTCTTTGGTAAGAAGCTTGGAGGCAAGAAATGCAACCACTGCCGCACCACAACCATCACGACCAAAGGCACGCCGAGTACATGCAACACTGAACATAGGTCGACCCCAGGCACTGCTGATCAAGCCATGCAAAGGACACAAGGAGTCAATGTCAGTATCAACATGTTCCCAAATGGTCACCTGCACTTCCGCAAGTCCAACCGTCCACATGACAGGAATCCAGTGATCATGCAGCAGCACAGCAGACACGAAGCTGGT
Source organism: Cladocopium goreaui (assembly GCA_947184155.2). NCBI lineage: Eukaryota > Dinophyceae > Suessiales > Symbiodiniaceae > Cladocopium > Cladocopium goreaui. The sequence continues at coordinate 93,269 of CAMXCT020006401.1, forward strand.
CAGTGTTGGAAACTGACTGAGCCACAGACGGACCTTTTCAACGTCCCCAGCACGCAACCAACCAAGAGCCAACAAAGGATCCAACAGCTGGATGTCCTCACGTCCTGACAGTTTCAAGCAGGCACGGATGTGCAAAGTCAGTTCATCATCTGCCATTGCTGTTTCTTCATTGGCCAAAATGGCAAGGCGGGCAGAACCAAGGACCATGGATTGACGAAGGACTTGACAGTACGCAACATCAGACACAAGAGGTGGCAACATGGCAGCAAGTTGGACACACGTCACATGCTTAAGTCCAGGCATAGCATCAGGAACTGGACCTGCAAGGGCACGAAAAGGCTCATCAGGGCCCGCAGACCTACGAACCCACACAGAAACAGGCCTAGAAGGTTCATCTGCAATGGCTTCTGCAACGTCCACGGAAAGTTGGGCTTCCAGGCTGGGGTCATGTGTGAAAACTACTGCAGCGCATGGAGACAGGTCTTCTGGCAACACCCGGATGCATCGGCCAGCAATGGGATCATCGGCCTCAAGTGGGACCCTGGTGGTGGCGTCACACCAACTACCTACCAAGTGCTGCTGCGTCAGGGCAATCTCCGCCTGGCAAAGTTCGGCAAAGGTGGTTGTTGAGCCAACTTGAATGTGCACACTGGTACCATCAAGGTGAATCAGTTGAACCCAATTGCTAGCAGGCATGGGGTTGGAAAGTCCAGGGTACATGTCTTTGGAGCATGCAAACAACCGACTTTTGAACTCACTCATCAAAGCTTTGGGACAAACTTCGGGGAGATCCAAATGGTTGTGAATCCTTTGCATGATATTGGCTCCAATCCACAACGATTGCAAAGGAGACGCCAGCTGACCAATGGCACACAAACACAAACGCAGGCTTGGGTGGTCTGCATTGAACCATGCTTGTGGTGGTGGCATGGCATTCATCAAAGCCAATTCACATGGGTGCAGGTGTCGAAACCATGGTGTGCCATCGTCACGTGTCATCTGAATCAACTGAGCATAGATGCCACGCTGTCTGACAAGGGTGTCACTGAAACCTGCAAGCCGGCAGCCGCAAGGGCATTCTGATGCTTGGGATCCCCACGAGTGCAAACATGTCGGAAGCTTTCCATCTGACTGTACAACGTACTTGCGAAGATTGGATCCATCCAAGGTGAACTGATGGGCTTCGCCCTCAGTGAGCAAAAGGTCACGCAGGTCATCTGCAGGCCACTGTCGGATGTATGGCATCACATCTCGAATGCAAAGTCCAGGGCTCTTTGGCCAATCAGGGACAGGCATGGGACCAAGTGAGGGATGGGACGCAACAACCCACCACCTGTATCTTCTGGCCACCCAGTTGTCTTCCAGTTTCAACGATATTTCAGAAAGGTGGTATCCAAGTTGCGATTCCAAGGCTTGCAAAATGGACTTCACGAAACGATTTGACCTGGCCTGGGTGACACATTCGATGATCAACAAAGGGCTTTGACACAGGTAACAGGCTTTGACCGTGGCTGGTAACGTGTTGGACCTGACATCTTCTGACCCGGACTGAGATCCACCTGAGCTGTAAGGCTGACAAGAGATCCCTGACATGAGGCTGAAAGGGGGTTTGAACTGCTGCAACAAGTCACGCATGCAACTGGGTTGGGTGATGTCTCCAGTGATCACAGGGATGTCAGGGTGACAAGTCGCATGGAGGTGAGCAAGAGGTGTGCGCCATTCCACACTGCCAATGTGCTCAAATCCAGCAGCACACAGTCCAACACTGGAACAAGAGACCCCAGCGCACAACTCAACAACCCTAAGCATGTCACGGGCAGGAGAAAGTCCATGGGCAACAACCGTTGAGGCATCTGTGATGAGCAAATCCAAGGCACCAGGAGAAAAGTCCAAGACAGCATCCAGCACAGACAAACGGCGACAACCTCTGACCTGGTTGTTGATCTCCCCATATAACCTGACTTTCTGGGCATCAGGAACCGTCACTCCCAAAACCATCGATTCAGTATGGATGGTACAGTCAACCACCACCGAAACAATGCTCCCTTTGGGGGTTTTCGTCCAATCAGGTACAAACAGGTCATGGATAGCAACCATCGAGTCCCATTCCGACATGGCCATGCTAGAAACAACGCTCAATGTTCGGCAAAGCGCAGCACCCCAAGTGCTGGCAGGGAATTGAGCCGGTGCTTGTTCCAAACCACCAATCAGTGGAGATAAATAGGCCATTTAAAGGATGTAAGTTGAATACCAGCAAAGATTGTTTAGGGCTAGAACGAGATTTCACAATTTGTTGGCATAGAATCTGGTTGAATGATAAGAATTCACTAGCCCTTTGGGGATGAGTTCCCTGTAAACCATCAATCATTCCAGTGACAGAAAACGACGTGAAGTCATGATCAAACACATCCAGACATATGTTCAGCGATAATCCACTAGATTTCAATGATTATAGCCCTCATTATATTCCCATATGGATATTTACGACTGGATTAATAAACCTTGATTAAAGGGTACCATAAAAAAACATCAGATCTTCACTATTTGGGTAACCCCGATAATTAAGAAACAATGGTTTATTACTCCCTGGTTGACATCAACCAAGTGTTGGAACTCCCCATCAACCATGGCATAACCTGGTTGGTGGTTTCAGCCCCTCGGAAAAACGGAAAAATATGAAAGTCAATGGGAAGGATGACATCCCATATATTATGGAAAATAAAAGTCATGTTTGAAACCACCAACCAGATAACTTATTCTTAGATGTTAGTTTCATATAATTTCATGGGGGGACGGTAGATATAGCAAATACCCAACGATGATGAGTGACGGATATGATGACCAGCTTGAGCTGGTCGTTGACTCATTTGGATTGCAAGGCCAACCCACAAAATGACACCGCGCTGGCCACAAACGCTTTCAGGGCTACACAAAGGGCAACCAGTCCTGTCGAATCAGAATGACAACATAGGTGGCCTCAAAATCTGATAGCTTATTCGGCTTATCATCAATTTCCCAAGTTTGCCATTGAAATCGGGTTGTGCCGCCATTTTTTTTTGATCAACCCCATCTGTGGGTTGTCGGTTAGCTTGTTATATGACCATGGTTGGTCGAACCAGTTCTACAAAGTGGGGCCCCCAAACGATAGCTAAGTTGGTTTATAACTCCAATGTCACGAACTGGTTTATGGTACTGATAACGAACTAGTTATTGGGGCTTTTGTTAAGCTATCTAGGGGGCCCCACTTTGTAGATCTTGCCAGTGTATACCACAATCTCCAATTTTTCGAAAAGATGGCTCAACCTTGGACCATTTTGTTCGACCTGCCTCCATAGCCTCACCATGTACCCTGCCATGGCACCGACATCCCACAGAAATGGGAAACCACTCGCCGTTTTGGACCTGTCGCCAACTTTCGGTGTCTGAACTCGTGGAAAGGCGCAACATTCAATGGAAACATAGAAGATCTATGAATATCTATAATATACATATATATATATACATATATATATATATGTCAGCTATATATGGTCATCATCTACAAAATATCTATCAAATAGATCAAGTTTTCTAAAAATCATCAACGATCATGTGGTGAAACTGCGTAGCTCCAAACGCACCGCTCCCTGCCGATCTGACCCGGCTTAAGCTACACTGCTACACCATAAAATATCTACCCTCTAAAAATGCCTGGTTTAAAACAATAAAAACTAATTTATTTATATGTATATGTATATGTATATATGTATATGTATATGTATATATGTATATATGTATATGTATATGTATATATGATTTAATATTGTGTATATATATATATACATCCTATAATAGTTAAACAGGGGGTCGAACCAGCCACCCAAAAGAAAAGGGGGAAACTAGTCCGGCAAACCCTGCACATGTGACAAGCACCTTTTGCTCACAAGGCACTTGAGCCATTGCGTCAGCAGCGTAATCTATTAATTATACCCCGGTAGTTGTTGGGATACTAAGACTACCTACTTCTAACTCTGGCTCTCTACCTATCTACTGCAATTAGATAGGAGGTGCTATTCTGTACATCTTTGATGGGAATAGCTACATTGGATTATTGGTTCTCATAGCTACGGCAGTGCTCTACACATGACCTACTACCTATGCTATACATAGTGGGGCTCAGGGGTCGGTATATTTCAACTCCCCCCTCGCCTGTTCCACACGCACTGCGCATTGGCAGCATCCTAAGCGGCTAATGTCGCGTGAACGGAGGTTCACAGCGACCTAGGCTTTGGATTTAAGGTCTAATGGGAGGTCAGTACGGATTCCTAAAAGGATTAGTGCTGCTGCCCATTTGTGTGGAGGCAATGCTTTGGTGAATATGTCTGCCGCCTGGTCATCGGTGTGGGTGTACCCTATCTCGGCAGAGTCATCTCTGAAGACTTCAGACAGGCAAGACAAATTAACTTTGTGTGTTCTAGTTATATGGCGAAGCTTGGGACTATATCCTTTCTTCACAACTAGGATTGTTGCTTGATTATCTTCGTGGACCTTAAGGGTTACGGAGCGTGCAAGCAACAGCTCCCATAACTGTAAGGCAGGCAAGCCTTCTTGATAAAGCGAATGGGCTAAACTAACAACCTCGCTTTCCGTGGTCGATCTAGAAGTGGATGTTTGGCGCTTGCTAATCCATGCAAGTGGGAAGAAGGAACTAGGGCCAGTTAAAACCAAAAAGCCACCGGAGGTTGAGCGTGCAGTTGATCTGTCGCCGGCGAAGTCGGCATCGACAAATAGCCTGAGCTCTAGGTCTTCAGGTTTGTCCTGAATGGTACCTGCTAACCTGTAGTGTGGTGTTGAGGCTATGTACTGGATTAATCTTAGGACCTTCTTATCATCCCCCCTAGACCACGACTGGACCTTTGTGGCCAGATCATTGATAGGCTTGATGATGTCGGGACGTGCAAGTCTACCTAACCAAAGGGCTTTCATCAAAATCTTACATGCATTTGGAGCTAGTTCCCCTTTAGTTTCATCATCTTCAATGGTGATGGATCCCTCAGGTGGAAATGGCGTGGCGGCATGCTTGAGTTTGGTGACACCAGTTATTGACTTATACAAATCTACGGTCTGCTGAGCGTAGTCTGCCATGTCAAAAACCATGCCATCTTGGGCTTGGAAGGCTGCACATTTTTCATGACCTTCGGTCTTGGATAGTGGGGTAACAACATGGTTGCGTCCAAGAATCCTATAGATGGGCTCTGGGGGTTCTATGTCTACCACAGAAGTTAACTTACTCCAGAATGCATCATGCTGGTCGGCGGGGCCAGCTAGAGTTAAATCGTCTACATAAGTTGACAAAAGTAACTTTGTATCTGGGAAGTAAAAGTTTCCTGGGTATTCTGGAACTTCTTGCCCACCAAGGTTCTTGATGATGACTTTCAGGTGTTGTTCCCACAGGCCTCCGGCATCAGGATGACCGTATAAGGCTTTAATTAAGAGGACTACGGGCTTAACAAACTGTTGTTTCCAATACTTAGGGCGGAGCTCCGGGGGAAGCTCAATCCAGGTTTTGTATTTGGAAGATAACAGTGCTTGGACGTAAGCTTTGACTGCATCTGCAGCCGTCGCGCGGTTACCCGGCAGCGACCCATACGCCAGGCAGGCGTTTAGCCCTTGGACGGAAGTGGGATTTGCGCCGAGTTCTTGGTAAACCGCGGCTGCACCATGTTCGTCCTTTGCGCAGTCTCCTCTGTACACAATGCGCCCCTTCATTTTGTGAAGGTGGTCTGCAAGCTCGTAGAATTTAATGGACGCGATGGTCATGAGCTGACCAAAGTGTACTGATACACCCGAAGCCTTAGCTTCTTTGCGTACATCTTCCTTCTCGCGGACCGAGCTAAGGTCCCAAGTACCAGCCTTAACCAAACCATCGGCTTCGGCACGGATTGCCTCGAGGGCCTTGGGATTGGACAGCATCTCTGCACGGGATAAGAGCTTAGTGACCATAGCTTTGATCTCAGGCGTTGGCGCCTTAGGGTCTTCCAGGTGGAAGGCTTGAGCGATCAATTGTTCGTGGTCAAGAAGTTCTGTAACCAACCTATTAGCAGTGGGGTCTGATTCAACAGCTAGGGCTAAATCTTCAAAACCAGCTAATGGGGATACATGCTTAAGGTGCTGCTCAATTTCCCTATGGGGTTGAGGCTCGATGGTTGCCGGTCGGCAAGGCATAGCAGGAACGGACTGCTGGGCACATTTTGCGGGATACAAAGCTTGCGCAATTAGATTAGTCATTTGGGGCGGATACATTGCGGAGCGAGTGGTCTCAGCTCCCTCACATCTGGAATGAGGTTGCTGGCATCGGCACCGCATATCTTGAAATGCCTCTACAATTCGGGGAGAAGTGGTCTTGAGTTTCCATGGCTTTTTGATGGGATAACCATTTCTGTCGGTTAAACCTACGGTACACCCTTCAAAATCAACGGTCATAAACTGGGGATGCTTCTCAAAGAATGCTACAACGTCAGGCCTTTTCCAGCCAGAGCAAGGTCTTGGCCATTCAAACGTTACAGTACCACCATGATTGAGAACCCTTTCAGCGCGTTTTGAAAAACTCTGAAACAACCGTTTGGACTCTTTGACCTGGTGGGCAAGCTTCCTAATGAATGCGGCACCACCCCTCTTCCTATTGATATACTGCCAAGGGGATCCGGATGTGCAAGGGATAGAGGCCCACATGTGTGGAGGTGCAACTTTAGCGGCTTCATCTATCTGATAGTCAAGTTGCTCACATTGTGACTCATCTCCCAGGTCAATCCTATCCTTACAAAGTCTAACATGATTAATGCCATATTCTTGGTGAGTAAAACCCATCTGGGAGTCCTCAGAACAAGCAAATTCAAACATGGTTGACTTGGCATTGGGTCTGGAAGCTTTCTTGGCAGCTTTCCGGCTCCTACGATTATCGCGGTTAGTTGGCTTACCTACAGCGGGGCAACCAAAAACAGGCAGCGATTTTTGGCATAGGTCGGAACATCGATTGGCAACTTGGGGAAGAATAGCTACACCAGAAACGGAAACAGCAGGCTCGGCTGGAGCGCTGGGTTCGGATGACCCTGGTACCTCACCTCTTATGAAGATTTCCTCAACCAGTGCTCTGTCCTCTGCGGAGAGGTGAGATGGTATCGGATCGGGATCAGGGAGATCCTCACCGTGGAAGATGATGCCATGTGCTTCATCATCCTTGTCTTCTGCTTCTGTTTCACTCGTGGGAGGTGGAGCTTTCTTTTCTTTTTCGGCTTCTTTTCCCGAATGCGTAGCAAGGGTTCCCGTTTCACTCTGGGGGTCTGGGGGTTGGAGTGTGTTCGCTCGACGTTGCGTCCGCGTCCGCAACCGTTCGCAACCGTCCGCAACCGTCCGCGTGAGGACCATATGGCCGTGCCTATGGTAAGTTCTGCAGAGGTGGTCATTTTTGGAGGTTTCAGACGCGTCGTTGCTTCGTTTCGCGTGGCAGGCGTGGCACTTCGTGACATTCAGACGTGTTCTGGAACGTGTCGAAAGTCGTTTTGTGTGGCAGGCGCAATACTTTTGCGACGTTTTCAGAAGATGTGTTGCAGTTTTCGTGGCAGGCGCAGCACTTTGGACGTGTCCATCGCCATTTTTCGTGGCAGGCGCAGCACTTTAGACGTGTCACGTTGCGTGTTTTTTGCAAATCGCATTGGCAGGGCTGCGTCAAGTGGCGACAAGGTGCAAATTCCGTGGCAGGCGTGGCATTTTCTGACATGTGCTGAAAATTGACGGAAGCCTCGCACGAAACATCGATTTTGAGGTTGCCAATTTTCACGTTCTAAGGAAAACTCGTAGGAAAACGTCGATTTTGAAGCTACAAAGTGAAAATTGGAGGAAGTCTCGCACGAAATGCTCGTTTTGGTGCTCCCACCTGTCTCTTCTGGCATGTCTGGTTTTCCTGTGGCCTCGCCGTGTCTATGGTGGAAGCTGCAAAACTTCTCCTTTTGTCATGTTGGTAACTATGAAAATTGGAGGAAGTCTCGTACGAAATGCTGATTTTTCTGCATCCACGTGTCTTGTCTCGAGTCTCTGGTTTTCCTGTGGCTTCGCCGTGTCTATGGGGGAAGCCGCAAAACCTCTCCTTTTCGAAGGTTTCCAAGCAGCTTGTCATGTCGTTTTGCGTGGCAGGCGTGGCACTTTGTGACATTCCAACGTGTTTGATAACGTGTCGAAAATGTCAAAATTGGAGGAAGTCTCGTACGAAATGCTCGTTTTTCTGCATCCACGTGTCTTGTCTCGAGTCTCTGGTTTTCCTGTGGCTTCGCCGTGTCTATGGGGGAAGCCGCAAAACCTCTCCTTTTCGAATGTTTCCATGCAGGTTGTCATGTCGTTTTGCGTGGCAGGCGTGGCACTTTGTGACATTCCAACGTGTTTGATAACGTGTCGAAAATGTCAAAATTGGAGGAAGTCTCGTACGAAATGCTCGTTTTTCTGCATCCACGTGTCTCGTCTCGAGTCGTTGGATTTCCTGCGGCGTCGCCGTGTCTATGGGGAAAGCTCCGCACTCCTCACTCCACACTTTACACTCCACACTCCTCACTTTACACTCCACACTCCACACTCCACACTCTACACTCCACACTCCACACTCTACACTTTACACTCTACACTCCATTTTTTTTACATTTTACACTCCACACTCTACACTCCACAAACTAGACTTTCCACTCCACACTCCACACTCTACACTTTACCCTCCACACTCCACACTTTACACTTTACACTTTGCACTCCACACTCCACACTTTACACTCCACACTCCTCACTTTACACTCCACATTCCACACTCCACACTCCGCACTCTACACATTACACTTTATTAAACTCCTCACTCCTCCCTCCACACTCTACACTCCACATCCCCCACTCACACTCCACACTCTACACTTTCCACTCCCCACTCCACACTCCACACTCCACACTCTACACGTTGCACTCCACACTCCACACTTTACACTCCACACTCCACACTTTACACTCCACACTCCACACTCAGCGCTCTACACTTTACACTTTAAACTCCTCACTCCTCACTCCTCACTCCACACTCCACACTTTCCACTCCACACTCCACACTCCACACGCCACACTCCACACTCTACACTTTACACTCCACACTCCACAGTTTACACCCCACACTCTACACTCCACGCTCCTCACTTTACACTCCACACTCCACACTCTACACTTTACCCTCCACACTCCGCACTCCACACTCCACACTTTACACTCCAGACTCTACACTTTACACTCCTCACTTTGCACTCCACACTCCTCACTTTACACTCCACACTCCTCACTTTACACTCCACACTCCTCACTTTACACTCCACACTTCCCACTCCACACTCCACACTCCACACCCCTCACTCCACACTCCACACTCTACACTTTCCACTCCACACTCCACACTCCACACTCTACACTTTACACTCCACACTCCGCACTTTACACTTTACACTCCTCACTCCACACTCGACACTCTACACTTTACACTCCACACTCTACACTTTACACTCTACATTTCACACTTTACATTTTACATTCTACATTCTACACTCCACACTCTACACTTTCCACTCCACACTCCGCACTCCGCACTCCACACTCCACACTTTACACTCCACACTCTACACTTTACACTTTACACTCCTCACTCCACACTTTACACTCCTCACTTTACACTCCACACTCCACACTTTGCACTTTACACTCCTCACTCCTCACTCCACACTCTACACGCTACACTCCACACTCCACACTCTACACTTTACACTCCACACTCTACACTTTACACTTCGCATTCTACACTTTACACACTCTACAGTCCCCACTCCACGCTTTACACTCCACACTCCACACTTTACACTCCACACTCCACACTTTACACTCCACACTCCACACTTTACACTCCACACTGCAGACTGGTAACAGGGGAAATATGTACAAGACAGTTCAAATAAACTATTGCAGAAAAGTGTTGTGCGTGACTGCATATCCATGTGTTTTGACATCTGTACCATTAACATACGTGTGAGCATTCGGGTTCGTGGGCTTCATCTTGTTTCTTTTTCAACCAACATTGCGAAGCGGGCTCTGCACTCATCAGTGTGCACGCGCGAATGGCCAGTGCAGCCTTTGCAACCAGGGGTCTCTTTCCACTTAAGGATACGGTCTACGGTTATATAAACAGAACGACTTTTGAGACCTGGTGTAGAGGGTGAGGCTATTCCGCCCTCCTTGGGGAAGGGCACATCCTTTAAGGCATATTCAGGCAACTTAAGATCATCTGGGTTATCCCCCCTGATGATAGCTTGGTGGCGTGAAAAACCTACTGGAAAAACAGGATCACCTTCAGGGACAAAGATTTCTGCTTCTGGAACATCAACGGCTGAATTCCCACCTCTAGTGCGATACTCTTGGTAATCTAACACCCTTAAGATATTTCTATATCGGAAACCGGGATCAATCCTCCAACCCAAAAATAGACCAGGTGACATGTTGGGCTCCAAAGTCCTTTTGGTGGGTGACTTCCTACGGTAATACACTAACTCACCAAAGCATAACCTCATGCCATCAAACTTATTCCTATTAAGCGACTCCCATTGGGTTTTGTCGGGGTCGGCTATTGAAGGCTTGTCGAATGACATTGAAAGGCAGGCATATGGATAGCTATATGTGTGATACTCATAGGGAAGGCCAGATTGGAGGTGAATAGTGCGGCAACATTCTTTCTCCTCTCGAACATCTCTCTCGAGGATGGCATTGTGGGGCCATCTGTTCGGCAACGAGGTTTCTGGAACCATGCCTACGGCATGTGCCGCCTGCTCAAGCTCGCCTGCTTCGTCCATTTTGATGAACGTTCGGGTGGTGAGCTCTGATCCACGCAATCCTAAGAAATGCCTAAAGTTGCGAGCATGCGCGTCAGCAGTACGTTTAGACAATGGGTATGCAACACGCGCACCAGAGTACGCATCGCGGATGACATGATGCGACCTTATTCCCCCTATACCTACACCCAAGTGTTCGGACCCTTTAGCTAAGATAACATCATCAGTAGCAAGCTGTTCCAGCGGCTGCTTTGGGGGATCAACAAAATCATCGGCTTTGCCATCTTTGACATGTGAAACCCTCATGGCGGTATCTTTTGCTATATGGCACAAAGGACAGTAGGGATTTTTGGGAAAATGGGTACGCAAATGTTCAGGGCTAGTGGCTTGCTGCTTTAGAACTTCATCCTTAGGCGGCTCACCATCACCTAGCTCTACCAAAAGCTTATCATCCATTGGGTGTTTTGGCTCCGACGCGCTAGGGGGCCCAGCAGCGTCCTCAACAGGCTCGGGATCTAGAATTTCATCTAATTCTGAAGGACTAGGAAGGTCACTACCACCAAAGCTAGGGGCATAGCCAGGGTCATTAGGATCTTCTTCATCATCAGCGGGAGCATCAGTTTCCACAGGTGGAGCTGGCACGGCAGTTGACACAGGAGCAAGGTGCTCACTGGGCACAAAGTGACGTGGGGTTAACTCTTCATCATACTGGGGAACATATTCAACTACCCTAGATGCACAGATTCTAGCGTTCCGGGGAACTTTCATCCTACACCTGTTGATATTTTCTGGAGCTATCAAGTAGGGGACATTCTCTCTAGGATCCCAGACAAACATGTAACCCTTATCTATGACAGTCTTACCAATGCTTTGCGCGGGAGGACATTCCTTAAGGACATAGACCTCTTCACCTTCAAGAATCTTACTTCCATTAAAGGCTAGTGACTCTTGGCCAGGCTGGCTGCCACCTCCGGTAGCAAAAGCAACAGGATTGGGCGATTGCTGCAAGTGCTCCTTCATGGCTGGTGTGAGGGCTTGACGACCTATCAAATGTCTACCTGCGGCAGTGTCCCAAAGCCAGGGGATGGCCTTGGAGGCTTTCATTGGCATGGCATTGATGGGGTTAGGATTATTAGTCGCGCCATCGGCAGCGACCTCTGGGATTATGACAGTTGCCATACTAGCAGCAGCTTTGGCAGGGGCTTTACCGCTTTTACCAAGTGCTCTAGGAGGAGGTCCCTTATACTTGTTGGTGTCTGAGTGGAGGAACGCGCACGACTTCGCTTTGCATGCATTGTATGCATAGAACATGCAAGGGGTTTTGGCCTTTTCGGAAGCGCTCATGTTTGCTACCTTCTTGGCTTCTTCCCCACGCGGGGTCGTGTTGCCCTTTCGGTTGGGCGGAGGCGGCTTTGGACCGGATGGCTTGGCCTTGGGCTTCGCTTTCGGGGCAGGAGCTGCCTTCACGTCCTCCTTTTTAGGGGTTTTCTTTGGTTGAGGATTGCCCCCCCCTGAACCCTGGTTCTTAGGCGTGGCCTTAGCTTTGGGATTAGGGGTTGGTGCAGGGGCACCAGCGATTTTATCATCGGGGGTTTGTTGCGTGCCAGCATAGCCAGCAGCAGGCTTCAACTTCAGCTGCTTATCAAACTCAGCGCGATTACGCTTCTGCTGATCAAGTTGGATGGCAAGTTCAACCTTAGACCATAACCAGTCAGTGGTGCGACGATGGCTATCTAGTCGGGCTTCCCTAGCTTTAACAACTTTTGGGGCGATCACGGCATTGCGTTCTAGTTCGTCGATGAGATGGTTAAACAGCGTTTGTTGTCGCGGTAAATCCTCTAAGGGAATGGTAGACATCACGTAAATATACTTATCCCTAAAGGCCTCTAAGTCAGCTACCGTGTTACCAGCGACCCTAAGGGATAACAGATTTCGCTCTCCAAGCATGCCAATGCGGTCACGCTCGAGTTGAAAGTGTTTGAATATTTTACGCAACATCGCGCGCCCGCAAGGCATTGCACCACTAGCTGCGCGCTCTGCTTCTACCATTTGCTGAAAAACAAGACCAAACCTACCGCGCTTACAAGTCTTTATGAGCCTGGAAGCGATCTCTCGATCGGTGCGGGGGTACCTAGGATCGGCTTGGAGAACAGCTTCATCAGTGGTTAGGCACTCTTGGGCCCATTGGTAAACTTCATTACCGGGGGTCTTTTGGAGTTTGCCTATTGACATCAACACCTGATTGATATATCCACGGGCTTGACCTGCGTTTTCTGGTGGATTCGGAAAAACCATGTCAACTAAGGATTTTATCCTAATGGTATCTTCTTCATCATCCGCATAGTTAACAGCAGGTGGCTGTGGGGCTAAATAGGGTTGGTTCATGGTAAGATGCGGGCATTCGATCTCTTCATGGAGGTCACCACAAATCCTACATTCAGTAAGGACTAATGGGGCACGCACTGAGTGAAACTCACCAGAATCCGAGGAGGACTCTGAGCTACCTGAATCAACTGATCTATTAGCAGAACCAATATGGTGATAAGATGTGGTATTGTCAACAACTAAACCCTGTTGCGCCAACGGAAGTGGCGGCAACCCTGGCGGCAACACCTGCTGTGGTGGAGGTGCACGACCTATGGACCCAAAACGAGAGTTTGCACAGGGAGTGCCCGCAGCACTAGCATTAGTTGGACCTAAGACCGGTGCGCTAGCAGCGGCGCCCTTTGGGGGCGTGCATGGAGGTGCTATCGGCAGGGGTGCATGGGCAGTAAGCTGCTGAGATTGTTGTTGTTGTTGCATCTGTTGAAGTTGCTGTTGTTGCGATTGCAATGCATTGGTCAATCTACTCACTTCAGCTAAAAGTTGTTGGACTAAAGCTGATTCTGTTGGATTCGAACCACTTGCAACATTAGCGCTAGGTACCATGGCATTTGCTGGCATGGACAAGTTGGCAACTGCCAACTCCGCAGGTTGGGGGTTCGCCATAACAGTCACGGGTGTGGCACCCGGAGGGTGAAAAGACTGAGGCATGGTCGGAACAACATTTGGTGCTACTTCATGGGATGATTGGCCCACAGAAGCCCTGGGGGTGGCCCAAGTAGTTGCCTCTACAACCATTGGATTTGCAACCTCTTGCAGGGGAACTGGAGTGTTTTGTGGGGAACCAAAAGGCCTAGCACGAACATCTGGTGTTTGAGCTGGAGCTGGATTATAACCCTCAAACAGATTAAAGGCATCCAAAGTTTGATCTTCAGGGATCACTCTCTGACTAGTATTTTCTTGGGGGAAACCCGCAAGATAGTCCATGAGGGCAGAACCTGAAATGGGGGAAACTGGAACTGGGGATGCTACAGCCAAGTTGTTTTGGCGTCTGGCTTCTGCCAGCTCACGCTCCAGGAAAGCGATCCTAGTATCCCTTTCAGTTATTTCAACTTCCCGAGTGGCCAATCGTTGGTTACCCAAATTGATTTGTTGTTGAAGTGGTCTAACATTAGATTCCACAAATTGTTGGGCTTCCCGTTGCAAAACCGCTTGACTTTCTAAGACTTCCTGCTGAGCATGTTGCCTAGCCCCAAAAACATATTGTTGGGCTTGTTGGGTGAGGTTATGCTCAAACAACTCCGAACCCCTGTCCCTCTCAGCCAAAGCGGCGTGGGCTTCCTCCTGATTGTGCAGGATGGCCCTTGCTGCTGCGTCGCGCATTTCTGCAGCGACCTGACCAAAGTCGGATTGCTGCTGTGCGATGACTTGTCTAGCTTGGAAGGCTTCTAATTGGGATTGGATGGCCACATTACTAGCATGGTCTGCGATAGTGGCGGCATGGTGCGCTTGGGTTACAGCAGCACCCGCAAGGAAAGTGGCTTGGGTTGCACTAAGGTCTACAGGATTATCTTCATCAGGACTATTGCTTGGGTTTGGACCATGGGGACCCCTTTGCCTAAATCTATTTTGTTGAGATGCTTCCACACTAGTATCAGATGACTCATCAACACGCATGGCATCCCTAGTTGAAGGCAACTGGATTCTTCGTGGAACCAGGGAGGTAACAACCGCCGGGACCCTTGTTGCATTTGGATTAGAAGTTTCAGGACTACTCCTTGACCTACTGTTAGATGAACTAGGATCAGAAGGGGGAGAAATGCCTGACATCTTGACCCAAACTCGGCTGAACTTTTGCGCTCAACTGCAACGATGTGATCCAACGCGAGCTTTGCTCAGCGTTCCAAGCAAAAGTTTGCAGTGATGGCCGGAAGACCAATGCAGCACAATACTACCCCAACCAACAAAGTCTTCGCAAGTTGGATATTAAGATAATAAAGTGCAATTGAAATTAATTCAGGTTGTGTTGAAGTTCGGATGCAATACGGCTTCGCTAGCGGTAATGACCCTAGCTCTGACCGCAAAACAACACAGAACTAAAAACAAAAGGCAAAAGGCAGTTGGACAATGGACACCTGGCAAACGACAAGGACAGACCGACGAACGTAGCGAGCAAGCTCAGCTACCTCGGCGTTGAAAGCCTATCGGATGCTGTAGAACCGCTGGGCTTGTGCCAGGGTCTACCACAGGTTGCGATCGTCCTGGCCCCCAAAATTGGGGTAAAACTGTTCGGTCCTAAGAGGGATTGGACGGCGGTTTTCCAGGATCGTGGCGACCCCTTCAAGACGTATCCAGTCCTCTAACTCAGCGATCCAGCAGAGCTCCCAGTCTGAACGCCCCTCTGAACGGATGGTTTTGATGCCGAGTTGCCTGCACTCGTTCAGGATGTCAGAACGGTCGTCGATGAGACAATGTGCCTGAAGAGCAGAGATGATCGAGGATTTGCCCTGCCTACCGCAAGGATAGCGTGCCAGGTGCACTTCTCGAAACGGCAATCCTTCCGCAATGAGCTGGCTAATCACGTGCTCAGCACCTGCCTTGGTGCTCTCAATCTTGGATTGGCCGGCGTATGAGACAATGTGGAACTCAATCTGATTACCAGCAACCCTAGTCACTGACCGAAACTTATCAACTAAGTGGGTGGATAACTCACCTACAGGGTTGAGAGCCTGGTCAAGGGTATCGTGCCAGTCGATACACACAACTACGTTGGATGTATTAACGTGGACTACCTTAGAGACTAAGTTGGGTTGGTGTTGGTAATGTCGCGGCACAGAGCCAGCGACCCCCTCAGGCCGATCTGGTGTTGGGTCAGGCAAAGGTCGCCCACGGACGTGGGGTGCAAGGCCAGAGCCTGAGCTTGGTGCCTCTTGCTGTTGCTGTTGTTGTTGTCCTGCGGGATCAAGTGGTGGCAAGTCTCGGGACGATGGACCAGCAGGTCTTGGCCCACTAACTCCTGGCGGAGGGGGTTTAACGGGCTTAAGATTAGCTGGATTAGGGGGAACTGGCCTATTAGGTCTTGGGGGAATTACCACAGGTGCAGCGGGTGCCGCAGGTGTTGCAGGTGCTGCAGGTGCAGCTGGTGCAATGTCCACAGGTGGACGTTTCCAAGGCAGATCCTTCTTTTTCTCTGGAGCTGGTGGCAACGGTTCTGGCCTTTGGGGCGTGTCGGGGACAGCAGCCCCCTTTGCACGGATTGGCACAGGAACGGAACTAGCTCTTTTGCGAGATTTAGATGAAATCTTATTGGAAATTGGTACTTCCCTTCCCCTTGGTCTGGCAGCAACTGCGGGCGCAGTCTCGGCTGAGGGTGCTCGCGATCTGGATCGTGCAACGGGAGAGCCGGCTGGCTCTGATACAGTCTCTGTCGCGACACGAGCTGTGTCAGCGACCCCAGTTCCAGCACTTTGCAAAGATTGCCTCCAGGGATAAGCTGAACTACTAGAACCGCTTAATGGGGGAACAGTCAAAGATGGTACTGTTGGGGCTGCGGGTGGTGGTGCAGCAGAAACTGGATCTTTTCTGGGCTGTGCCGGCTTATCACGTTGGATTCGAGAGGTTCTTATATTAGGACGCTGTCTCTTTGGTGGAGACTCAATTGGACGGGCAGGGATGCGCTCAGCAAAGCCAGCGTCAAACGGTTGTTGCTGGCCGACAAATGCCTGACCTGATGAAACAAACCTGGCGGTTCGAGTCTCGGGTGTTTCAGAGCCCTCAGATTCGGTACCGGGATTATTGGAGTCAAGATTATAAACACTATTGGGGTCTAAATTACTTGAACCAAGAACAGTACGATGGGATCTAAGTGCAGGATCACGCCACAACGAGTCGGGAAGCTCGTGCGGGTTGACCCCAAGCTCTGGTGCCACGGCGTGCGGCACGATGAACGGCAAAGTCTGCGGCGCGTACGCGATCGGAGGATCAGCGACCCTAGCCCAGGTGCCAGCGGAGTCAATTCTAATTTCGGGGTAACCGCGCACTTGGGGTCTTAAAGCAAGAGGTCTCCTAGAAACACCGGTGATGGTTCGGGCTCTATAAAGTTCTTGATTAAGTTCAATGCGCTCACGGGTCTCCCTTGGGACTAGATTGACAGGCAATGGCGGATTGGACCTAGTTCTTTTAGGCCTACGACGGCGCGTGGAAACCTCACGGCCGCGTTCAGTTGTTGTAAAGTCAAGGAATTCAGGTTCACCCTCCTCCTCAACCTCAACTTCAACTACCTGGTCCTCCTCCAGTGCTTCCTCTTCCTCTTCCTCCTCCACCCACTGCTCCTCTTCTGGTGGTGGATCGTTGGGACCCTCCGGAGCAGCTTCTTCTCGCGCCTCTGCTTGCTGGGAACTGCGGGCAGCGAGCTCCTGTGCAGTTGGCGGCGGATGAGATGGTGGTGGTGGTAAAGGTGGTTGCTTATGAACGGGCGGACTAGGGGGAATATTATTAGGTGGAGGTGGCAAACTTTGAATCCTATCTGCAAGGGTAGTGGCACTAGAATCAGGAGCTTTGGGCCTAGCTTTAGCTGGTGGCTTAGCAGGGCTAGCAGCTGGGACTGGTGCTACGTCGCGCCCGGAGGCAGCGACCCCTTGAGAATCTGACTTTGGGGCTTTTGGGACCGGTTGGACAGAGACAGTAACCCTTGGACGTGGAGGGACTGCTGGCTCAGGTGGCCTTCGCAAAGACGGTTGCCAGCCAGGCGGTGGGTGCCCAGGCTCCTTGGGTCCTTGCTGGACCGGTGTTGTACCTGCGCTTCCACTCGCCGCGCCAGCAACGGGTGTTGCGGCAGCAGGCCTTTCCACTTTAGGACGGGGTTGCTGCTGTGGGCCTACGTATCTATAATACCTATCCCACTCTTCTGGGCGCGGGTGCTCTGCCCCTAAGATGCGTTGATTGATGATCCTTTTTGGGGGTAGTTCACCAGAGTTAATCACTTGCTGACCGTGTGAAATACCTCTGCGCCTGTCCAAACCGTAGATGTGTGCCCACTCTTTGTATGGGATGAGGATTTGATAGGCTAAAGCTAAACACTGTGATGTTGGGAGCTCCTCAACAAGTCTTGAATGAAGGGCTATCAACCAGCGAGTGCTTTCGTCGGCGTATTCGTAAGAAATCTTTCTTAACCAAAAGCCACCTACAATATCCCCTCCGGAGTTATGGTAAAGCCAATTTTGGTATGCCTCGAAGTCGTTCCACCAAGCTCGCTTTGCTTCTTGCCACCTGGTTGTGGTACCACCCCTGCTGGATCGAACCCTTGGACGGCGGGCTGTTGATGAACTAGCGGGGGAATGTCCTACTTGAATAGGCTCTGCACCTGGGTCAACAAGATTAGGGCTAGTTGGTGGTGGGACTATTTGATCGGGGCAACTAGTGTTGGCTTCTGTCGCGACACCGGATGTGTCAGCGACCACAGGCTCAGGCACGGATGCAGATGGTTCGGATGCAACGGATGCTTCTCCTACTGGACCCGCCTCGTCACCTAAACCTAAAAGATCGGCAGATTCAACCTGTTGTTGATCTTCTTCAGCTGGATCTGCAAAATCTGTTGTGTCAATCTCGTCGGCTTGTTCCAAAAGAGCTGAAGGATCTTGTTGAGGATCTACTTCTTCTTCTTTTGCTCGATCAATGTCCGTGAAAGCTGCTTCTGCTGGGTTACCCAAGTCAGATGGCGGTTCCAAAAATGACTGATCTTGCAATGAAGTTTCAATCCCTGTTTCTTCTGTCGCGACGGGATCGTCAACGACCTCTTCTGGCAAGCCAATTGCTGAGATTACTGCACTAATGCTCTCGGCCTCGTGGATCTCCTCCTTAACCTCTACCAGTGATCGTTGTGGATCTGCAGAGTCTGTCGCAATGGAGTCAAAACCAGAAGGCACGGGCGCTTGTACCTCAGACAGATCCGCCCAGGAGGTAGAGGCCTCGGCTATCGATCCGGCAGGCAACGGAGCTGATTGCTCAACGCCTTCTGCAGCAGATGCGACCGCCTCAGCTCCACCCGCTGGAGTTTCAGTCGCGACGGAATCGTCAGCGACCTCACCGGATCCTTCTGAGGGCATGCACGAAGAACAGTGAAAGTGCGAAAGTAAGGTTAGGGCCTAATCGAAATGTTGGTGATTCAGGTTCCCTAAACTAACAAGCCCTACGGCTGATAACCAGACAAACGGAGGGACGAACCAGGAACCCCAAAATTAAGGGAACAACCGATTCACCAACACTCCGCATCAACAAAACAAGCAAACACCTTTTCTGGAAGGCGCTTGAGCCACAAACGTCGTAGACGTGTAAATGACCCACCCAGGTTATTGTTAGGATGGAATTACACTCTACTCTAATTAGTGGCTACCCTACCTACGTAACGCTTCTACATAGGTAGTGCTATGACTGTACATATCGGGGATATCTACTTTGAATTAGTTGGACTCATAGCTACGGCAGTGCTCTACATATGACCTACTACCTATGCTATACATAGTGGGGCTCAGGGGTCGGTATATTTCAACTAAAGATCATTCAAATGATTAAGAAACAGACAAAAAAAATGGATCTTCAATGGAGTCTCATGGCACGCCAGAAGCTCCAACCCTGGGGACCCTGGACTCTCCTGGGAGCTTTCTGCCGGGGCCTCCCAGTGCCAGGTTTGACAAAACCAAAGAAGTGCTGCCTGGGAAAAAATGCTGGAGACTATCTTTCCATATTTAACTCTGAAGCAGCAGCTGGCAAAATCCGTCAAAGCATCCTTCCATGTACGACGAGAACCAATTGCCATGTCGATTCAAATGATGTCAAAGCGTGCATGTTACCATGTTTTCAAGTGTAATGGGAATCTGGGCCTGTCTGTGCCTGCCTGCCTGGATGTCTCTGTGTGTGTCTGTGTCTCTGTGTGTCCCTGGCGCGCTTGGACGTTTTCTCCATGCCTTGGGTGGAGGTGGGGCCACGCGCAATGTGGAGGGCGCTGAAGATACCTGCCAGGCCCATGGAGCGGTAAACAACTGGATTTTTGACCTGTCTGTCTTCGAAACAGGCAGGGATTATTCAAATAGTGCAGAAACGGTGCAGAAACATCCAAGAGATGCGACACACTTGCAGCTCCTAAACTCACTTTGCTAGGCCCAGCCTGCATTCTTGACTGGCTCCAGTGCCATTTCATGGTCTAAAAGAGATGGCTTTTCGGTGGGCCCAATTCTTAAACCTGACATACCTCCCTTTCCGGTCCGCAGCTGATCTCCCAATTCTTAGTCGTGCGTTTCCGGTCAGCTGATCTCCAAGTCAGCTGCGAGTTTCGAATCCCCTGTCCACACCTCGGAATCTGGACCGAGCTTTTGTCCTCACAGGACGCATGAGAAATCTCAGGGACCACGGACATTTTCCCATGGCGACTGCTATTGTAGCTTGGCCAAAGGATGCCCTTTAGGGCAAATCACCAGCAGAATGGCACTCAACTTGCAAAACTAGTGAAGTTCAAAACCTGATGTAACATATGTAACCAGCTGATTGGGTCAATTCGTGGACAACCAGTGTAACCAGATGTAACCAGCTCATGGCCATGGATTTTGGCCCAAGCCTGTGCCAGGGAATTGCCACGGACTCCTGAGTGGAGGGACAGGATAAGGACAGCATTTCTGATGTGAAAACGGCTCAAACTGCTGGTAAAATTTGTAGTAAACCCATAATTGCATAGTAATTTCGATGATTTTTCGATATTTCTTACCGCTTTAATTTCGAGATCCTGGGCCACCGGGCGCCACTGGGCGGGAGGTCAAACTGGAGCTTTTAGCTGGCGGTATCGCCAACATCACTGGTGCCTGGGCTGCCTGGGTATGGTCGATGTCAATCAGCTGATCTGTCTGCTGATCATCTTAAATACCTGATATCCTATGACAATATTAATGACAATAACATACAATAACTAACCCATAGGATCCATGTATGGTATATATGCGAACATTGGGGGTATATTGATGGTAAATGTTACCATATATTATATAGCATACATGGATCCTATGGGTAATGGGTAAGGGATCAAAGAAAAACTGCCATTGAGATCAAAAGCCACAACCAATCCAAGTTTGTGAGGTTACTGATCTATCATGATACGATGCTCATTTCACGCCATGCCTTCCTCTACACTTTCACAGTTTTTTGAGCAGGGTTTCGCATCCTCTGTGTGTGGAAGGATCGCTAGTCCCGTTCGAAAACCTGCGTGAGGCACGTATTGGGTATGGAGTAGCTTTGAGCTGACAGCTTGCGGCGAACAGAAGCCTTCATCTGCAGCAGCCAGCGAATTTCAATCTGCACCCTGGGCAAAAGTTCGTTGCATCTTGGTTTCAACTCATTTTTCAATCTGCACCCTGGGCAAAAGTTCGTTGCATCTTGGTTTCAACTCATTTTGTAGGATATGATGCCCCATGAATTTCGTTGTTTATTTGAAATTCTGCCACCTTCGTCGACCGTAAACTTCCATTTGGTTGCTGATTTGGTTGCTGGCTGCTCAGCACTTTGGCCACTGCTCGGCACTTTACGCAATGTCCGGCACAGCCCATGTTTCGCAAAGTGATTCGCAATGTCAGCGTCAGAAAATTCTCTGAACATTGACAAAGCCTGGCACCTCCAGATTGCCCACATTTCAATATT
The DNA here is from genome assembly GCA_947184155.2 of Cladocopium goreaui. NCBI lineage: Eukaryota > Dinophyceae > Suessiales > Symbiodiniaceae > Cladocopium > Cladocopium goreaui. The sequence goes on from CAMXCT020006401.1 coordinate 115,141, forward strand.
ACTCTTCAAGCAAGAAATATTGCTCCGGGCAAATCGCATACTGGGAAACTACAAGAAGGTATCAGCTATCACAGATTATCACAGTATCCCCATCCAGATTCGGGTATCACCGTCTGAAATCCAGCTGTCAACGCACACATCGTTCCCCAAACATGGAAGCTCAATGAACTATAAAATGCAGTCCACACACACGTGCGCCTTGTTGATAATGGAGTTCTTGGATTCAAGTCTGCATAGGATCATTTATAGTCGCCCATCAGCATATCGACTACCCAGTGTTGTTCCGCTACAGATCGACACATCTCATTCATACCCTATCTTTATCAATTTCGAACTATTTCATGCTATTTCAGCATCTGTATCAGCCAATTATATCCATGTATCTTATTGATCTGTTGTGTAGATGTGCTGTATTGATCTGTTCCGGCTCGCTTGTCTCATGGCAAGTTCCGGTACGGTGCCCAGCGTTTTTTTGGTTCGGTTTGCCTGGTCAGGGCGGACGCAACTGGCTGAAGCTCAAGACATGGGACCAAGTTGGAAGCAAATGGCTGGGTAATTTCTGAGACCTTAGATTCCCTCGAAAAATCAACAAAATACTTTACTTCGAGTGTTCCCCACCCTGACACATTAGTCTGACATAGTTTCTGACATAGAATCTGGAAGCATATATGGCATATATATATAATTACATATATTCTATAATTAATTGTTCTGACATTCTATCTTAATTACATTCTTTCTGGCATATACTCTGACATTCTTTCTGGCATCTATTCTGGCATTCTCTCTGTGAGTTCGGATCCAGGGGCTTGCCCATTGCATCTAGAGACCCTCACCTGGCAGGTGGGGAACAGAAGAAACAAGCCGTTGGTCAAACTCCGAGAAAAGTTGCATTCCTTCATAATTCTGAATCACCAAGGTATGTCATTATGTGCTTGGGCTTTTCACCAGCGCCAATGAGCTCAGTTCCAATCCCAATCCATGTAGAACAGCTATGTCTTTGTTAAGAGCAGAAAACATGGACCGATTGGGGTGGGAGCTGCGCGGGCAGTCATGTAGAAGCATCTTGGCAAGGCCATCATCAAAACCCTGCTGAATGAGGAATTTCACCATTGAAAATAGCCATTCCATGAATCATCAAGGAACTGAAACACGACTGGAACCATCAGTTCGAGGAATCCAGTGTACAACAAATCTATATGCAAATACTGTATATAGTACATATATTATGTGTGTATATCATGTGTATGTCATATGTCATGCATTTATCATTATATTCTATTTCATTATCTGCATATTTGTATATCAGATATGTAATATGAATGTACGTGTAACTGTACATCATATACGTACAGGTACATATTTTTGGGATATGAATATACACATGCATATGTATATATGGATTCCGTGTAACATGCAACATGTGTAACATGTAGCATGCGTAACATGTAAACCTATGTATGTATGTGTATCAATTGTGTATCTACATACAATCATCCGAATGTATTGCTGAAGCGGTGCCACTGCAGGTCCTATATCCAACCAAATTCTTCCACGTTGCTTTGGGTTTAGTAAAATCTAAGCGACAGTCGTGATTCCGTCAAAGAAGTTATACCACCAGATTCACTGAAAAAATTGATCAAGCTGTGCCAAATGACCTTCCACTCTACTCAAGAATCGGATTACGCAGCCAGCAGCTGCGTCAAAGGCCAGCAAGGACCTGTGATGGCCATATTGGAACTTGATTATCCGCCTTATCCGTCCCAAGTATTTCAAGACTTCCGTTGTCAAAATCAGCACGCCCAATTTGCTTGGCAATCCACATTTGATTCTACACCCCAAACGGAAGATGGAATACATTAGCATGCGAAATGCACTCATGAGTGATACATAGTATATCATAGCACAAGTGCAGGGACAAGATCATGTAGAGTATATACAAATATATTACATAATAAATGTGTATAAAATACTGTAATCTTGCGTGGCACCTGGAATCACTACGAATTCGACAGAATGATCAGAATGTAGCCAGGTTTATGTGGAAACAAAAAATGGCTGTGCTTGCAAGTCCATTCCCCAAAAGGAATCTCAACCATGGATCAGTTTGAGCATGACACATAGATTTCCATTGTCATTTAAGATCTCCGAGACCTTCCGATGGATTTCGGTGACACGACACATAACACGACATTTAGAGGTCCCAAGCAGTCGACACTTCAGAACCCCCATTGGCCGGTTCCTTTCAACCAGTGCCTGGGTTGATCCCATCGCAACTGCAGGTCCCACAGGTCCCGGCCACAAGAGATTGGCCCCATGGCCCCGGGGCAGGGACGGAGACATCGAAGGGGAATCCGTCTGGAAATCCATGATGAAAGATATTCGAGAACCATTATAACATCCATAGCTTAGCCTATATCCATGAAAACCCGGTGAATTCATTCCATGAAATATTGGGTATTTTTGAAAACCCTATCATATTCCATGAATAGCGTATAATAACTGAGAAACCCGGTGAAAAAAAACACAGAACTTGCTGACATGTTAAGTGACATTCACAACTGCCAGGTTTCAAATCTCATCCGAAGCAGATTGCATTCGGCTGATGTTTTAAGGAATGATTCCTCAGGTGGTTCACCTTGGAGCTTCCTGACACGCCCTCGAATTCTTGGATGTCGCCGCGCCAGGGTGTTCCACAGAATCTGGGCTGGTCAACACGGAAAAACCTTGCTCAAATGGGCAAATTCATTCCTGATAGGCGGAAATCATCTGAAGCCAAACTCTATATTTACCAAGATATACCAATCACTGAATTGTGTATCTGTATAATTATAACATATTATAATAACTAAAATCTATCTTAGGCACAAGTCAATCACATTGGCCCTTTAGAATCACAGAGCTTCTCTGCGACCCAAGCTGCAGACCACACTGTGCGCGAAAGCTCCACCCGCGGGCAGTGGCGCTCACTGCGAAAATGGGGAAAACTGCCCCGGAGTCGTCTTACAAATTCTTACAACCAATCCTCGACTGAAACTGATGGGGGTCTGGGGTCTAAACATTCTAAAACTGCCTTAAAACCACTGGTTCTCGCATCTCCCCTTATCAGATACTCTGCCAAAAAAGCACACATGTTGGGCCCATGTTGGGCGGGGATTTTGCCACGGATTGAGACCAAGTAGGATAGCAGCAAAGCTTGAATTGTGTCATGTCAGGGATGGTTGCTGCGCTGTGCACTTTGACGCCAAAGTGGTGCGACCGCAAATGGTCTGCCTATGTGGCCTATGTCTGGCTGAGCCAGGCGCAAGCAACGTTTGGTGGAACGGAACCAGTGGGCCAGTAAAGAATCTCTAGGTTGCAAGCTGTTTGCTGTTGGAAACAAACACAAATGCCCAAGTGCAGATTACAAAGCCAGCAGTTTCATATTCTTTCACCTGTTCTCAATCAAGAATGCACCTCATGATGTCTTGTAGCCAGCCATGCAGCGCGAAAAAGTCACAACATGCTTCCAGCGGAATGTACAACATTTTAAGCTTAAGTCCAGACAGTCCGAGGTTCGCAAAGGGCCACTTCCTGAATCAATGCTGAGTCACTTACAATTACCCATAGGATCCATGTATGGTATATATGCTAACATAAAGGGGGTATATTAATGGTAAATGTTACCATATATGGCATACATGGATCCTAGGGGTTATATGATTACATTCAATCCCTATATGCTAAAACGCTGGGCAAGGACTAGAACCTTTCTTGCACTGCTGCCGGTGCTACCACTTCCAAGTCTTTTCCACCAAACTTCAACATGGCGCGGCAACAAATTTGGTGGCTTTTTCAGCCCAACAGAGCGACTTGGTATTGCTACCAGAGCTGGAAGCCTGGTCATGTTTCAGGTAATATGGCAGTTGGAAGCCTTCCAGGGTCGACCAAACCAACACGAAAAGGACGAAACGCAGAAATCACAGAAGCTTCAAAATGCATTCGCACTCCAAAGATCTCCAAAGAATCAGTATGACAAATCTGGGACGCTCTGTGTATCTATAATATAAAATATATATTAATATATGATACATATGTTTCAAAGGAAGTGCTTCTGGTCTTGCTCAGAAACTTTGCAGTCTTACCGCCCAGGATACCAGATTCTTGCAATATCTGATCCCACCCGTGTAGCTTCTTGCAAGGGTGCAAGTTGGAAGCCAAGAAAACGAGAGTACGTCCCTGGAAGCCAAGAAATGTCACGACTAAGCCTAAAACACACATTTCAAACCACTACATAAGAAAATCCTTCAGGAAGAATTAGAAGGCAATACTTGTCCTGTCAGGCTAAGATGTCCATTCATATTTGGGAAAACCATGATGTCGGCATCGAGAAACACACAGGGTGTTGCAATGCGGCCTAGGTGTTGTAGCTCTGGGTGACTTGCACTCTTGTGCCACCCACCACCAGATCCACCTCAGACATTTGGGGACATTCAACAGTCAATTTGGTCGAGTTCAGCTGCTTGGGACCAAAGGTGTTTGTGAGGTGGGTGGCTTTAAGCAAAGGAGATTGAGAAAGCTAATTCCAATGCATCAATCCTTCCCAGATTCTATTGTTCTTTGTCAAGGAAAAACACCATATTTGCTCACACTTTCTGCAATATGGCACAGATTTAAACGGAGAAATGTCCTAGACATCGCTTCTTGAACCTTCAAAAATGGTCATCCAGCTGTCTCTAAACAGCGAAAAATCATGGATCGTCTGTTGTCACATCGTGTCACCAAGGGCACTGTAGCTGAATGCCATAGCGCTTCTAACGACTCCGTACAGGTACCTGGGCCCAAAAGAGGATTCGCGCAATGCGCGGTGCTTTGCGCTGCGCTGGTGGACATGAAGACTAGGACCAGGATGGTAACAAGACAATTGTGGTTGTTCACCTTAAGCTACAAGTGGATCCCCAGTGGAAGGTCGTTTGGGCAGTTGAATCACATCTCAAAAAGTGTGTGTCGGACTGTCTCCAAAACTGACCCACGTTTGAATCCCCAAACAATACTTTGAACGGTAATGAAAAGTATGTCTATTCTTGGGCGGGTACTTGTGGAATCTCTAATGCAAACTTATCTAACCAACATTGGAGACCATGGACCTTCAAGTTCAACGTCAAATCAGTGCAACGATGGTGATGCAAAGAGAAACAATCAAAGCCAAGGGGCTGTAGATATAAGTGCAGCAAATCAATCGAAATAATCGGGGAGAGAAACCTGCGTAGCTGGCGAACATCATTGTTGCATGCAGACTTTAGTCAAGCGGAAGCTTCAATCATCGTGGATTTGTTTGTCAAAAGCAATATCATGAACGCCAGGAAAGTTCATACTTTTCGACAAGTAAAAAACACACACAATAATCGCAGAGTCCTTTACAACAACAAACGAATGCATTCCTCCATTCCTATATCCAATGCAATGGCTGAGTGTGTTGCAAGCGACGATGTTAACAGATGCTAAGAATTACCAGTATAGAGCTGTTCGACTCGGGGTTCAGCGTGTCTCTTCAAATTTTGACCCCATACCCACGAATCGAACAACCAGTATAGGCATAGGTATGCGATGGGATTCAAGATTGGGTCTATTAATGCCACTGATACAATATATCGATGTATAGCACGTATACAGTGACAACAATATAGTGAAATAGAGTATCCCAGAAGATCATACTTGAAATCCTTGTCCCCATTTTTGGACAACACCATACAACACCACATGTTGCGAAAAAATCCCCTTACATTCCATATATTTCCATATTCCCCTTGTTGGATTTGTGAAAAAATGCGTCGTTTCACCCCATCTTCGGAGATCGAGCTGCCTGCGAAGCATTTCTTCAAAAGGTCGCCCTTCTCACTGATGTCCTGGCGCAGCCCGCAGCCCTTCATCCCCGGTGATCGAAAGAGTGAACAACCAAGAAAAGTAGGCACCAATTGGCACAGAGTATGTCGACATAGATTCCATAAGTATTATATGCAGATAGGCATGAATGAGTGTAGGTAGTATGTACCATATGGTTATTTAACATAGCCATGGAAAATCACCACTTTTAATAGGTAAACCCAGGTAAACCATCTATAAATGGTCCATTTTCCATGGCTATGTTAAATAACCAGAGGGCCAGAGGGTATATAATTTATATAATTTATGGATGAAATTGCTCCTCTCAATCGACATTGGCCAAGGGATGATAATGAAAACTCACAAAGCCACCGGGTCAGAGGCAGGAAATGGCGATGGAGCTTAGTAGTTGCCTATCAAGTGCTATGCTGTGAAGATGGGGATTAATTCAGGAGAATTCAGGCCATACTTCCCGTGAACCATAGATTGCAATAATGACAGTGAAAACAATAAAGAACTCAATCTTCCCAGCATGGTTTGTTGTCATAGTGCAATGATAACGTTGTTTGTTTGCTTGATCGATTGACATACTGATTGTTTTCTCGAATGATAAGAATCCTTGCGTGACAAAGAAACTGATTGTGTTGCAAAATGGCACAGTCGTTGGTCGGATTCCTCGCCCTTTTTGTGTTACTTCACCACTTGAACAAGTATTCAGTGGTTATTGGTCTAATACGCAGTACCAAAGTTATCTAAAGAATATTAGACCAAGTTGGCCATTTGAATTTCATTGGCCATGATATTGGTAGATATTGTCAATATACTTAATATCTAATGTACTAATGATTCAATTTTCTATCTAAAGTATTCTAAAGTTCTAAGTTGGCCAATTTGTTACCTCAAAAAAGACTCTTACAGCGTCTGAAACTTTACGGTATCCCATGTCAACTCGTTGGGTCCTTCAGTGCTGCAATGGGACCGGAGATGCGGCTCGCCTGAGAAAGTTTCCGTCAAAAAGCTTCAATAGTGGCTTTCATTATGGCTCTATGACTCGATTAGCTCATTACCCATAGGATCCATGGTGCTGGTATATATGCTAACATAAAGGGGGTATCTTAATGGTAAATGTTACCATATATGGCATACATGGATCCTATGCTCATTATCTTACTATGTCTTACTGCTTGTCATAGCAAGTGATGCTGAACCTCTTAAGGTATTTGTTTCTCTGAAAGACTTGACTTGAGGCCGAGGGGGGTAGACAAAAACCTCGGAACAAACAGGACATCCATGGCAGAATTCACAGCTAATTCTGTCACTCCGCGACAAAACAACTCCCGGGCACTCTGAGAGGCCGAATCAATGAGAATCGATTCACCTACACGAACTACGCTCTTTGATGTTCTTGGATTTCATATAGTTCATCGTTTATCTATTCTTTATCGATCTTATCAGATCTTACAATCTAAGCTGCTTATCTCCTTCATGACGGTATTCGTCGACATATAAAGCTGGGCCTCAGCAGGTTCTCCAGGGCGCAGTGGAAGCGCCTCAGCGGTACCGGGGTGGAAGTTACCCTCTCATGTCACCCTCAAAGTCCAGTGATTCCAGTGATTCCTGACTTGAAAAAGGGAGAAAAATGATACCCGGCCTGGTAAACAAAAAACTATTGAAAATGGCCATAGAAATAGTGGATTTACTCATTAAAGATGGTGATGTTCCATCGTTTTTTGTATGTTTACCAGGCCGGGTAATGAAAGTAAGATGCAGGAAGGTCATCACGGAAGGCCAAGGATGGCCAAGGTGCTCCTGCTTGCAAGCGTGTCTTCAGAGTGTCTGCGGGATGTGACAGAGCTGCACCCAAGGTGCCGCTAACAACCTCAGTGGAGCTGTGAAGCTGTGCGGCATGGAAAAAATTGTGGTCTATTGTGGTCTTTCCATTGTGTTGTGGTATACCATCTATCATCATTTACCTGCGATCATCATTTACCTGTTGTTAAAGGGTAAACCTTCAAACCCCTCTATTTTCATCAACCAACCAATGGGAAAAGGACATCTATGTTGTGTTCCAGCCAGTTACAACAAATCGAGTGTTGAAGTGTTTCATCGGCAGAAAGTGAGGGGCACAGCGTGAACGACAAACAGTTGCAGAAACGAGGAAAAGGCAAACACACGAGTGCTCGTAGAGCCTATTGTGACACTCAGGAATTTTGAGAACAAAAACATTAAACGGAACAAGCAGGCAGCATGTCTCTCTTCGGACGTACAGTACGAGCATAAAGTATATCGAATAGATGGTCAAAAGATTTAAAAAAACAACGAAACATGAAGATTCAAACCCCCCCTCGTGGCCCGGATCTTCTCTGTGCGTATGACTGGAAATACCGTTTAGATCATCTTAGATCGATTAGTGGAAAACACACACACAACAAAAGAACAAAACAATACAACACAAAAGCTGCATAGGCCACGCGTCTGATGAAAGCAATGTGGTGCTGTTGTCTGAGAGTTCCTTGGGTTTTTCAAACATGCCACTGTCAAAGGTGCCCGATGGTGCCCGCTGATCACAGCACAATCATCATCACCACAATTCCTACCATCGGCACAGCCAGGCATCCAGTTCTCTCTCGTGGATCCAGCCTTTAACCATTGGATTGATTGCCATGTACGAGCTGCAGAAAATACCTACGCAGAGAGTGTTCTTGGATAAGTTCTCTCTCTCTCTCTCTATCAATCGATCGATCGATCGATCGATCGATCTATCTATCTATCTATCTATCTAATCTATCTATCTATCTATCTATCTATCTATCTAATCTAATCTAATCTAATCTAATCTAATCTATCTATCTATCTATCTATCTATCTAATCTATCTATCTAATCTATCTATCTAATCTATCTATCTAATCTATCTATCTATCTATCTAATCTAAACTAAACTAATCTAATCTAATCTAATCTATCTATCTATCTATCTAATCTATCTATCTAATCTATCTATCTAATCTATCTATCTAATCTATCTATCTATCTATCTATCTATCTATCTAATCTATCTATCTAATCTATCTATCTATCTATCTATCTATCTATCTATCTATCTATCTATCTATCTATCTATCTAATCTATCTATCTTATCTATCTAATCTAATCTAATCTAATCTAATCTAATCTATCTATCTAATCTATCTATCTATCTATCGATCTATCTATCTATCTATCTATCTATCTAATCTATCTATCCATCTATCTATCTATCTGTCTATCTGTCTATCTCTCTATCTCTCTATCTATCTCTCTATCTATCTCTCTATCTATCTATGATCTATCTATTATCTATCTATCTATCTATCTATCTTATCTATCTATCTATCTATCTCTATCTATCTATCTATCTATCTATCTATCTCTCTATCTATCTATCTATCTATTATCTAATCTATCTATCTATCTATCTGTCTGTCTGTCTGTCTGTCGATCTATCTATCTATCTATAGATCTATCTATCTATCTATCTATCTATCTACTTATCTTATCTTATCTTATCTTATCTGACTATCTTATCGTATCTATCTATCTTTCTGTCTATCTATCTATCTCTCTCTCTCTATCGATCGATCGATCAATCGATCTATCTGTCTATCTATCTATCTATCTATCTTATCTGTCTATCTATCCCACTCTCTATCTATCTATCTATGTATCTATCTATCTATCTATCTATCTATCTATCTATCTATCTAATCTATCTATCTAATCTATCTATCTAATCTATCTATCTAATCTATCTATCTATCTATCTAATCTAATCTAATGTATTAATCTATCTATCTATCTATCTATCTATCTATCTATCTATCTATCTATCTATCTATCTATCTATCTATCTATCTATCTGATCTATCTATCTATCTATCTAATCTATCTATCTAATTTATCTATCTAATCTATCTATCTATCTATCTAATCTAAACTAATCTAATCTAATCTAATGTATTAATCTATCTATCTATCTATCTATCTACTTATCTTATCTTATCTTATCTGACTATCTTATCTTATCTATCTATCTATCTATCTCTCTATCAATCGATCGATCGATCGATCTATCTGTCTATCTATCTATCTATCATCTATCTATCTATCTATCTATCTATCTATCTATCATCTATTTATCTATCTATCTATCTATCTATGTTTCTATGTATCTATGTATCTATGTATCTATTTATCTATGTGTCTATGTATCTATGTATCAATGTATAAATGTATCTATGTGTCTATGTTATCTACCTATCTATCTATCGGTCTGTCTGTCTGGTTTTGTCAACAAGAAACTGCTACACAAGATGCGCGCCACAAACACATTGCTTTAGCAATTTTGGTGGTGCGGGGCTCCAACTATACACATCTATACACACTCCAATGGGCCAAAGTGATGGGGATTGTCACTGGTCATGGGTCATATTCTGGTCTCCGTCCTTTTCCTGGCCTCAGGACCACAACAGCATATACTCTAGCAAGACCACAAGAGTCTGGAATTCAAGATCACTGCAGAAGCTGAACAGAAAACCTGGACCTGGACAATTCAATTTGGTTCTGGAAGTTATGAAACCTGCCATGAACATCTGCAATGTGAGCCTGCCATGTCTTATCGCGACTGTTTTCCTCGACAGCCACAGCCCCTGGGCGCCTTCACGTATGGCTCCCATGGTATATCCACGGTAAAGACCAAGGAGGCCATTCTGTGACACCACACGCCTGGATCAGTTGAATCAGTTGGATCCTGTCTCGCAGAATCCATGAGGAACATCTCCGAGAAGCTGAAGGCGACGATTCTCACAGCAATGCTGTCTGATTAAGGGAGAAGATGGGCCAAGTATGCCTTAAATGCTCTCAGCTCTTAGCTTATGCTCCATTTGTTCGCAAAGGCCAACAACCACAGATGCTGTAGTTCCTTGGTACAACATGGTACAACCATCAAATACCATCGCCATCAACTCATCCTTCAGCCCACCAGTGCCTTGCAGTCGCAAGCATGGATGAACCATGGTTTGACTGATTCACCTTGTGCCGAGAAAGATGAGAGAACATGCCAACCGGTGCCAACAACTCTGGGACTTGGATAGAATTCGACTGGAATTTATGGAAAGTTATTGCAAGCAAAAATGGCAACGAATCTCAAGTCAGGGGTTATCTCAGATCAACTGCGGTCTTCTTGCAGCGCAAGGGAGAACAAGAGGAACAAAGAATCCAGCGAAGTGACCAGTGCATTTTCGAACACCTGGACCTAGATATGTTTATTTCATATTTATATCATTAAAATTTAAAATAACTCAAAATACAAAAAAAAGGAGCGCATGTCAATGCATATCATGGGCGTCATATGCACACAGAAGTGAATGATGTTTGATGACATTGATCGCCATGAGGCTCGGCAGCTGCGCGTCACCGAAAACATGACGTCTCTACCCCCACGTATAGAGTTCAGCAAGTTATGTAAAAGCCAGAGAACAAACTAGCCTGTCCACTCAGTGCAATGTCGCCACTCAAGGTTTCATATGGTTTAACATGGATTAGCTATGTTTAAATCATCAAATCCACTTTGAAGCAATTTGTTCGGAATATCCAGCCATATCCAGCCACAAAAAGGTCAAGCGACTTCAACCAACTGGCACGGACATTGCACCAAGGCAGAAGCGGCCTCACCCAAAGATGTCCCAAAGTTATCCAAAATTGTCAATCTATGTTAATCTGGTTCAGATTCATTTGGCAACAGCCCTATCCTTTCATAGGCTTGCTAGGTTTGATAGGTTTCAATGCCCAACACAAGGACCGGACCAGGCACAATTCACAAGAAATTCAGTGGTTCGCTTTCAATGATAGGAATATCCAAAGATGTCCAGAGACATCGAGAAACATTTCGAGGAGGACTGCCTAGGATGCCACCATCGAAAACAGGGAGATCCAACCAGCTTGACTAGCTCGACTGACTCGACTGACAACCAGCCAAGGTTCACCAGCCAAGACGGCCGACAAAAGCTTCTCAAATTCATTCAGCTCAGCTTTTCCTGGTTCAAACTCAATTCTGATCACTGCGATTCGGCATACCAAGTGTGCAGATGCATGCATAATGTCCCGACCACTGAGGGTTCATCAAACCTTGCATAGACCTGGCAATACTTGCAAACTTGATCAAAAATATCAAAATTGTATTTTATATCCCTCAGGATTCAACCTGATCTTTCCTGGCTTAATCAGAAGTTGTACTTTTCAGCTTCAATGCATGTCACTGAGGATGTTCATCAACACTGAAACATTCAGCAGCTGCAGCTGGGTCACCTTTGGCTGCCTGTCCAGGGGATGACTATGGTGACTTGGGACTTGGGACAAGAGCCATGACCAACACCAAGGCTTTGCATCAATGGATGCTCGTCAGGTGAAAACAAATGAAAATGGAGGCCGCTATAGCGGGCCCATTTTGACGATTGAACTGATTGACGGAAAACCAGCGTGTCCTGATCTTCTGAAATATCAAAGACGCATCCAACTTGGAAGTACTTGGAAGTAATTGGGAGTCAACTTGGAGTACTGGGGACGTTGCCAGAGTCTGAACCCAATAAAACGCCAAGGTTTGGGGGCCTTCATGGTGGAGCTGAAAAGGCTGTTGGCACCAAACCTGAGATGCGGATGACGCTTCCCAAATCACATGTTGCTTGGGTTGATAGTCATTCAACTCTTTGGGGGGCAACCGGGCAGGGTCACCAAGGCCATCAGCCCAATCACCACATCCAGAATCATAGCCTCTTGGATCATGTTAAAGCTATGCCGGCCATGCATGGCTATGCCCTGAAATATGGTTGTTCAGAGAATCTTTGGATGATTTAGATGCATCAGTGAACGTTTTTACCAGAACATACCAGAACCAGTTCCACCCAATGTAGGAGGGTTCAACACATTGCCACACCCCATTAACACCACATCACAAACATGACCATACGGAAGTTGCATGGAAGGTATGACTCTTGGTTTGACCACTCAAGATAGACAAGAGGAAACCTCAGCAAATGTTGCACTGCCCAAATCCTGAAAATGCAAAAGTCGGCATTTCGAATCTGAAAAAAAGACCTGGATTTCATGGATCCACAGTCATTCCAAGCCACTGGATGCAAGTGATGGGAGCAATTGACGCCTGAGAGCATGGATCATTTGGATTTGGATCTGGGTCTCCCCTGGTCAAATCCCTCCATCAACCAGAATCGATCATCCTATCACCATCACATCACCTCTTGACTTCGGTGCTAAGCGACTAGCCGTGCGACACCCCGACATCCTGAGGTCCTTGCGATCGCTAGAGGCCTTGCAATACTTGCAAACTCGATCAAAAATATCAAAACTGTACTATCCCTCAGGATTCATTCAACCTGATCTTTCCTGGTTTAATCAAAAGTTATTCAAAAGTTGTACTTTTTAAACGTCAATGTATTTCACTGAGGATATTCATCAACACTGAAACATGAGCAAATAGCTACAGCTGGGTCACTTTTGGTCCTTGTGATCGCTAGAGGCGTGTCTGGCCTTTCGGCGTCGTCTGCGCTAGGTGAAACTGGAGGGCCTTTCTCCATGCCATGGCAAAACGCCATGCAAACTCAATCAGAAGTCTGGGCCCTCTCAGCAAGCTTAGAATCCAGCTCAACATCCAGGTGAACTCATGCACCTGGTTCGTCTTTATAATGTGTCGTCATCATTCTCAGTGTCGTCTATTTCGTCTCTGGTATGGTGCGCAGTGCGAGTTCTTCTGGCGATGGCATAGTGAGCTCCTGGCAGGTCTGAAGGACCACTTCGAGGCCCGTGATCTTGTAATACGTTCAAGTGTTGAGAACTTCCACGAGGTTTGCTGATCGGAACGACCTCGCTGTCAATGCTGGCACGTAAGGTTGTGTGTAAATGTTCTTCCACTGCTTTGACGCTCTGGGAAGGTTCTGCCATGTAGATCGCAGCCGCCTTTTTCAAGGTGGTTCTGGTGAAGTCCTTGAGCGTGTATTACCGCACACGACTGCGAGCAAAGTGCATCACTGAAGGCCAGCTTGTATATTCTACCTTGGCAAACTCAGAAGGAAATTTGGCTTGCGGCTGCCCTGGGAACAGCTGCTGCTTCATCCCTTCTGCCCAAGATCAGGATGTGGACGAGACCAATATCATCTATAGGCAATCACTGGAGGGGAACTAGTATGTGGTTTTTTCGCGAAAGTCTCACCCCTCTCAGGATTTAGGCGGCTGCTTGCCGCAGGCACGCGCCTCCGCCCGGGAGGTGTAGCAAATGTCACATTGGTTCTTTATATTAAAGGGATTTAGGGCACCTAGTGGGTAACACTCTTGATACACCCCCCACCTTCTCTCCCAGTTCCAGCGTCAGGCTGCCTGCGTGAGGGCCTCATCCACCTTCTCCTGGGGGAGCGGCCACGAGCAGACCATGGTCGCGGTGATCTTGTTTGAGTTCCTCTTCAGACTATCCCAGCAGTCAGAGCATCTGGCCTTCAGCTGCTTCTGCAAGTCTTGCCAGGTGATCTTGATGCGACGTCAGCTCCTGGACGTTTGGCCTGCAAAGCACGTGTGCTTTTTGTACCTGGACATCTTGCACGCCATGCGAACCCTTGTCATCCCATCAGCACCTTGTAGATTTCAGTGAGCAATCTACAAATATTCTTGCCTGTGAGGAGCTGCAGTGATATGCCATGAGCTGGGGCTGGTGGAGCTAGTGGTGCCATGGCTGTATATGGTAGCGTCTCAGGCTGCTCTGCAGGCATCCCGACCTCTGGTGTAGGTCTGCCGTCTGGCCAGAGGATGTCATTTCTCGTTTTAGGCTATCTAGTTCCTCTCTTGTCAGCCTGCTGTGACCTGCATCTGCCCCTGCTGCCCTGAGCTGGAACAACTCGTGCTTGGCCCTGACTGCCCTTATCTCATATTCATGCTTCTTGCGCTCCAACTCGGGCTTCTCGCACTCTGACACAACCTGCTGTTGAAGGCTGTGGAGAGCCGCCTCTTTTCTTTGGACTATCCAGAGTTCAGACCTTACGCAGATCGAGAGAGCCTGCATGCCATTGTGGAGATGTGAAAATAGCAGCAGCTCATGACTGGGACGTTCGGTGGAGGAGCCACCAGCTCGTTCCAGATTCTTGGCAGTGGGAGCACTATAAACATGCTTGGCAGCAGCGGTGGCTGCCAATCGCTGCCTTTGGTGCAACCTGGACTGCACCAAGACTTGGCAGTGCAGCCTGGCGCGATGATGGCAATGCATCCAATGACCGCGCTTATGGCCATGCAGATTTGCATCTTGAGCTGGTGGAGCTGGAACCGCTGGTGGAGCTGTAGCTGGTGCTGGTGGGGGCGCTGGAGGTGCTGGTGCTCCAGGACTGATGTCGATTCTTCGACTCTCCATGTCTTTTGTTTGCAGCACCTCCGGGCTGTTGCCCTGGATGTAGCCACCTTGGCTGACTTCTCACAGAGTCATAACCGGGACCTGTCAGTTGAGGTTGAAGCATTTCCTTTTCAACTAGCTCTTGAGCCTAGAAATGCAAAAAGTCTCACCCTGGATCCTGGAAACTCACCAGCCATCGTCCCAACTGGCTGCGTGACTCGTGGGACGCACAAAGAACTCACAGTGATCAGCGTGCGACTCCCCGACATCCTGAGGTCCTTGCAATCCTCTATAGCCTGGAAAGCAGCTAAGTGGTCCCGTGGACGTGCCAACGTGTCTCAAGACTTCCAAGGTTCCTTTTATCATCCTTTTATCATACTCCTTTCTTCGAATGCCGGCTCAGAACCCTGGCAACCCACATTATCCACGTAGACATACTACAAAGACTTGGGTGTCGCTGGCAGTGTGGCTCACCAAACCTACGTAGCTTATGGACTCAAAATAAGCACAACGGACCAACCACACGAAATGCCATTTCCGTCTTACCAGGGATACTGTTCAAATGGTGTGCCTTGGATGTGACAGAACCCTAATCGAAGACTTATATCGATTTACCGCGGCTACGAAAACATCGTGGAAGGTGATGGAGGTCCTTGCGTTAAACAGCCCAAGCTCTGAGTGCGGCTTCACGTCTCACCATTTTGCGACTTGCTTTTCGGAAGATGGAAAATGGGTCGAAAATATGGGTCGAAAATATGGGTCGCCAAATGTCGCCAATGTCCAGCCGAGGAACAGTAGGCTGGGTTCATGGCCCGTGCCAAAGAAAATCGCTGCTGCTGAAGCTCGGTCTTCCAAAACACCCGCACCGACCCAAGGGATCCAAACGGTTTGTCCAAACGATATGGGTTTATCAAAAAAATGGGGATAGACAATGGTAAAGTAAATTTCACTGACAAACAATGATAAACATCTATACATCAAGTAAAATCTAATGGCAAACATATGTATATATATATATATACCTTATGCATCATCAACCTACTTTTTTTCAGGTCGTAATCCTATAACCTGGTTTTAGCCGTAACTTTAGAAAAAAACAAGTATTCCACAAAAAAAACTGGTTTTTTCTAATTAGCCTATTTTCATGGTATTTTGATCGTTCCTAAGATGTTTATCACAACCGTGTTTGATATGAATCCATCCCATGGGGGTTTCACTTGACATTTCATTGAATTATGTAAGATGTTTTTCAATTCTGGATGATCCTACCGGAAAACTACAATGTTACCCTTGTGCTCAAGACACCCAAAGTAGGTGTGTGATTCAATGGTGAGTTCATCAAATATCCATCAGAAGATCAAGAAACCATAAGGAACCCACATTAGCTTGAAATGATGTCCAATGGTAAATATATGAGAATACCATTTATATAAGATTAGAATATCGTTAAGGGGATCCATCGGGATACTCAAGAAGCACCACTAAGTGAGAACACCAAGTCTATTTTGGGGTTAGTACTCCAATCGCTGAATATAATGAATATCCAACAATCAATTCCCTTCCGGATACAAAACATTCGCCTGCCCCGGCAATGCTTCACTCCAACGTGAACAATTTGGAGAAGATGAGACCTGGGCCTGGACACCCAGCGCACTTTTTCTGTCAGTGCCGGGTGCGGAGGTAGGTATCAAAGGTGTCGATGATGTAGATCTCTTCCTTGGTTTGGCTTTTGGTATCGATAGAGATTGATTTGGAAACCCGTCTGAATTCCTTTTACTTGATAGCCAAAAATTGATTACTTACCCAATCTCTTTGAGCAGCATTTTGGTTCACTTGTGGCTACGTCTCTTAGGTAGCACTGGGGTGTTGTAGCATCCAATGGATGTGTCAGGTTTGGGCAAAATATGGGACAGAGACCATGATCTTAGAGAGCGCTGTCGCTTGCAACGGTGCATGTGTTTGCATCCATCTTCGCAGAAGTGGTGCGAACCTACGAGGGCCAATTGTATCACGAATGCTATGGCCTTGAAACCTTGCCTACGGAGGCTCTACCACACCAAGGACTACAAGCTCCCCTACTTGGAGCCGCTTCAGGCCGAAGTGTGCGTGTTCTTTGGAAGGCTGAGGCTTCCTCTTGAAGAAAAAATGGGCTACCGCACTTCAGTGGAATTGAAAAAGATGTGTGGGTTCGTTAAGAGGAAAGCCTTGCGCAAGGAATTTGGCAAGGACTACTGCTTGCAAAATACAAACGCCTTGTTGAGCCATTCCCCTAAGAAAATTG
Organism: Cladocopium goreaui; assembly: GCA_947184155.2. NCBI lineage: Eukaryota > Dinophyceae > Suessiales > Symbiodiniaceae > Cladocopium > Cladocopium goreaui. The sequence continues at coordinate 132,705 of CAMXCT020006401.1, forward strand.
TTCTTGCTAGGCCTTCTCAAGTCATGATCCAAGCCAAGCTTCAAGTTTCCATTCATTCATGCACAGATTGTATTGTATAGTATACACATTGATGGCCCCAACATTAATATGAAAAAAATATTCCTGATACAGCGTTTAACTTCTCTCCATGTCTACAACCAGTCCCCAAGACTTAGTGCCATGGAGGATCCGCTGTTCCATGAGCTTCTGCTGGCATTCGATCCGGACCTGAAGGATTGGTTGGGTATTTTTGGATATCATTTACAGTCCACACCAAAATTTTCAAACATCTACATATCAGATCTTTTATTCCCTCTTACTACATCTTACTGTTGGTGATTTTATAAATACAAGCCATTGGGATCTCGTAGAACTGTAATTGGAATTACAAGCCAGCCAGTGGCCCAGGATGAGATTGATGAGTACATGACGAAGTACGCTCCGTCATCATCTACGGATGATGACGATGGGAATGGAGATGAGGATGATCCTGATGCCCAGCAGGATTACGCTGCTTTCAATGCTTGGTTGGACCAGTTGAGCAAGGGTGAGGCCGCGCCTTCGCGTCCTGCAGTTTCTCGACCTCCGCCCAAGGATGCGAAGCCTGAGGCTGATGCGCCGCAGGTCGGTGGGTCTGTGAAGTCTCCAGCATCTGGGTCTACGGTTGGTGGCCCTTCCCCGGGTTCAGTGGCATCACCTTCTGAACCTGTATGCTGCCAATTGTGCAAGGCTCCTATGACCACATGTAACTTTGGTTGTTGATGATTTATTTTTCAAATGATTTCTCACACATTTTTTTCTACCGGAAGGGGTTGGATCAAATCACATGATGCCTGGTGGTAACATGTGATAACGCTGAGTAGGGGGAACCTGTTCCTTTACTTGGCATAACGCTTGATCATCCAAGGCACTTGCAAGCAAAAGATGCTGGAATTGAAGGCCAAGATTGCAGCCAGGAAGGCTGCACTCGCTGAGCTCCTTGGCTTGGTCGGTGGTTTGGGGCCTGGAAGACACCATCCTTTAGCTCACTAGGGGCTTTAAGGGTTAAGAGCCTATTGGTTTCAATTTCTGTGTTTGCTCCAGCAACAATGGGGATAGCATGATAGCAGTTCCCTTGACCACAGGACATGTGGCACCTTGACATCCTGCACCACATGCTACATGCTTATTTGACATCCTTTCGAAAAAACATATAATGCAATGTTAAGGTTCTTTGGAAAGTTGGTTGATATCACATTTTTTCTCACCCAGTGTCTTATCCACTTTCCTATTCAGGAAGGAAGCCGCAGATCTTCTGAAACAAGCGCAGGACGAACGATTGAGACGAGGCTCCATTTATACTTGCACCTGGGGCCATATGCAATTTCCAAAGAACTTACATAACATCAAGTTGATTGTTCAAAGAATGTTTCAAAGTTTGTCGAAAGAAATAAAACAACTCATTTGCCTTCCATCCCCTTCTCTTACAATTCCTTTAACCTGACCAGGTGGTAGCAAGGAGGACACTCTTGATACATTGCCTCTGGACCTTGACGTGATCGTGGAGGATCACGAGCCATTGGCGGTGGCTGATGCGAAGGAGGATGGGAAGGAAGATGATCAGCGGGAGGTGGCGGAGGTTCCCTTGGCAACGCCCCAGAACTCATTCATGCTCTCAGACTCCTTTGACTATGACAAGCCGACCAATGACGGCACAGATCCCAGCAAAGCAGCCAAGAAGGAGGTGGGACATGGTGGGGCCAACCAACACAAATGTGATGATATGTTTGCACATTATTGAACTTGTGTTTGCCAGGGTAGAGTCATCACATAATACGAAGACTTACATGACAAGGCAACATTGTTGATGTTCCTTTCCACTTCCATGTAGAGCCACAACAATTCCAACCTCATGATTTCAAACCTTTCCACTCCAACCCCAAAAAAAAACATAGAAACTGTCCTTCCAATCTTTTCGCCAGGTGCTCACTCGCCAAGATCAGCTCGCTTGTAAGAAGAAGGGCAAGACACCAACTGAGGCTGAGGAGGACCCTGGCAACACTGAACCTGGTGATGTGGAGCAGCACAAGAGAGGTACCCGTGCACCAAAGTCCAATTGCAAGGGGAAAGCCAAAGGGGAGGCAAAGAAGAAAGCTTCGCCAAAAAAGCGAGGGAGGAAGCCAAAGACAGAGAAAGCTGGAGAAGAGAAAGAGGAGCTGAAAGCCCCAAAGGCAGCTCCAAAGAGAAAGAAGTCCGAAGCCGTGGAGGAACCAGTCAATTGCAACCTTTTCCATGGTGAAGAACCCGAGGAGGAGTTGGCGGAGGATGACCCGGCTGTTGAAGACAGTGATGAAGAACCACCAGTGATGAAGAGGCCGGCTTCCAAGAGAACTAGAACTAAATCTGCTCAATCAACTGGGGCTACGCATGGCAGTGATGATAGCGATGAGGATGTGAAGCCCAAGGCAAAGGCGAATGCAACGGGGAAGCGCAAGGCAGGCCCCAAGAAGATTCCCAAGGCTGAGAGTAAGAGAAAGGCAAAGGCGAAGGCTAAGGCCAAGAGTCGGCCTCAGCCTGTGGAGAATGTGGCAGCGATGGAAGATGACACCATGAAGGGCGTGTTCCTGCAGCACATGAAGGAGGTGAAGGACTGCACCTATGATGATCTCAAGGAGGTGTTGAACTCGAAGAAGGTGGAGTGCAAGGTGACCAAGGGTTGCTTGCGATTCAACATCTACTGGACCAGGTGTTCCGGTGCGGCGTCTTTGTGCTTGCAGCCCCCCAAGTGGGTTGATGCGGCCAGCTTTGCTTTCAAGGCCGGCACATGGAATATGCGAATGTCGGCAGCTTTTACCTGTGTTTGGCTGATGGTTGCTTGTCTAATTTTTCAAATATGTTTTTTCTTTTTGGGGATGAAATGGGCTTACAAGATTACAAAACCACAATTTCAAAAGGGAAAATGCTTTTTGACAGGGTCTGGCTCACTCCCAAACCCAGTGTGTTATCTGAGATCCAATGGATGGATTCAGTTGAGATGGAGATCCTGGAAGCCTATCTCGATCCCACCGGCGCATTCCAGATGGAGCTGGCGAAGATTAAGTTCAATGCCCAGCGTGCTATCGATGAGCTGAGCAGCAAGATGTGATTTCTACAATTCTCATGTGTCCCACTGCGTTTGGATGCTTTAGCATCTGCACTGTATACAGCGCACCATCTATGTAGAGCTTTGCAGGTAACAGTTCAAGTCACATCTAAACAATTTTCCATATCATACACATTCCAATTTTTGAATAAGGTCCATTTTGTTCATATGTTAATTGTTTCTGTTGGGTGGCTGCCAGTGCAGACTAGTGTCCACAGATGTGACATCACACAGCGATAGATTTTGACCTCAGTGTTCGGACTTGGGTAGATTGGGAAGGCCCACAATCGTCACAAGGCATGTGTTTCAGCAGGCAACCAATCTAGATAGGCTGTCCGACTTTTCGAGATGAACCATACATGGTTTACTGTAGCGGTGTCAAACTGCGTTGCATCATATGCGAGAAAAATGTGTAGAGGCTCTTACTTCCACCTATGGCGTCCATTGCTCTCCCAGACAATCATCAGGTTTGTGTGGTTTCTATTTTCTGGTTGATATCATTCAAATTAACGGGTTTTGGATACCTTTTTCAAGATATCATCCAACCATGATCCAATGATGTGAAGTCTTGTTAAGATTTGAAATCGCAGTGCAATACCAAGAAATCAATGCGGTAAGGCACCAAGGCAATGAACATCAATGCATTTCGAATATATGTTATATACTATCTTTGTGGTATTTCATGGTTAAGGATAGATGCCCCAACATCCCACGGGTTCTCTTTAATGCTGCCGGCTTACCGAGGTCATGGTATGCCTAAGTTGCGAGGCAGGAGATGGGCCATCAAGAACGATCTGGACAATGACCCTCGCACTCCTGACTAGTTTGTGCAGCTCCCGGGGCAAAGTCTGATGGTATTGAACTGTTTTTGGGAAACACCTTGAAAAAAGCAATCGAAAACGTCTGGAAAACATCAAGGTCATTGGAGTCATCGGGATGCTGTTGAGAAATATTCCCTAGGTCTTCTTTGACTAGTTCATGCAGTTCTCAAGGGGCTTGAGCTTTGATCCAATCACGAGACCGTCCCTCACCCAAGCCGTATTTTGGACCAGTGGCTGGCTGATCGATGGGGCTGTCGGAGAACTTCCTTGGATGCCGGTCAAGGATGCTTCAAACTTGATTTCACACATATACATGTTGGCAACATCATGAACAACTCATGGCACTACTTATATAATTTCCATTTTTTTACTGCCATGTTTCATTTCCACCAAGCAAAAATTATCATGGTGGATTACCAAGCAAGGTCAATGCCTTCTTTTCTGTTTTCTTTGGATACGGTGCATTCCACACTCCAATAGGTCTGTGGTAGAAGCCATGGAGTTTAGCCGCAGCTTCGTTGACAAGTTGGTTTGGCGTCTCATGACAATTGGAGCTCCCAAAGTTCTTTGGCAAAACATAGGGGTCCATATAGAGCAACTATTATGTACTAAAATATTTTAATGCATCATTGAAAACAAACTGATAAACTGAGGGTTGTATACAAAGAATGCAATGATATATTAAAAATATTATATGAGTCCCTGGCTGTTTGAAATGTCAATATGGTACAAGTATGGTTTGAGGGTTTGATACTATGTTGACACTGCACCAGCATTATGTAATTCCAGGTTCATAAACTTCAATGCCTAGGTGCTTTGCCATTGTGATCAGGTGATGGTCTTTGCGGTCTTGCTCACGGTGTGGACGGCAAAGGATACCTGGTCACGGGCGGTTTTTCAGGACCAGTGCTGTGATTGATGGGCATGTGTTTTTACAGTGTAAATTTGGGTAAGTACAGCCATGAAGGGATTCAAAGTGTTGATGCGCCCTGTTAGTGAAACTTTTTCAGGATGGAGGAATCCCTGGTCCTGGTCTGGGTCCTTTTCAATGGATTGATTTTTTTGCCGGGAAGGCAGAGGCTACCAAAGCTTTCCAGCGCAGGGGTTACAAAACAGCCAGACTTGATATCAATTACATGGACCGGGCTACTGGGAGCAACCCCATGGACCTGCTAACTGATGCAGGATTTGGGCTTCTAGGTCCAGCTGATTAGTACATTGTTTGCTATTATAGGTTGGTTTAACTTAGCATTCCCTTTCTTTTGATGGTTTACGTAAATACTACTGGGATTACCTCATAATTCCTATTGGCCCTGGAACCTCCTAGGCTAGCGATAGCCACCTGCCTGATGGGTGATGAGACGGGATTTGTGTGCCACTTCGGATTGAAATGCAGCACGTTTTCAACGGTCAATGCTGCCACTTCAGGAAGATCACCATGCACTGCAATCGGAAATATCCACTACAGATCAGTAGACGAAGGAAATGTTCTAGCATCACGGAACCTTTCGTTGACAAAGAACTTTTATAATTTTTCATATTATTTCTATGAGTGTTGACATTCTTGTCGTTCAGAAGCCACATTTAAAGCTGCAAGCCCTTTGTCAAACTGCAGACCCCACAGCAGCCAAGGGTGATGTTACTCATGATTTTGGTGGTGTGTTTGAATGGAACCGTCGTTTTGGAACAGCCGGCGGAGAGCTTTCTTCAGTACTATCCCCGGTTCAGGGAATTCATTTGCCTTCTTCAGCAATCTGGTGGACAGCATGCGGTGCCTGGATTTGGTTTACCCCAACCATTCTGAAATGTCTAGCTAAAGACTAGGCACTCTCAAATCCACAGTTTCGAGGTAGTTCAACTTGTAGTCGTGGCAAGATGTACCTTAGATCAAGCTAGGCTCGCTTGGTGTTCATGATGTTCCCTTTATCTTGAAACTCATATCCGTGGTTGCCCTCAACTTAGGTGCAACGCGTGACGTGGTTCATGGCTACCTATGGCGGCCCAACGCCAAAACGACATGTAGCATACAGCAATTCCCCAGCCATTCAATCCTTGTACAAGGGGGCCCTGACAGTTTGGGCAAAGCATGTCCAATCGCAAGACGCTGCTGGCATAGATCGTGTACGAACAGTCAAAAAGTACATTGACAAAGAGGGAAAGCAGCGTTTCAAGGGTGATAAGGGCCTACGTCCCAGTGAGTCAGAACCCTATTTGATTCTAGAGTGAAACCGGAGCTGTGTCATGACAAGTTGCCTCTAGTGACATTTATGCAAATTTCCCACAAATCGGTAGCAACAAATGTGAATATTGTGTGGCTACATCGCAATTCCAGTTTTCTTTCCTGACCGCTCAGGAACTACCCTCCTCAATTTGGGGAGAAGCTGGCGTCCATGTTCGAGAACCTTGTTACCCAGAAGCTGGGGATGCCAGCTCTTCCTTCACCGCTTCCCAGTGCGGAACAATGTTTCAGCCAAATGACTTTTAGTGATATGTGGCAAGACGCCAATATGGCTAGTGTGTGCCATTGGTTGCGAGGTGGAAAGGGGTTACTGATCCCAAGTACGTTCCGACCACTTTTGCCGGAGAAGCTGTGAAGCTCTTTCCTGGGAAAACCTGAAAGTATAATAGTTTGAATAAATTGCCTATAGATCATTTTGGGGCATCATCTTGGGAATACAAGTGGCGAAACCCTCCAAGTTAGCACTAAAATGAAATATGTTCAATTTTGGGCAGATTTAACCGTAATTTCCCGTAACCTTGAAAAACCAGGTTTTTTCATCCTATTACCAGGTTAAAATTACGTTCTACCCATAAAATTTTATGGTCAAAACGTAACGCCGTAACTTACCCGTAACTTTCCCGTAAAATCCCGTAATCTTCCCATAAAATTTTATGGTCAAAACGGAGAAAAACCTGTTTTTTTTTGTATGAAATTTAAATAATTTTTTGCGACTTTTGAACAAACCAGAATGAATCGAAAGAGGAAAAGTAACCATTTTTCTGATTCTGAAGTTTACGTGGTCCCGGGAATGAGCTACCGGCCAAGTACTTTAGCACGTTGACATAGCAACGTGACCCAATTAGGAAGGTATGATTTCAGCGATGTAGAACTACGTCCAAAAAAGATTGCATTGTAAGACCATTTGGCACCAGCTTTTGAGGGATCAGCCACAGATTGTGCCACATGGAAAACATTCACTACCACATTTATCATAAAGTGTTTGACTAAAGAAGATCTCGGCTTAGAGTGTGATTAGGGAAAACCATTCCAACCAGGTTGGGGTGGGATCGCATATGGCCTTTTTGAGAGCCGATACATCTAAAACGATGAAGAGTCGCACGTGGAGTACGGATGAGTTGGCTGCAGGGTTGACCCAAATCCTTGCAGCCAACTCGCTGGATCTTCCTGATGATCTCAATCAGCTTCAGGACCATGTGTTCCTCAGAGAAGTGTGGGCAATGGGCGGTCGTTCTCATGTGGTCAGATGCATGTATTCTCCCCATCAATGTGTCCTTTGGCTGAACTATATAAAATATTAGCTGAATATGTTTTGGGCACATTGAATTAAGGTGAATTATAAATATATGATTTAGATTTGCCAGCATCTCCAGGAACTTGAAGCTACCCTGGCCAATTTGGAGGCGGCCCAGGATGCTGATTGGGTCTTAGAACTTTATTTGAAACATGTGGCAAGTAGTGGCCGGCTTACTATTGGAATTCAATCTTGAAACTGTTTTGTTATACGGGGTCAATGTGGAATGTTCACTCAGGATGCGTCCAGAAAGGAGCTGCAAGCTCTAGTGACTTGACTCACTTGTTTGATCAGAATCGGCAAACAAATGTGTTAAGTGTTGATTATTTTCATCAAAAAAGAGATTGCCACATGGCTATTTCCTTAGGCCAGCCCTCAAGCAGCCTTCAAGGGGGTTGAGATGATGGAGGAAACCCAGCCTGCTTCAGAGAGTCAGATTGCTGAGTCTCTTGCTAGTGGTAACACTGCCACAAGTCCCACTTCGCCAGCTATGTCAGCACCACCAACACCAAGTCCCGAACATGCTGAATCGGTTCACTGGCTGAAATTGAGCGGTATAAATCCCAACTTCAATCCATGAGGACTTGTTTGCAATATGTCTTATATGTTAAGTCAGTGCTGAGTTGATATTTGACTACTCCCTTATGTTTCTCCATGTCAAATTTTAACAATCACTCAGGCTCGTGTCCGCTTGATGGCGATGTACAAAAGAGGAGAAATTGATGCCATGACAGCTATGCAGCTGTTGTCTGAAGTTTCAGATGTCGGGGCAGGGAATAAACCCACCACGAATGGATCTAGCAAAAGGAAACAACCAACCCCTGATGAGTCCAATGGAGATGAACCTACTGATGACGAAGTTGACAAAGCCATCGACGACGCTGACAAAGAAGACAATCTACAGTTAGATTCTCGTATAGTTAGCCAATCTCTCCTTACTGGTTTACCATGCCATTTACATATATACATGTGTCGTTTTGAGTTCAAAAGGATCTAGTTATATATACTTCATCCCTACTTTCCCGGGCATTGTGGGATCTAAGGATCCCAAAGCCAAAGCGGCTTTGAAGGCCAAGCTTCGCAGGCTTTGTGAAAAGAAATCGGGAGACAAATTGTTGGTTCCTGAGTGGCTCCACAAAAAGTGGAAGGATGAGAAGGGAAATCACTTACAGATGGCCCTGGAACTTCAGAAGGTAAACTTTGACAAGGACCCCCTTTAATTTGAACATACCTTTCCAAGACCAAGCTTCACATAGCAATGTTATCTCTTTCACTTTGTCCTTGAAGAATCTCCACTCCTCGGAGGACCAATTTGTCAAGGTGTGCGAGCAGACCTACACTGAAATCGACCGTGAAAAGCACAAGATTTCAGTGGGCTGGTACTCAAAAGAAGATATGAGAAATACGTTGAAGTGGAATGTGAATCTTGACTGAAACAACCAAACAACATATTAGGTCAACCTTAAATGCAGTTTGTTGGTTTTCCTTTTCCATTCGGTAAACACCATCATTCCCATTCACCTCGATATGTTTGCTCAGGAAGAAGATCGATGGAGCAATTCAGCTGTGTATGAAGGACGAGGCACATCTGGTCAGGCTGGATTCCCTGAAACGAATTTGTATATATATAACAAATGCAATCAAATGTATACAGTATCATTTTGGCTTACCAGCGATTACAACGATTGACGATGCAAACTCCTTGACCCGTTAAGGTCCTGCAAGTACAGTGGAGAACCGGAATATTGGGTCGAAGTTCTTGAAACTGGAGAGAAGGGGCAAGAGAGGGAGAGCAAGAAACAGCGAAAGGAGATTTCCCAGGACACCCTAGTTGTTTAGGTTGGAATTCAACTTTTGAAATCTCACCAAGTCACTGCCAGCCACTCCAGATTTACCAAAAGCTTCGCAGTGTGGAAACGAAGGCCAACCACCATCATCCAAATATCCTCGGCTCAGGACGCTGACAAGACACCCTTGGGACCGGTGTCCACGGCTGCAATTGACAAGATGAACGCGCGCACCAAAGCTTCCCAAAGTGTTGGGGCTGTGAGCACTTCTGAGGCCATCGATTTCTAAGAATGGAAAATTGTGTCACTATAAAACAAAACATGACAAAGGGTGGACAGACGAGCTTACAATGCACTTTCCAAAATAAGATACATATGAGATATGGTATATTCATGTTGATTACTCTGTAGGCGATCCGTGGCAAGTCTGTGTTGTCGAAGTTCTGCGAAAGCATTCTTACAAAGACTGCAAAGATCCGATCTTTGGTTGTGGATTTGAAGAAGAACTATGACGACCAAGCAGCTACCAAGCCATAATCTCAGATTGGAAACTTTTTACCACAACGTATGTATGTATATGTAGTGAAAATTGGGGGCACCTGTACCATGTAGACAAAGGAGACAAGTATGATAACAAAAGAAACACTCTTAGACTTAACGATCCTGAGGTCTATCGATGCTTTGCAGCGGGATTTGGGGGCTTTGGAGGAGAAGTACAATGTTTGTTCCGAGCTGTTGGCACAGGGTGAGGCCCAGGACTTCAACACCGAGTGGCTTGCTTAAAACCAGTTTACAAACAAACAAATTATGACTAAGTGCCAATTTCCCCTCACACTCTTTTGGTCTAACTGTGTTTCCAATAGTTTTCTTACATGTTGTTTGGGATATGGCTGTAACCAACCCTTGCATCCTGAATTTTATGTGGCCACATTCTGGAATGAGGTGGACAAAGAAATCTGAGCACACCATGAAAGAATGCACTCTGGTGTGCCTTGGTTGCAGAGTAGATTAAGTTCCTTGCTTCATACATTCTCCCTCTTAGAAGTGGTACCCCATGGAACGAAAATGGGCTATGCTTCAACCTTTGCCACCCCAACCCAAACTCAAACACAAGTCCTGGCAACGTCCAGGTGCACGCGAATCGGGCAGAACGAATCCAAGATTCGGCATCGTCCTCAATGAGCTTTGTTCTTTGCCTTGGCTGCAACAATCCCGCTGAGGGCAAATGCTGATGGCAATATGTTCACCACAAGTTTATTCCAAAATGTTTGGTTTTGGGGACCTTTTCTCAGGAATGCAAAGCGGCACTTCAACAAGAAACCCAGAGACGAGTGATCTGGATCGTAGTCCAAAGTGACGACTTGAAAGGTTGGCTGACATGTCAATCCAATTTTATTTACAAGTGAACTTCAAACGCTGGGTTGTGTTGATGAACACAACATCGCTCTTTCAACATGGGGTATTTACTCCTGCTTGTTGCAAACATGTGCAGTCCTTCTTCCTATGTGTTGAATCCCAAACTGATTTTGTTTATGGGTGCATTCCCCCCAACAAGAACATAACCAAAACCTTTCATGATTGTGGTGTTATCTTTCTTGGATTATGGTTCTCTGCTTAGACCAGTTGGACGGCTGCACGTGAAGTCCAATGCTGCAGGAGGGTTCTTAGATGATTTGATGCCTAGGTGGCTTTCGTCTTGATTTCACATCAACCAATCTCGGGGCAATCGCTACGGAGGAAAAATACAGTCTTTGCATAGAGGTTTCAATTTTCATGCAGTTCGCATATCCCACCAATTTTTTTTGGGGGTGCCCTATATGAAACCAATTATTCCACATCAATCCCCAAACGATACATACTCGATTTTGGATGGCCCACTTAGCCAGGTCCTGGCCCTACTGCTCGAGTGTTCTCAGCCAATGTTGGCAAAGGAGCCTATCCCTCAGAACAGTGCGGGCTGGGTTCTCGTCACATCGCCCGACCTATACCAGTGATATCTTGTTCAAAAAGAACACATGTGTTGGACCGGAACAAGTGCTGAAGTGGAGGTTCAATCGTTTTGACTCAGAAACCTTTCACTTGAAGTTGAACACAAATTACAGTATATTCTACATGATATGGTATCTGAATTATAAAACATGTGTGATGTATGGGTTCCTTACTTGGGGTCACCATGTATTGCAACACAACGCAGCACCATCAGCAAGTGCTTCCATGGCGCGAACTGCCATGGATTGCAAATCCGACAGCGATGACGACGACTTCCTCTCTGAACTGCTGACCTGTCATCGCTCAGTGCTTTGGATCAGCTTTACGATGATTCATCCCTCCAGCTAACGTAACTTAATGTAAAAATGTAGGTAAACATATTTTGACAGATTCTCAATTCAACTTGTCATGCACTACAAATGGTAAGGAATCCGACGGTCCATTTCCTTGGCACCAACATCAACACTGTGGAGAAGAACCAGTAGGATCCAACGGAGCCCAACGCAGCATGTCTAGTGATTGCACTACTGCTGCAGTGCTACACGTTCGCTCCACAGCTTTGGGGCCCAGGAATCCCAGAGCGCCAGCTGGATCCCAGAGTAATGTTTGTCCCAGATACTTGGAAGATGAGGAACTTCGAAATTTGGATCGAACTGTAGAAGTTTTTAAAAAGATCGAGATGGAAGAACACATGTCTTTCACCTTGCCAAAGCCTGCCTCAACAGCCGGCTATGTTCTGGCACATGCCTGTTCGAGTTTTGAATCTTTGCATTCAAAACACAACCCCATGACTTTTAAGTTTGGGATTACACACTGTGCGCATTTCAGATGGCATCACCGTCCTTATGGATACCGCCATGGGGTTGAAAAATTTACCCATATGGTAATCCTCTATGCTTCCTCCAACCCCTATGGCCCGGCCTTCTTGGAGGCATCGCTGATTCAGCGATATGGCAGCTTCTCGGCATAGCAAAAGCAGCACAGCACGCCCATAACGACGAAAGCACATTGCATTGCATGAAGTGGTGACTAGTATCCTATCAAAAAAAAAATGTGTGTCAAACAGTCCTTGGCTTATTATGGATGCAACTTTAAATAATTCTTCACTATCTGTTTCGCCGCCTGAGGTTGGAAGGGATGCAAGAATGTCTTGCGCGGTGGTGATTCTAGCGGAGATTCTTTTGTAGGTGGTGGACCGTTTTTGACATATGTTGTCTACCGGTCCTTCAAATTTCCACCGCAGATCATATCTGCACCTCCATGTTCTGCTTGGTCCCATTGCAGCCGTGATGGAAACTGAAAAATGAATTACCAACGGGTTGCATCATATCTTAATTAACTAAGTCGGGCATCGCTTCGCAAAGAAGCCTGACATGTGGCTAGCAATAGCGTTGGAATCCAGGAGAAAAAAAGGTGTCAAGATCTGGGTAGTTGTCTCCATGCTTTGGACTTTTGAGCTGAAGTTCAGAATCACTGGAATTTCTGAATCACCATTGAAAGCATTCGCAAGCTGATTCCCCAATAAGAACACCTTCGCCTTATCTACTTTTGATCCCCTGATGTTGTTTATTTTTTTCATCATTCCCCGGCTTTCCGAGGCTTCATGCTCTTCTCAGATCGAGACGGCAAGAGCTGTGGTGGCTGAGATGGGTGAGGAAACATCCCACAAATCGGGAATTAATGATTGGGCAAAATTGGATTACAAGAACAGTGAGCGGGGTGTGAACAAAGTGGTTCAAAAACATGGGACAACGCTCCCAATCCCCATCACTGAAATGGATATTCGTGGCAAGAAAGTTCCATGGATTAGTCCCAAATCCTGGCTTCAGTACATTATCAACAATGGTTTGCTCTACATTCTGTCGGGGCTGCATGTACAAGAACGAGATTCTGTGGGGCAAACCTGGCAAGACTTTTGGAGAAAATACGAAATTTTACATCCTATGTACAGCTTGTTTCAGTCTGACAATTTTGACCCTGCGACCACCATTGGCTTGTATATACACGGGGACGAGGGCAGAACCCTGAAAAAAGGAGGCATTATGGTGACGTCCTTGCAAAGCATTCTGGGCTGGGGGTTTGACAAGAAGCGTCTCAAGAGACCCAGGGACGAACGAAAGCTTCAGATCAACTTTACGGGGCATACCTTTATCACGAGGCTTGTGGTGAATGCTATGCCTAAAACTGAGTATCAATCTGAACCTGATGTGTTCCACACTGCAATGGATATTATGTGTGAAGAACTGAAAGATGTCTTGGAGAATGGCATTGTTGACCCGGCTACTGGCATTACCTACCGATTTTGCATTCTGGGTGTCAAAGGAGATATGCCATATTTACAGAAAATTGGAAGATTGAAACGTTCTTGGAATACAACAGTGAAGAGGGGAGCTGCTAGGAAAGAACCACCTGGCGTCTGCCATATGTGTTTGGCTGGGAAAAGTGGCTTCCCGTGCGAGGACACATCGCATTCCCCAATTTGGCTACCTACCATGCAAGTCAAAGTTCCTTGGGATGTTCTTCCATCACCTATTAAGTTTTTGACGTTTGATGCTGATGATCCGAGCTCTTACTTCAAACCAGACCTGTGGCATTGCATACACCTTGGGATTGGAAAATCGTTTGTAAGTTCGACTCTACAGCTGGCTTTGAGTTCGGTCCCGGCCACCAACAATGACGACCGTTTCCAATGGCTTACCCAGCATTACATTTCCTGGTGCAGGTCAGTGAAGACATCTTGCCACATTTCAAAGATTACTGCATACTTAGTTTCGTATGGAGACGCTGGAGGGGCTACTGGAAACTGGAGTAAAGGAGCTCTAACAAGAAACCTCATGAAATGGTTGGTGCCTCTACTCACTGACCTTCAGCCTGATGCTCAGGGCCTACTTATTCGGGCAAGGGAAGCAGCCAGGGATTTGAACGCTGCGCTGAGTTTGCTCTACAATGCTGCCTTATTTTTGGAGATGGATGATTGCAAATTTGTTTACAAAAAGGGCATGTCGTTTATCCAGGAATACACTGCATTGGCAAAAGACTGTTTCCAACAAAACCAGTGGTATCTCTACCCGCTTTTTCCGAAGATCCATGCTGTACACCATACTTGGTTGGGTATCCGCTTGGACTGCCAAGCATGTGGATATTCAATGAATCCGTTGACAGCGAGCTGCCAACAGGACGAGGACATAGTAGGACGCATCAGCAGAACATCAAGAAGAGTTAACGTCAGAAAGGTGATGACAAGGACGCTTCAACGCCATTTAATGGCTTCCTATAAGGTGTGGGTTGACGCGAAGATCATTGAGTAGAAGAAGCGTGCGGAAGAAAGAAGAGTGACATGTGTGAGACAGTGTTTGAGATAGGTGAAGCTTACTATGGTTGGTCAATCATCAGATTGTTGAAGGGATGATTATTTCCATAAATTGGGAAAACTGGTTTTTCCCCGAGAAACCAGGTTTTTTTGGCAGAACCAAAAAAAAGACGGTTCCTGAGGCTGAAGGTACATATATATATATATACGTATATATCATGTATATACACATTTTTTTTTGTCTTTTGTCTTCCTTAAACTTGACGGAACATGGGGTAATCATACCGCATCTTGAGCATACCCCTAATCACAAGGGGAAAAACCTGCTGGCAGTTCCATGGATCCAGTCTATTTGTCGCTCGAAGAATATCTCCTGATATCTCCGATGTGTGTTTTCCGAGTGCACGCCATCATGGTATCACCTGGTATTCATATGGTATTCATATGGTATCACGTGGTATCATATGGCACATGGTATCTGGCATCACATGGTATCATTGGCATATGGCATCGTATTGGTGCTATCATTGTCAATCATCCCACTGCCATGGCACCGCCGGTCGCATGATGGCCATTTCGATGGAGCCCACACTAGCGCCGATGGTGGCATGTTCCGCAGCAGACAACTCCTCGGATGTCGAGGGGTCGCTGTCCAGGGGAAAACCTCAAACGGTTTGATGTTGGGGAAGTTGGGCTGACCGACCCCTATAAGCCTTGGCTTTGTCACTGGTGACCCAAATCCTTACCATTTGAACCCGAAGTAAGGGACTCGGCAACTCGAGACTAGTGCGATCAAGACTGCCTATGGATGGTGCGTGCAGCATTTGGGGAAAAGTACTCGGGACGGTATAGAAACTCCCGTGGTTGTCTACTCTATCACAAAGATGGCAGTTCATGTGTTGGACATGTCATTTGCTAACAGGTGTGAAGTCACACATGTGTCCCCGCTTGTGATCGAACTGGCTGATATATTTCAGAAGATACAGATTTATCAAATATGTGCATCTCAAACGCAGGCCTGTATTTCATGATCGTACACATCTACCATATTCCTGTTTATTCCTGTTCCAAATTTGGACTGCCCACATGTAAATCACATGTCACTCACAATTCACATCAATTCATCTTTGAGGTGTGGACTCGGTTCTTTGCCATGTGAGGTCGCCTCTAGGCTAGCAGTACATGGAAGAATCGACTTCCCCCATCGATGAGAAATACGTAGGCATGCCGCTATCACCCGGAAATATTCTGGCTTCACACGGGTTCACTTTACAGCTGCCACATATGCAGATATATAGCGAGAATCTTCGAGGCTTCAAGTTCCGATTCCAATACGAAGGAAGATTTGAGGAATTGCAGCTGCCCAAACAAAAGCACCCCAAATTGCCCAAAGGGGCCAAAACTTTCAAAAGTAAATGGAACAAAATGGAAGAAATACAAAGAATCATGAAGGTAAAATCAATTTCCTCCAATCCTCAAGACTGGTCCCAGCCTGCAACGTCAGGGGGTTGGTATTGGGGGCGGGGGGGTAACTGAGCCAAACAGCAACAAAGGTCATCATCTCGGCCACGGATCCATATGGATCCTTTGGCATCCCGAACCATCGACCGAGGTCCTAGCCCACCATGACCCGGGGATCCGTACTGCCTTCTTTGGAGCTGGAGGTCGTAAGTCCTGAACCTGTCAGGCCCGGCAAACCAATGACACTACGATGTGACGTTTCAGCAGCTGCCTAGAAACTCTTGTAATAGATTGCTGTATATGAATTTAAATATATATATATTATATATATATATATATGATGTATGTATGTATTATGTGTATCAATCATTGTCAATCCACATTTAAGTGCCAAAGTTGCCATGGGAGTTGGTTGCCTGTCTCAACAGCCAGTCAAATCTTTTGATTTGATTCTGATCTGTCCCTCAAACAGTTCATTCCACTTGCATGCAGTTTTTTTGAATATCAAACAAATCAGAATTGCAGCTCTCTGAGTATCTCTGAGTGTTTGAACATGTTTGAACATCAAAATTAATAGCTATCAGTATAATAGCTACCTGGTAATGTCTATTTGAAATTGAGATTTCTACTCAGAACCAAAATTAAAATTAGTACAAATCTGGCATCCTCAGTGAAAAATGTCACTGTGCTTTTGCCCGTCAACCATGCTCGAGAAAGGTGTTCAAAAGGCGTTCAAATGGCGTTGGAATGGCGTTCAAATTGCGTTCAAAACCGTTCGATGGGTGTGTCCACGCAATTTTCGGTTCAGAGACATGCATCCATGTAATAACATATAATACCCCGTACCTCAATGGAAATTGACATCAAAATGTTTGATTTGTACAAATTTTCATCCTCGGTGGAAATGTCAACAAATCAACCTCACCAGGTATCAACTATCCAATGAACTCGTAGTGACCTACGTTTCACGTCAGCTGATTTCCTGCCTCTGTGGTAGGCGACACCGGCGGCGGTACCGGCGGCAGTGTCTGCGTCGGCGACGCCGGCGCCGGCGTCCCTGCCATCGGCGAATTCGCCGGGACCGCAGGAGCCATGGCTGGGGACGGCGGGGACGGCGGGGACGGCGCCGGTTCCAGGCTGCGAAGCAACTCCTGAGATTCCTGGGGCAGAAACGATGCAGAAACGCTGTTCAAAAATCAGAAAGCTACGAAAGCTGCTGAAAGAAACAATGTGGAAGACCAAAATCGCCAAAAGTGGAGTCTGGAGAGCAAAGACCTTCAAGGAAACCACTGCAGCATTGTAGTTGTGGTTTTTGTGGTCGCATCCAATCACACCAGTCACACTAATCAAAATTTATAATAACATATTATTACATCCCCTGTGTTTGATACCCTGCAGCATTTGCAAAGCATTGCAAAGAGAAAATAGGTGCTATAGAATGCATAACCAAGGGTATTTTCTCTATAAAATGTAAAACCAAGGTTTTATATGAAATGACCCTGCTTTACATTAAGGACCGAAAATTGCTTATATTGGCTCAACAAAAAAGGTGGACTATACAATGGGATCCCAAACTCCCGTCCGTGTCATCCAATCGCTTTGATTATGTACAGTGAGCAGCGTCTATGAAATAAGAATATAAATATATATTGGCTCTATGAAATGATCACTGTTCTGTATGAAATGGATACTGTTTCCTAATGTTGAGACATATCTTGAAACCTTCTCACTACGAAATGGGCAGGTGTTCAGAAGCGAAATGAAAGCCAAAGGGTAAAAATAAACACCTAACATGCACATCTTGCCTGCCCTTGCACTATAAAATCATACCGCCGTTGTCTAATTTCATTCATTATCTAGATAGAATGTTTCGGGATGCGAAATCTGGGTCACTATAAAATGCCGAGCGCCACAAAAATGACCCCGGTGAACCAGTCATACGAGCTACAAATGTTTTAGAAATCCATTTCATAGAGAAACAGAGGCTGAAAGTGGTTTAAGCGGTTTCAAGATGTTTCAGGATGTTTCGAGATGTTTTGGGATAGGAAATCTGGGCCACTATGAAATGACACACGCCACCAAAATGACCCCGGTCAACCTGTAATACGAGCTACAAATGTTTGGAAACACATTTCATGGAGAACCATGAAGCTGAAAGTGGTTTGGTTTCAGGATGTTTCAGGATGTTTCGAAATGTTTCGGGATAGGAAATCTGGGTCACTATGAAATGACACGCGCCAACAAAATGAGCCCGATGAACCTGTCATACGAGCTACAAATGTTTGGGAACCCATTTCATAGAGAACCCGAGGCTGAAAGCTTCAGGATGTTTCAAGATGTTTCGAGATGGGAAATCTGGGCCACTAGGAAATGACACGCGCCACCAAAATGACCCCGGTGAACCTATGATACAAGCTACAAATGTTTGGGAACCCATTTCATAGAGAACCCGAGGCTGAAAGTGGTTTGGTTTCAGGATGTTTCAGGATGTTTCGAAATGTTTCGGGATAGGAAATCTGGGTCACTATGAAATGACACGCGCCACCAAAATGACCCCGGTGAACCTGTCATACGAGCTACAAATGTTTGGAAACCCATTTCATAGAGAACCCGAGGCTGAAAGTGGTTTGGTTTCAGGATGTTTCAGGATGTTTCAGGATGGTTCGAAATGTTTCGGGATAGGAAATCTGGGCCACTATGAAATGACACGCGCCACCAAAATGACCCCGGTGAACCTATGATACAAGCTACAAATGTTTGGGAACCCATTTCATAGAGAACCCGAGGCTGAAAGTGGTTTGGTTTCAGGATGTTTCAGGATGTTTCGAAATGTTTCGGGATAGGAAATCTGGGTCACTATGAAATGACACGCGCCACCAAAATGACCCCGGTGAACCCATTTCATAGAGAACCCGAGGCTGAAAGTGGTTTGGTTTCAGGATGTTTCAGGATGTTTCGAAATGTTTCGGGATAGGAAATCTGGGTCACTATGAAATGACACGCGCCACCAAAATGACCCCGGTGAACCTGTCATACAAGCTACAAATGTTTGGGAACCCATTTCATAGAGAACCCGAGGCTGAAAGTGGTTTGGTTTCAGGATGTTTCAGGATGTTTCGAAATGTTCCGGGATAGGAAATCTGGGTCACTATGAAATGACACGCGCCACCAAAATGACCCCGGTGAACCTGTCATACGAGCTACAAATGTTTGGAAACCCATTTCATAGAGACACCCCAGGTTGCTTCGCAGGCAACCGGGTCCTTCCCGTTTATATATTATAGATTGCACATGTTTCTATTATATGGCAGTGTGTCAAAACCAATAGTACCCCTGTAGTTCACATCAAAATCGCTGGGATTTATGGATGTTCATCCCACTAAAAATGGTATTAATAGGTATTGACCCATACCCATATCTGACCAACGAGGTGGTGACAGGAGGCACAACGGTGAAGACAGGCCCTCCGGGTCCACAGTCCCGGCTCGAGGACTTCGACCCAACGGGCGAAGGTCATCCAGGCATGAAAGTTAGACGCAACTGGGGTAACGCAACGGAGTAAACGAGGAAACCTACAACGGGGAAACAACTAGAAAATGAAAAATGTCACATTTATAGTGGGTATATTGAAAAATTTGATTGTGTTCGATAGTGTTAAAAAGTAATTTCTATCTATAAATTATGTCCACAGTCGGTTTTAAAACACTCACTGGTTCATTTTCAAGGTATTGCAATGAAATTTTAAAAGATTTTGTTCAAAAGATTTTGCCAAAATGTGTTGAACAATGAAATTTCTATCCACAAATTATGTCCACAGTCGGTTTTAAAACACTCACTGGTTCATTTTCAAGGTGTTGCAATGCAATTTCAGCTAAGTTCAGGGGCACTAGCTCCTCATATGCATCATGCTAGCAAATGATTTCAAATTTGTTGTCTTCCCATTTAACCCTGCTAATTGTTTTTTGTCCTTATCGCCAGGGGCTTCAAGATTTGCCTGGCTTAAATTCTTAGCTGGCTATAGCCAGTGGGCACCAGCCCGGGGATTCTAGATATCTGGCCCAGCAGTATATCATCAACACCATTCAAGTCCAAAATTTCAAAATCACAGAAAATGATAGACAATGTATGAACATAAATATTTCTTTATTTATGAAACAAAATTGAAACTGCGTGAAATCATATAAAATCATAGTGTAGCCAATTTCTCTACAAAACCAAAAACATCTCACAAAACCTCACCATCTCCCACAAAAAATGCGTTGTGCCAAACGTTAACGTGTTCTATTTTGAAGCAACATGTTTGGAACCATAAAAAACATACGCATAATAACAGGAAAAAACAGGTCGGAGTACATTACTATTATTTTGTTTTTATAATATTTTATAATGTTGTCCTTGGATTTGGCGTACTTTTTTGCGATGAGAATTTTTAATGCGATGCCAACCATAACTTCTCGCTCCTTGTGAAAGCCTTGTCCGATTGTACCCCTCTATGAAATGAGCCCCTCTCTGTCTATGAAATGACCCCTTATTTCACTATATAATGTATGTCGAACCCTTATTTCCTAATCCTTCCTTATCAATATTTGAACCCTCTATGAAATGAGAACCTAGGCATTAGACTCACCAAGCATGTGCCCCAAACATAGATACACACATCTTCCAGCATTTAGCCCTCTATTGAATGACCTTAAAAAGTACCAATTACTTTACTTCGTGTGATCCCCACCATGACATTTATACATTTTGTTATTGGCAAATCTTCTGGCATTCTATCTGACATATCTTCTGGCATTCTATCTGGCATTCTTTCTGGCATATCTTCTGGCATATCTTCTGGCATATTATCTACTCAAATCTTCTGGCATTCTATCTGGCATATCTTCTGGCATATTATCTACTCAAATCTTCTGGCATTCTATCTGGCAAACATTCTGGCACTTTATCTGGCATATCTTCTGGCATTCTATCTGACATTTTATCTGGCATTCTATCCGGCATACCTTCTGGCATTCTATCTGGCATATCTTCTAACATTCTATCTGGCATATCCTCTGGCACTCTATCTGGCATATCTTTTGGCATTCTATCTGGCATATCTTCTGGCATTCTATCTGACATTCTATCTGGCATATCTTCTGGCATTCTATCTGGCCGTTGAGGTCCAGCGGTGCGCACTGAGCTGGGAAGGTCCCAGGTTGAGGTCCAGCGGTGCGCACTGAGCTGGGAAGGTCCCAGGTTGAGGTCCAGCTGTGCGCACTGAGCTGGGCTGAGCTGGGAAGTTGGCGAAGAGCTTGGCGAAGAGTTGGCAAGGCGGAAGTGGAGGTGGAAGTTGATGCAGACATGGTCGAGGAGAAACTGGCGGAGAAGGAGGAGGAGGAGGAGGCGGAGGAGGAGAACAACTCTGATAAAATCTAACAACCCTCACCTGGCAGGTGGGGAAAAAACGAATTTCATAGTGACAAAGGCTAGGCATTCCATAGGCCTTCACCGACCGGGGATATTATTACAGTGATTATTACAGTATATAATTGTTGCTCGGACCGAAAACTCTCAGAATGAGTGCTCTGGGGGCTCAGTCAGCACAACAAGTTGCGCCCTGGTCCTTGTGGAGCCAGTAGCCAGTGCCCTCGCTGTGGGTACTAGAGAAATGGACCATCCACGCATGACATGACCCTTCCAGGTCACAACATCTTTGGAAAATCTTTTGAGATATTGGGGGTTTCCATAAATGGGGGTACCCCAAAATTGATGGTTTAGAATAGAACATCCTACTGAATTGGATAATTTGGCAGTACCCCTATTTTAGGAAACCTCCATGTGCTTTGGCATGTTTCAGCAAATGGTGAAGACCCAACCCGAGGCACCGGCCATGCCGAGGAACATCACTAAAGGAGATGCCAGGAGCGTTCCCACCGCTACCTGGCCATGGTAGGGAAGTGGCCATGATATGGGCTGGGTTGGCTCCAGAATCATCCAAGGCTATTAGGGGCAAATCCTGAGATGACGAACACATACATCAATCATCATCCGGTTGCGCTGGGTGTATTTCTGAAGCAGGATCGAAAAATACATGGATCAGCAACATAGCGACCCCCGGATGGCTGCTCTACATGGACAACTTGCAAGGCTTTGTTTGACAGTTGCGAAAAACTTTGACTGATTCAATGTGCGAATGCCTAGATACTGCAAGACTGCGAGACCAACAAATGCAGACACAACATGCAGATATCTGTCAAATGCACAGCATTCTGACTGCCTGCCTGAGCCCAACAAAGCATGTAATTTGTTGCAGAGCTGTTCGGCACTTGCAATCCCGTGTTTAACTCCGTTAGCCAAGGTTTGTAACGAACATGTGATTTACGAAGCCCTGAGGCCAGATATGATATGGATCTACAACTTACATAACCTTGCTGCTCACATCTACTCACTATGGGCATCAATGGGTTATCTGGAAATGGTTTTCACATATTCTCAGGGTCGATTGAACTTCTACTTCCCATCAGAGCCTCACCTTGCCCATGAAGCCAGCTTGAACCGCTGTCATTGCTTTCAGTGGCACGCCAGAAGCAAGAAGTTGAAGGTTCAGGAGAACCTGCACCAGAATCTGGGCCCGAGAGGCAGCGAACCAAGATGACGAGGGGAAAGGACTCCGAGCTGCAAGATTCCAACAACCTGGTCTTTCAAATAATTTAATTGATAGGCCTTTCAATTTGTTTGAAATCGATTTTGTGGAAGAGACAGTCATAGGAAAACCATGAAAACCTATACACAATGCGCAACAATGTTTAATTCAGACGGTGGAAATTGAACCCTCGTCGAAACTGTTACACTTTGACACAATCAAATTCTTGCGCCCCTCGATCACGGTTGAAAATTCTCAATTTCAACACTTAATGGTGATAGACATTAGTTTTCGCACGTGCACGTAGAACCCCATGTTGGAGGCCTGCATGATGCCATGGCAAAAAGACAGCACCACATAGGTGGGCAACAAGCGAAAACCCGCCTCGTGTGGGATGTGAATATGTGAGTGGACTTCGTGTTTGGACATGGGTCTAAGGATGGAAACACACTACAAACATCTACACATCATGGTCTCAAACGCCTCGTATCGACCTAATTACAGGGGATTTTGGGGAACCCGCTTTGCATGGCTACACGTAAACGACTCACAATCACGTTCTATCCGCCCATGGATACAATGGCATGGGCGCATGGACCAAGCAAGCAATGGTTAGGGAATTCCGTGGAAACCCCACGCAGAAAACCAAACAAAGTGGTTTCAAGTTGTCGCAATTGACTTCGCAACTCATCAGCAG
This sequence comes from Cladocopium goreaui, assembly GCA_947184155.2. NCBI lineage: Eukaryota > Dinophyceae > Suessiales > Symbiodiniaceae > Cladocopium > Cladocopium goreaui. Next base: position 156,049 of record CAMXCT020006401.1, read on the forward strand.
CAGTAGTCGAATCACCGGAGATTTACGGCACATCCGTTGTAGCAAATCCCATGGTTCTCGAGTTCTTGAAACGTGACGACTGGACCCACGTGGCCGAATCAAGCGGAAAATGTGGTTTCAAAGGCGTGGAAAAACCATGGCACATCCTCAAGAACCCGCTGCGCGTGGGAAAGATGAACCTCTCAGCATGTGTTTGGTATGGTCGTCGAACAAGGTTGGACAAGCACTTTTCGTCCACAAAACAAATGAGCTATAATGCGCCAAAATATCATGACAGCGGATTCTGTCAACATTTATGCCATATTTTGAAACTTCCGGTTGCGAAACTTGTTCTAGGCGCCCCAGGAAAATTACTTTCTTCGAGTGATCCCCACCAAGTGACGTTCTATCTGACACAAATGCTGACATCCTATCTGGCATTCTATCTGGCATATATTCCAACAGTCTAACATTTTCTGTTTGACATTCTGTTTGACAGAGTCTGACATGCTGTTTGGCATCTATTCTGGCATTCTTTCGGGCATTGTTCGGGCCCATGCATGCCCAGCTGCATCCGGATCTCTTGATAGGACTCGGGTCCATTCTTTCCCAGGCAGCTGCATTCGGCGCTTGCGGGGGAAGAGAGGAGAGGAGAGGAGAGGAGAGGAGAGGCCTGCACCTCTGTTAAAATCCAGAGACCCTCGCCTGGCAGATGCGGAAAAAACAATGAACCAAGTTGCTGGGTGGGCGGTTTGCCAACCAATTGCCGCAATGCCGCCGCCGATCAGGCCTGTCAGAAGCAATATTGAGTCGGCTAATTTCTACGCGTTTTCCTTTGCCAATCAGGAAACAAAACCTGCGCACTTCAAGCCCCACATCAGTTTGGTTTCCGGTGGTTCCAAGTGGGGCAACCTGAAGCCACTGCATCCCACACCTGAGAGCGGATCATTGAGCGCAAACTGCAACCTGCAACAATATGGTGCTGTTGAAATTGGGTGAGCCGCCCTTCCAACAGTTCCAACAGCATAGCGGCCTTCCTAGGCAGGGGCCCCACGTCACTTTCAGCGAGCTCGCAGTCCGCAAAAAAAACAATAGCAATCAGCAGTTGCTTGGTCTAGGCGCTAACGGCGAATACAAAGGAGGCAACGCAGTGCAGCCGCAGCGCAGGGCATTCGCAAGGCCACTACTATGCCGCCGTTTCAAGATTTTTCACCAAGGCAGTGTTCCTGCATACCTACCCTTGCATATCAAATGGCACTTCGTGCTTTGCATGCCCCTGGGCAATCGCATAGTTGTCGTCTTACGTGGTGCAGTTGCGGTCGCATGTAACCTGCGGACTGGCAAGATTATCACTAGGGCACCTGGTTTTCACCCACATCAAGACGACTACTGTAAGTAGTGTAAAACTATTCTCTTGGTTTAGCAATGATGCTCTCCACAGCATGCTGTTTACAAATCAAATTCCACGCATAGGCGATCTTGGACCCTGCTCCAGTGGCCATGGGGTTGCCATGGCAACCTTTGGGCATGTAAGGCTTAATATCGAAAACAGTAAACATAAAGTTCATTCAGACACGTCTTTATCTTTAAAGAGGACATCAAGCAAGATTGGCACTTTCATGGCAGGTATGCTTTCTTGCAGAACCGACAAGTTCAACAAGTCACACTTCTAAGACCCTCAGAAGCCCTGCAAAATGTGAAGAACCAACTTAGTACAACATCATACAACATCTATATATTGTTCTGACAGAAACCAAGAAACGAAAAATGAAAAGAACATCATTTGCGCCTGCACCTGGCGCACCTACCCTGCAGCTTTTTTTTTGAACAAAAAACAATGATTTCATCGCAGGCGGCATGGCCAAACAAACACCAGCCAAGCACCAACAGGCTTTCTCCACGGGCATCGGAATCTGATGTTGGTGCTACCAGTACAATACATCCAAGCGTATCTGTGTTGGAAGCAGGGTGACCGATTTCAAGTAAAAATGGGAGGCCTGCAATCATCAGCTGTTGGCTTCTTTCCCTGCTTCCAAGGCACGTGAGGAAGAAACTTTAGGTTGTTAACTCCGATAAAAAAAACTGAAAAACCAACACGAATCTTCCATGACAAGTGCCCGTTAGGCACTTTCAGGTGTGCAAAGAAATCAACTTGTCTATCAGGCCGGCATGTGGCATAGTGTCCAACCTTGATTTGAAAATAAATAAAAACCACCTCTCTTAACAGATTGTGAGAATAAAGAACCCTACAATAAGTAAAAAGCGAATTAAGCCCCAATGTCTTCAACGGAGTAGCGTGCTTTGGGTATCAAAAGGGTTTCCAGGCCGCACAATAATTTGGAACGAATCATCTTATAGTAAACAATCAGTTTCCAACGAGTAGGACAATTGGCTTTTTTGAAAACGTGTATCAGTCTCCATGTAGCCACGGTTGCTGCAATTCTGTTTTCGTTTTCAGCACGTGCATGTTGACTTGTCGAGAAATGATGCCTCCCAGGGGTCCCATCACAAAATCAATGGGAGATCTCCAGGATCCTAAAATGGAGCTACTGTAGCATATAAGGCCATATTTTGTGGGGAGATTTCCTTACATAGGCCTTACATAGGCCTTATATATGGTAGGTACCTCCAATAAATCGGTTCCTGAAATGGCCGTCTTCCGGTACCAAAGTAGTGGCAGCACGGTCTCGAGAAATCACGGCTCTTGAGATCCCAGATGGCGTCAATTGGCTGAATATGTCCTGCTCATCATCTTGGTCCTAATCCAAATCGTAGACTTTGGGAGAAGAAATTGAAAGGTAAAACGAACAGGACTGTATAGGAAAGAAATAGGAAATGATAGGAATTTCCGTGATACCTGGGGGTTCCCACTTGAATGTTATCCTCTCGGGTCCTGAATACCAAGAGACCAGCCCCAACCGCCGCGCAGTGGCCACATGGCGGTGGTGAGTTGTGCCAAGGCTGCACCATTCACCAGGTGCGACAACAGCCCTGAGGGTCGCGACACCGTGCTGATCATTGCTGGGTTCATCGATGTTCATAGATGGTGGACCATTCGGCTGGAGGTTTATGATTCTCCTTGTGATGTAATTATAACTTGATTATAACTTGTAATCCTGGTTGCTCTATGTTGCTATGACATACCTATGGTGGATGGTCGGTTGTGGGAGTTTGGCACAAATTGACACAATGTTTGTTGGAATGACGCAGCCTAGTGCAGCCCAGTTGCGCAAACGCTGTGAGACTGGCCCAGGTTGGGACAGCGCCTAGGGTCGATTGAGTCGGTCCGAAGGGCATCGTAATCGTATCGAAAATGCGCAAACCCACTCTTCAGAATGACTATAGATTACCATAGATGATACAAGGAGTCAAACCATGTTTATCATTGTTTATCCAGGTCTGTTATTCTATCACCCCACCTTCCCGTACAGATCTCCCAGGAAACAATCAAAAAAAATGATTGTAACAGGGATCCGCACATCCTGTGAGAAGCTTCCCTGATTCGCAAATCGGTAAGACACAGCAACACAGCGCGTTTGCGACGAGCGACAGCTTAAGGTCCCCAAAGTAGTTGTCTTTTTCTGGGGGAGAATCCAATGGGAATCCCGTGAAGCCTCTGAACGTAGGGGATGCCTTCTGCGCCCAATATAGGCATTGGTTTTGAGGACAAGTGTAAGAAATATTAGCCTGCGGCTGAGCCAGTTATCCAACAAATGAACTGCACTTAGCTGGAGAATGCATTTTGTACGTCCATGTTCTACAGGCACATACGCATATCCCTCATTGTATGTGTGTACAGTACAAAAACTGACAATAATGTCGATGTGTTTTCTTTCAAGTGAGTGAGGTTCATAGGTTGTCATAGGTTGCAGGTTGTTGTTGGCATGTGCTCCCTTGCCCAACATACCTGGGTATGAGTCAAAACCTTGGTACCCTAGTGAACCCCAAATAACTGGTAAATGGATGTTCATTCCCCTAAAAATTGTATTAATAGGTATTGATCCATACCCACCTCTCAACTAAAGGGCCTGAGACCAGGATGGTAGAAATGGGATGCACGCCTGAGAAGTCCACAGTCGGCTGAGGGTCTTTGACGCTCCACAGTTCAACGATGTAATATGGAGATTGTGGAGTATACAAAATAGAATATTCAGAATATGTAATCTACAACTCAATGTCATTATAATATTATCTATTATCTATCGTATATATGTAGATTTTCTTGCCTTGAGCTTTCGCTGCAAGGTTGCAAGAAATCTACTGTTTTTGCTCTGCTTCAACGGCTTGTAAAATGGCTGGAGATTGTGTGAGACACTCTGCATTCGAACCCCGGAAACCAACATCTTTCAGGAATCGATATGTCTCAATCACAATTGGATCTTGTTGGATTTGGCTCTGGTAATTGCATGTTCCACCATTCTTCTTCCCTGTCGTTTTTTTCCGCTTGAAGCGCCAAGGCACCATCACTGCGCTGCTTCCCGCTCCAGCCTTCAGGGAATGGTGCTGGTTCTGCCAGTGAATTGAGTCAGAAGCGGTGGAACATCAGCGTTTTGCCGTAAAATCGCAGAGTGGTGGTGGCCACCCTAGTAGTTCTTCCACGCTTTGCGTAACAAGTTACGAGAAAATTAGCGTCACAAGCGAACGCCTCGCCGGTTGCAGATTGTTGCCCCACGGCCTGTAGTGCCATCATTGTTCCCACAGACGTGACCATGAACCCGGACACCACCTGCAGCACTGGAGGAAGAAGAAAGAACAAGATTGAATCAAATTGACAAAAGGCATGTACGATGATGCATGCTTCAGGCCAAGATCATGAAACCATACAAAGAAATTCAAAGATTCTCCTCATTACAATGTAGTTGCCCAGAATTGCCCCTATACATACACAAGACAGATTATTCAAATGATATCCAAAAGTCCGAGTCGCCCCAGTCTTTTCCCCAACCTTTCGAGGCGTGCGCACAACGTGTTCAGCAACATCATAAATGTCCAATTCAAGTACCCTCTGGTAATTTAACATAGCTATAGAAAATCACCATTTTTAATAGGTAAACCATCTATAAATGGGCCATTTTCCATAGCTATGTTAGTTTACCAGAGGGTAACTGTAAGTCAAGGCATAGAAAGATCCGCCTTGCGGTTGCCGACATGAAACGATCCGCAGGCGCCTCGCTACTTGACACGCTGGAAAGTGTCGACAACGACTCTGCTCCTAGCATTCCAAGCAGCAGCACCGTGCAAAACATCCTTAGACCCCAATGATCCCATCCATGGCACAGAAATATCATGACACATCCAATAGCAACTACTGCAATAAGAAAAGCTAAATATGGGGATGGGTCAAAACCCTGGTACCTAGTGAACCCCAAAATAGCTGGTAAATGGATGTGCATCCCACTAAAAATGGTATTAATAGGTATTGATCCATCCCCATATAAGTTGCTAAATATGGATGAAAATGCCGGCAACGGTACACGCAGTCTCTGACCCAGACAACTCCTGCAGATCCCGTGTGGCCACGATCAGCCAACTTCACGAAGAGAAAGTCTTCTGACCTGCGAGATCTGGGGAGATGATAGGAGTGCATATAAGATACGACAGTAAATACTACATATATCTCACATACATACATATAATATATTATATTAAACATTATATATTATATAATATATATTTAAAAATGTTATATATAATATATTATATATTATATATTATATACTATATATTAAATATAACATATTATATATATATATATATATATTATATTAAACATTATAGATTAAACATTATAGATTAAACATTATATATTAAACATTATATATTATATATTATATATTGTATATTATATATTATATATTGTATATTGTATATTATATATTAATACATATATATATTATTATATATATATATTATATATTAATGTATATATATTAATGTATATATATTAATGTATATATATATATATTAATGTATATATATTAATGTATATTTATATTATATTATATATCATATATCAATATATATTAGATATTATATAGTATGCATTATATATTAGATATTATAAATATATTACATATTTTATAGATTATGTATTATATTATATATATATATATATATTATATTATATTATATATCATATGTTATATAACAAAAATATATTATAGATACTATGAGGTCCATGTGGATGCTTGTGATTGGTCTGAGATCGTAGTGATAATGATACTGATTATGACAAGTACATAATCACAATCACAAGAATAGAATTGTCTTAAACAAGAATGAATCAACTAATATAGTAAAATGCAATCATCAAATAGTGTACAGTAAAACAGCACTAGCAATAATTAGTAATAAGATGTAATAATAATAGTAATAATAATAGTAATAATAATAGTAATTAATCCTCACATATCTTCACCATGGCCATCTAATGATAATAATTCTCAAGATTCATCAAGTCCACCACACCCCAAAACGCGCCTCTGCCGCCGAGCAGTTGCTCCAGAACGGCGCCTGCAGAAACGCTGGACACGCAGGAATCTCGCCATGCTTCACCCTCATCTTAGATTCATCTTCCAAGTCAGCATCCAGATTGATCAGATTGGTGTTTTGATTTTTTTGAAAAACGCAGGAAGTGACCAGATCGCTGGAGGATCAAAATTGACGTTGGAGAAAGCTATTTTGGACCACACATCCACCGACCACGATCCCCACCTCATTCAAAGCGCACCAGCGGCTTGCCCCGGACGCCGTGGGCTGATTTTACAACACAAAAACCGAAGAACCCCCAAGAGTACTCGAGGGCATTTCCTGCTTTGGGCCCTTTCTGAATGTCTTGGGAAATGTGTGGCATACTTGTGTATTTCCAATTTCGCAGTTCATGTCTTGAGCAAGAATATTGCTTGCAACGAGCTGCAGCGCACAAAGGAAGCAAAAGCATGCAAAAGCTGGACTCCGACACTGACAACTGTCAAAAGCTAAATGTTGCTTTCAAAAGCTCCGAAGGCTTGCAATTTATGGAGACAACTCCGTGCTTTGGGGAGATGCATTATGATGCGCCCTGCAGAATTACCAAATCAGCTTTGCCAGGGCAGCAAAGCCACCTGCACATCTGGCCGTCTTCGCTCGCCTGATCATGGTAAGAGCACGAAACAGACAGAACTCTCATTGTTGCTGCAACACAGCCACAGATTGCTTGCGAAAAAAAGCAGGGGCTAAAAAGAAAAAAGTATCTTCTTGGGCAAGGATCATGTAAAGCAATGTAAAGGATCTACAGTCCAATCGAGTCTAACCCTTGATGCAGCCCTGACAAGCTCCACCTTGACTGCTGTGCGAAGAGTAGAGTCAAAGCGCTCGCCTCAGTCGCAAGGCTGGTCGGGCCAGGCAAGTGAAGCAAGGTGAAAGAATTGCATCGCATTCATCATGATTCAACGGCTTGCTTTTAGGGAGGCATTGCCCATGATGGCCGATGCTAAACTTTCTGCTACCTGACACAGCAACCCGGAAATAGACTTTTGAGATAGGAATGGAACAAGGGCATATGTACTGGGTTTTGTCGCAGCAGCCAGCAGATCGGCAGAAGGCAATGGGGCTCGGAGGGTTCTGACCGATCTACTCCATCTGTCACTCTCTATTTATTCAATAAATCCATCCCAAATTCATGGAAGTCATACCCCAGGACCGAAAACAAAACGAGAGAACAATGAACCACCTCTGCTGCAGCTCAGCGGCTGCCAAGCACTCATGGCCGGAAAAGAAGGACCTTCGCAAAGTTTCAACGACAAGCAGGGGTGGCTTGTGAAGTGTCGTTATGATCACACATCCTTTGGTCAAAAAATTGGCCCAGAATGCCCAATTAAAATTTATTCCGCTCGTGCCATTGGCAGCACGTTTTCAGGTCAAGGGGACAAGCAAGCGCCGGATGGGGTTTCGAAACTGAGAGGAGGACTCATGTTGGGTCGACCCGGCCACAAACAAGGGCAAAAAATCGAGCTACGGGGTAGAAGCAGCCCATTGGATCATGTTTGAATGACAAAATGAACCTGATGTCGTCTCAGTCTCTTGTCCAATAATTCGTAGACATAGTCAAAAACAGGGGAATATCGTTGGCTGTGATATCGATGTACATGAGAAGTGTCTCTCCCGCACCTTCGAGTAGGCATGCCCGACGTGGGATGCCTTGCCCAGTGCGAAGACATAATCCATACCAAGAGAATCCGAAACCCCAAAAAAGACAGGGTCTCTATGGAAAGCCGTGTTTTCCATTGAAAACCTAGGTTTTGTGGAATTACAGGATTTTGACAAATCCCAAAAAATTGACAATCTCACATGTTTCCATCGATACATTACCATCCTCCAACCACACCACCAGTCACGCATCATTTTGCATTGCTTACTTGATGTAACCCGCTTCCTGCCAATCAGCATACGCGATCTGCAGTGATCGTTGAAGAACTCTTTTGATTACCTGAGTAGGCGCCACGCGGCGCGCTACTCTGCTCTTCTTCCCGATGAAATCCTCATCGATCTGTACTCCGAAAGTCAAAGGGTTCAGGCTGGCAACATGAGCCTTGGCAAGACCCATCATTATATGGTGCACGATGTGGCACTTGGGAAGGTAAGCGAAAAGGGCTTTGGACTGAGAAAAAGCTTCCAACGCCAGCCGTTGATACAGACACAGAAATTGCATTCCAATGCCACCGATGCGATGGCAAGCAGAAACTTCAAGCCACAGGTCACTGGCGTACATTTCGTGAAAACAGCGGTTGAGAACCACAACTGCTTCGGCACACATGGATAAAATGAGATCATCCGCAACATTGTTTTTGGAGAACCAGCTTTCCAAGAAACGAAGTAACGTGGTCGTGCCATGGCCTTTATGCCATTGGCCATTAGGGAAGGTCTTCCGATCAGGCCATTCGCAAGATTCCTTGGTAATTGCAGTGATATATGCTGGCTCGCGAGACTCGTCACAGAATTGTAAATATAAGTCTGTCAACTCTAAAAACCTAGCATCCACTGTGCTCGCTCCAAAGCGATCCGAAATACAAGCCAGCACTGCTGCCACAAACGACTTTCCTAAGCCGAGGTGAAAAGCGTGCCAGACATCGTAGGCAAAGAATCCTGCAGCCCGGGCTGGGTCGTGAGGCAAACTCAATAAAATTGGTTTAGACTTCCATGGCTCGTCTCCGGGTGTGAATAAAGTACCCAGCCATGCGGGATCAGAGCTCAAATTCTCAAAGTCAAACCCAGGGCGGCCTGCCAAGCAAAGGTGGCAAATGCCCTTTGGCCGCGAGCCAGCGACCAAAGGTTTCTTGGGCACGTTTGAAAATGACCTTTCCAGGTTACCGGCTTTTGCAAGCCACATCCAGTCACCCACTGCATTGATGCAGGCAGCATGGTATCGCTGACCATCAGCATCCAAAACTCCATGCTCAAGCATGCGCCAGCAATCGCCCGTCGTATAAGTCAGAAGATCCTGAAGCGCGGCTTCATCTTTGCTCATTTTGGGCAGGCACCCAGAAATCATTCTGCTTGTGTTCGTTGAGCCGCAGTAGTTAAGTTTCATGCTCAAATACTTTCTTCTTTTCCTTTCGCTGTTGGCCAAGTTGGTTCCAAAGCCTAAAACTGAATGGAAGGATGTGACGAGAAATGGAGATTTCTTTCTCCCTCGCCCCTCGTCTCCATGCATCAAAACTGGAAGGAGTCGACCCTCATCGATGGCATACTTCTGAATGGCGTCAAACAGTTGATGCTGCGGATGGGCTATCCGATAAAGTCTCCAAAACTCACGAAGAATTGCCCTTTCTCTTTTGCCATCTGCGTTGTGGAGGCCAAGAAGCACATGCCATAAGCCATGGCTGACTATATATTGAATCCAATCCCGCAAAGCGATCACATGGAATGTCCCTGTGTACCGCACTCCAGGGGATTTCTGCAGTTCAGTGATTGGAATGCGGAGCGAAAGATTGAATTTTCTTGTTAATCTTTCAACATCCCTTTCGCTAGTAGTTTCATGACAACGGCTCAACTCTGTGAGCCCACGGCTTTTTGCCGCGACATCCTCTCCAAGATCGCTCACAATGCCTTTCGCTGCTCTGATTGCAGCTCTGCAGCTTGAGACCTTGGAACGGCGGGAAAAATTGGAATCATTGGAAAAAGTACAAATATATAGGGGTCGAGGTGTTGGTGGTATACGTTGGAAACCCAGTCTGATCGAGAACAAAGTCCCATGCAGCCAATTCATGGTGTCATGCTATGACAGCGATATCCCAGTCACTGCTGCAATGCGCTGCAATGCTGCAATTTTACTCCGGAACGATTTTTGCTTACGGATGCCGAAAGCTTAGCTGGCTCTTGCCGCTGCTTTCCATAGAGACCCTGTTTTTTGGGGTTTCGGAATCTCCTGGATATATATTATATACAAAAGTGAAGGGATACCCTTCACAACGGTCACGGAGGCTTGAATTTGAATGACCTGTGCACCAAATAACACATAGAGACACCGTCCACTTCCTCTGTGTTCACGGTGTCCCCCCCCAATCGCATGTTTTTGCATCCACGCTTACCTGGGACGGGAGAGGCAAACGCAGGGTTTCCGCCAACGACCGCGGCAAGCGTTTTCCGCTAAATCTTTGCATGGTGCAGCAATGTCAAAAACTTTGGCCCCTGGCTAGCCCCAAATATATATTCACCCATATAGGATATATACCAAGAAGTATATATATATATGTATATATTCAAAATCACATCCAAAGTTTTTGCCATTGCTGATTCAAGATGTGGTCATTGCAACATCAACATCGAATGCAGGCTAGATGCATTTGAAATATAAGATGAGTGCTGCTTCCAGCATCGATGTAGAATATGGTTCATGTGAAATGTGCAAGATAGTCATGTTCGACCATTTCTCTTTTGCACGGCAGTAACCATAAAGGTCATTTTTCCATCTCCAACATGGGTCATGTGTCCATCCAATTTTGAATATAACTGGATCCCATTTGTTGTATATCCGCTCAACTGTTTTGACACAGTGTTCCAACACACGTCCGGCACAAAGATTGGGCCGTGGTAGATCAAAAGCTATGCATGGCATGGCGGCAGATTCATCGGCAATGTTGAGAAGGCGCTTATTCCCTTGAAGTTCAAGTGGTAGATGTGCCAACCATTCCGGGACTGAAGGGGCGACGGGAGGACAGAGTGATGACGACAGGCCTCCCAAACCTTGCCCATTTCCGGCCGCCAGGCCGTCACCAGTGGCTGTCCCAGACCGTCCCCGCCCTAGCGGCACTGGCCACGGGAAAGGTCCTTCCGATTCCTTGATGGCTGACTGGGAAACGGATGACAGGAGATGACCTTCACATCTTATAAATAATTTGTTATATATATACCCTGCCATCAATGGAGACATATAATCGACCCGTGGGTGGGATCATGGGGGAAACATGACCGTACACTCCCTTAAGACATGTTTATACTTGATCGCAATGACAATTGGTAACAACATGTTTCCATTCCATCGATCATTATTCAATTAATTGGGTATATGTTTTGTAGGTTCCTACAATCTAGATAGTATTCCATATACATATCAACTTTGTATTTTTGGCCAAGGGTCACTGCGGTGACAACAAAGCAAATCCAGCAGCTCTTCATCTGGAGTTTCATCAACATCCATGGCTTGGCCATGTGTGGCAACGGTAAATGCCAGAGCTCTATTATATAGTATAGTATATATACGAATAGAAATGCATTGCTTATATTCATATACATGGGGTAGCCCTCAAAACGAAATGTAATCCATTGATTAGTATATATACGGGGCACGTATTATTCAACACATGCCCATGAAATTGATTTGGTTCAACATATATATATATATACCTGGGAAAATGATATCGTTCTGATTGGCTGCAAGCTCCATCCATTGACCCCAAATGGCGAGCTTGTAGGCCGAATCGAAGTCATTGTCTTGGGTGATCCATGCACTGCACTCCCGATGCCTTTGAGGCCAGAACACCTTGGCCGATGTCTTTGCTGAATGCTTTCACGGCATTGCCAGCACCTGGCCAGAACAGACGGGCGGTTGTTGGACCTATACTATTTCGTCTATATATATACATACACGGTGTTGGGGCCTGGCAAGAAAGATATAGCAGGGTGTTGGCACTGCGGCACTATGCATCCAGCAAGATTGAAACCATTTTTCCGCTCGATCGATGTTGGTTTCAAATCCCAAATGCGAAGCATTGTTTCTGTAGACATCGCATCCAGTCAGCCCGCAGATGAAATGCCAAAAACAAATTCACATTAATTCACAGAATGTACTGTGCCCAAAACATATATAGGTGGATGGGTCTTGGATGGGCGACCAAACACGGACATGGATGAGTCCAGAATTCAACAAGTCCCGCAGGTGCTATCCTGTTTCATGTCGGTCGCAGGTGACCTGCAGGTTCCCTCAGGTGACACAAATTTGTTGGGAGTTCCAACAAAAAATGATTGCTCTATATATCGGCAATCCATCCCAAAGATCAAAAAATGATCAGCTCGAGTCAAAACATCACTTGTTTTTCTTGGACTTCTTCGACTTGGGAACTTCGGCGACTGCGCTCTCATCCGGTTCGCCCTTTCGTTTTTTGGTCTTCACAGATTTCGAGTCACGTTTGTCTGTCTTATCTTTCTTCTCCTTTTTCACAGGTGGGGATCCGGGCAAATCAGCGTCCTTCTTCTCATACCGTTTCGCATTCCTGGAAAAGATTGCAAGTATATAAGTAGGACACTGGGCATGGCGCTGATGCGCTGAGGTAAGGACCTCGTCTTTGCTTCCGCTGCGCAGGCCGTTGAGCACCTGGGCCATTGTGGGCATGTGTCAACAATTTTCAACCTGAACGAAATCATGTCAGGTTGACATGAAGATGCAATCAATGTATATATTGTATAAATATGTATACGCATGAAGAGTGGTACAAATTGCCATGAGGCCCACACGTGTATGTCGCATTGTTCATGGCAGTCGTGGCTTGGGTCACGAACCTCATCCGCATGATTTCATAGATGGGTGGAATCAAGGACTCCATTTTTATGATAAGTGCATACATTGAATCCCATGCAGGTGCAACTGAATGTGATCTGTTGGTAAAGTATATATATATAATTATATATATATATTGACTATATTTTTCTCAGTCCGTCACTCCGGCCCAAATCCATTCACCTCACCCTTGGCCATCACATTGTTGCAGACATCGTACTGGCCATCAAGTTTCTGGAGTTCGTCCTCCAGCTGGCGCTTGGACCTCAAGCGGCCGAGGGGTGGATCTATAATTCGGCGAAGGGCCAAAGCAAACTGTTCTCAACATGTTTGCAAAGAGGTGGAAAGTCTCGAGCGATTGAGAAGAAGACTTCTGCAGGACATCACTTTTTGAGTAGACATCGGCGATCTCCCGCACCAAAGACCTGATTTTGCCTGACTTCTGAATCATCGACTCCAAGAACTTCCGCAGCTTCTTCTTGGTCTGGTCAAGGATTTCCGGTAACAAATGTGACCAGGGATGGTATGGTATATTTTTGGTATCATAAGTTTGCTATGTTGTGGGATAATCTTGAAATATCTTGAAATTTGGTACTAAACTCAGGGAACCAGAAAACCAACCATCTAAATTCCATATCCCGTATATATACCCATCGATGTACCCAGATATCTATTTAACCAATATCAACATATGCCACCATATGCCCAAATGCAGGCAATGATATATATGGTCAACCAGGCCTCATCGGCTTGGCTGCTTGTAGAATCTGCTGGTTCTGCAGCCTCTGCAGCATGTCGGTCCTCCATCGCTTTGAGGCCGGCAAGTGCATTGGCCGACAGGTTCGGCTCCTCAGAAGCCTCCGGATGGCAAGAGTGGTTAACAAGAACCTCTCATGGAGTAAGAGGCATTTACTCGATTTTACTTTGAGACCAAACAGGGAAAACCAAACATGGATATAGACCATAAAGTTTGGCCATGATGTTTTTGATGGATCAACCAATGTTGAACCGACCAAGGCACCCATACACTTCATTAACTTGTTTACTTACCCCGCCTCCAAGGCTTTCCTTTTGCTCCGTGTCTCCTCTTCAACATGTTCCTGTTCCCGCTGTCCTTTCTCCTTGACAACGACGTAGTACTCCTCTACGCCATCGTAAAGGTTTTTCCTGCCAGACGGTTGACCAAGGGAAGGGACGGATATAAATGGTTCGAAGGAGAGAGAGGGAGAGAGAGTATATAGTTACGCAGAATAAAGTATATATGGACAATGTATATAAAAGGATTATATATAGCTGATGCAACATCCATTGCATGGAAATGCATCCATGGAATTGAGATCTCCTTATGTGGGTCGCAGATCTCTTCATGCACAAAGCCTTTGCACCGTTGATCTTCGCCCTTGGAACAACAGGTAAACATTACACACTTCACTGTGGTCATATGGGTGTACCCAAGAACCCAATAGATTCAAGAATGCACATCTGATTTTATATGAGTTGGGTGTTGTAACAAACCCCTTTGAGATAAGCACGTAGACCATCCATAGTCATCCTTCATTTCTTTCTCAGACAGCCATTCCTCATCAATGGTCACCTTTTGGGATGACCGGCGTTTGACCACAATCTCCAGCGAAGCGATAAACTGTGCCTGTGCACGCATGTAGGAATATGTACCCCATGCACACACACACACATTGCTGATTGCATGACAAAACTGCACATGTAACCTACATGGGATGACCGGCCTTATCAAAGTTGCAATTCACCAGGAGAGCTGCTGTTTCATTTTGGGGTCGGCTTTTGTATTCAGAAACAACCCATTCCGGAACGTTCAGATCTTTACGTGTCTTTTTCGGTTTGCACATCCTTCGGATCTGGGCTTTGGCAGCATCGCGTAGCAATTCCTGACAGGAAAGGCCATTGCAAAACCATACCAACCCCATTATATAAACACCATCAAGTTGATGTTTCCATTGGTTGTGTAAATTCGTAACTCACGTATATTATATACATGCAATGATCATGTAAAAAATATAAGTCAAGTCAAGTCATATATATATAGTAAATATATGCTGACCTGTTATATATAGAGAATGGTATGGCTTCCCATGTGAGATTCAGGTTGGATCAATGGGTGCTCCTGGCGAGTCTTCCCACGAGGCTTGGCGGTCCGATTTGGTGTAGGAATGGGCCGGACGGAGGCACCCTGATCCTGCGCGGCAAAAGTGTGCAGTGATCATCATGCATGACCAACTTCGGAAGTTTCCCCAAAAAAATAACCCCATATTAACTTCATTTGATGACTATGTTATATATATATATAGTTGAATGCAAAAACATATGGTCCTTGTGGCTCTCAACTTCAGATGCTTTTTGATCTCCATCTGTAGACTTTGGTTGTTCACCCAACGTGGACTTCGGGGTGGCTTCAGCGGGACTAGGAGTCACTTCTACACGGCTGGGAGCTGCAGATGGAGTAGCCGGTTCAGTGGGACTAGGAGTAACTGCTACAGGGGTGGGAGCTGCAGATGGAGTAGCCGGTTCCAAACCACCAGGAGCAAGTGCTTCTTGAACTTGGGTAGCAGTAGCCTGATCGACCAAGTCAATTCCCCTATCATATATAAAATCAAAGATATAAGTTGCATTGTTCCTCAACTGATTCATTCTATATACACACATAAACATAAAAAGCCTTTAAACTTGTGAGCCATTTGGAAGTTTGAATGCAACATCAAAATCATATATATATCCGAACTCGATCACCCATTAAATACCGTAGGTCACGTCATAACACATCTATATATTTATACATGCACCCTCCCCATGCAATATATATATATATATACCATGCGCACTGGCGTCTGCAGGCCTCTAGGGTCTCGGCGGTCGCAATGTCCGGTGCCAAAGTTGGCTCGGTCGGCACCTGGGGAGTCAGCACGGAAGGGGTTGTAGGGTGGGGCATGCATAAAACAGGATCCAACCCATTCCATCCAGTGTCCAATGTGTAAATATATGATTGAGTTTTGCACTGGGGCTGGCGGTGCGCTGCCAAGTGCCAACTGCTTCTTTTCCAGGTCCTGCCCATATACAATGGATATATACCGGGCATCCCAAAATTAATCGATATAAGGCAATGCAGGCCCGGGTGCTACAAATATATTTAAGGATGCGCATTCTGACATTAAACAATTTTAATAACACTGTCCTTGATCATGATCTCTAGTAGATTCTCTTCCTCATCGGCGGCATCGACCTCTGACATCAAGTGGGTGATGCCATCCTTTAGGGTATCGCAACTCCAAAGCCGGGAGCTCTCCATGGCTGAATCTGGCTGTCGAGACATGGTGAGACCTAAAAGTCTACCTATAGGTATGGTTCCAACCCACCAAGTGATCTCTAGAATGCAGCAGGGGACGGATAACAAGGTCTGGTGAATTTGGTGCAATCAAACATCATTGCCACAACAAGAAAATTTATGTTTGAATGATCCGTGGCAATCGGTGGCAACATTTTGCCATATCATTGCACGTCAAAGTCGGTCCGGGCCCGTAAACGAGGCCAAATTACACATAATTACCACCTTGGCCGTGAAGTGGAAAACCCATCTTTTTTTTACGGGTTCCTACGGGTTTTTTACGGGTTCCCTACGGGTTACCTACGGGTTAAATACGGGTTCTAGAAAGTGGGGTTCTGATTGGAATGACAGAAATACGGGTTCCCTACGGGTTAAATACGGGTTTTCATAGTAGAAAACCGGGTTTTCCTGTCGGAACCTATCTTTTTTTTCCGCAATTTAAAAAAAAACAGAAATTGCATTAAAACCACCACCTTAACTTTTTATTTGGTTACAATCTGGGTCCCCGACGTTCCAAATCAAACAATTCGGTGAAATGTGATCAAGTATGTTTGAAGGTTTTCTTATTCTGGTTTCACGGTCAAAGCAAAGGCTTTGGAACCAAATGCGACCATTGATTTGGGATGATCAGGTCTTTTCCCTGACGGAGATAATTGAATACGTTAATTACCTGGGCATAGTCTAGGGCGCCGATTTCATCTGGCATTCCCTCATACGACTCGGTGGCTTTCGGAGTCACTTTGGGCACAGGTGTTTTTCCCAACGCTGACGACACAAGATCGGAATAGAGATCAACAATCTTGAAGCCAAACCGTACAGGATATTGCCTCAGATGCACGAGGTTCCCATGTAATGTTCCAACCATATATATGAACCCCAAAAACTGTACTTAACCATACATGATTGTCTTCATATATCCCAAAATGAACCATCATGAACCATGCGATTTTATAAATCATGATTTTGATTTTATATAACATCTTAAAAATTATATTGGCTCCTCAAAGCACATCCCAACCCCGAAAATAAAAGTTACCACATGGCTTGAAAGGTGGTACCCCCACAACATGTCTCCCCACAACGCATCTTCCGATCTCAAAACCCAAAAGCATAAACGACGATCTACCCCAAAACAAACTTGGTGATTTGTTGGCTTGAGCTGAGCAGCTCTGACTTGCGAAGGTTACTGTTTCCAGTATAGCAGGTCTCTCCCTTTTTGTTTTTATAGGTCTTGCAGGTTTTCACCTTCAGGGGCCCCTCATACGGTTGCTTTGCACGCCGCCCCAGAAGCGGACCAAGGCAGAGGCGTGACAAATGGGGACTGTTGCCCCAAGCGTAGTGCGGCTTGGCACTCAAGCCTCCGTAGTGGGCCATGTACCACTTGGCACGGAATACCTGGAGGCGAGAGGAAAGGTATATATGATATATTATGTATACAGGGTATATTAAGGGGATTTAAGGGGTATATATATATATGTGATAGACTGGGTGCATGGACAAAGATGGTATGCATTGGTAAATTCAGTGACCCTGGCCATACAAATGGAAGTCCAATATTCAATTTCTCATGGGTCATCCAAGATTACCCAGAAAGTATTGGGGGCCAAAGCAACATATAGTTCTACATACGGGTCCAACCCATTCCTGAACCATGACACGCAAAGGCATTTGAATTTGGTTGCATGCGACTGAAATGAAAGCAACACATTAACTCTGCTATAGCCATTGAAGACTAGGCACTGCAGTCCCACGGTTGGCTTCGAATATTTGGGCAAGTAGGGATTGGAACGGTGGAAAGTATTCCAGAACTGATTGCTCGGGCTGTTCCACAAACCATGCTCCACCCAGGGCCGTCACCACAATCAGGAGTAAACATAGCCTCAATCACAAATCACTTTATCAACATACAAACCCCATGATCAATCCCACAAACATATTTTCTTATATATCCCCATCAAGAAACCGGCCAGCCATGGTGTTGCTGGTGTACACGGATTCGTACTCCTCATACCCAATTGAAGTACATGGTGTTCGAAAGCTGGTCCCGCGGTTTACCGCGGACCAAGACGAACACTTGATCGCAAACGTTGCAAGGAACTCTTCCGCGGAGCACAGCAAAGAATGCAGGCACAGCCTTGGGAAGGAACGCGGACGGGATACCATAGTGACCAATGCTGGGGGTAGCCACATATCAAGAAAGACTGCATGGGGATATAAACATTGTGTTGTCGAATGGCAACCGGTTTAAAAAAACACTTGCCATGTAGGGAGATCATCTGATTTTGAGACATCCCCATATATAGGCAACCAAGAGATACCACCATATAGACTAAGGTTGAACAGTCGATCTCTATATATATATATGGTTTCCTCATAATACCCCAATATCGTTTCAAGTTTTTACGATCGAATTTATATGCAGAGGTTTGGGACCTTTATTGAAATTGAGAGGCGTCCACCCCACCCCACACGTAGGAACTGAACTCATGGGGTTTATATCAATGAACGGACCATCATGTCGTTAAAACCACATGATGACAATACACAAATCTTTGGCGTCATTTGAATGGACAAAAGACGCAAAACCGGAGTCTGACAGGATGTCCATGCTGTTGGAACCATATGAGCGACCAGGTTTCTGAGCATCGAAAAGGATATCAAACGATGCCGTTGTCAGCCCACTGGCCCTGGCGCACTTGCTCAGGTTGGCGTTCCGCGCGAAAAACTCGAAGAGCTGGTATTCCTGCACAAGGCCACGGCAGATATCGGGTATATAGAAAATGTTGGGCACTGGCACTTGATCAATTTATCAATTTGACATGTGACTTGAATCGGGGATTTTTTTTATCTTCAAAAAAAACGTTCATGATCCCATCGTTGTTCCTCGCCTGGTTGCACTTGAAAGTTGGTGTCCATATGATCATGAGGATACAAAGGGCCAGCACCTCATCGGATTTTGGCTGGTTCAACCCTGGACCAAAAACAACCACGGATATATCATTTATCTTCGCAAGTGGCAAATTGCTGTCAACATATAAAGATAAAACGTTGGGTCCCCAACCTTTGGACACTTGAGCATCTTGAGCTGGAAGAACAACTCGTCCAGTTGCGGGCTATCAGCTGGGTATCTACAAGGCATTCCCTCCAACCCCAGTCACCACTGGTCAGGCTCAACCCCAAAGTTCGAGCTTTCAAAGGCGTCTGGGGCCAAACGGCGTTGTGGCTTGCAACATGGCATGGCACAATGATCGAGAACTCAGATTCCATTTTCGACATTCCGGTCAAATGAAGATGTTGCATGTTGATTCTTCCATGGTCGCCCTACATGAACTGATCCTTTTGAGAACCTTGATGAATACCAACATATGGATAAGAGGCTTTAAAACCAAAGTTGTTGTCCAAAACCATAAACAAAGGACACTCGCTAAAATTGAGTTGTACATACGGCCTCTTAGCCTATGTTGGTATACATGTCGCAACCAGCTCTGCATTCTATAACATAGCCAGCCCCACTTCCTTTCCATCGTTTTGAAAATTTCGATCGCACCTTCCAGACATTCTTCGGCCGACTGGGCATGGGCACCTGCCAGAAGGAGCCGTGGAAATGGGACATGAGGAAATGTTTTTGGAAGAGTGCCAGCGCAGCACTCAGTCGATCCCTGCATTTATATATATAGACGTTAATTGTATAGTATATATATAGTGAATATCGACCCACGGAGGTAAATATATGTCAGTATACATCTCAATTCAAACCTGTTTAATAATCTGACCAAGGTACCAACATGTCCCAACTATATCTCAAGATCAAGTATATATGGATGGAGTATCATCATAATCTGACCAAGGTCCCAGGTATGTGCCATTCTATGTCCGTTCCGGTCTGGTGCATTGACAACATGCGCCAATCAAATCAGAATATATATGCGGCTCCCAATGTTGTGAAAGGATTAAAAGGTTAAGTGGTTCACCCGAGTCCGTTCTCAGAAACATGTTACGTTTGCAAACACATCGGGAAACTTTTCCTCCACTGGCGCGAAGCGATGTTGTCAAAAGTATATTTGCAGCTAGCTTCATAGCTGTTGAGCATGTATTCGCACATCGGTCCAGGCAGCCCCGCCCACTCAGCCCCGCAGCACAGGCGATCTAGCCATGCATGGTAAATACATGTGCACTGACATCGCAAATGACTTAGACCCAAAAACTTTGAGAGTAGATTTGGATCCACCGCCAAGTGCTTATGAGCATGGTGCGGGCCATACCGTGTGCATACAATCCCCTAAACCAGTGGTAAATCTGTCAGCTATCCCAGCTATCCGTTGGCTCATTGGCCAGCAAAAACAACGCCAAACTAGCATTGTGCTTGAGGGTCTCGACAAGTGGGCCATCCTTTTTATAGTCCTCCTTGTTCTCCAGCCCGGTCGCCTTGGATAGAGGGAAAAGCAACCCTGCAAGAATCCTGAAACCATACAGAAACTTTGAACTCAGAAAACCAGCCTAGTATTGCTTTGATGTCACAGGTGAACTGCACAGCACAACAACACAACAAGACAGATCAGCAAACATTAAACATCTTTATCATAAAAAATGCTGAGTGACCGCAATGATTGCGCATTTGACTGCAGCAGCCATCTTGTAAGCTTCGCTTGCTGATGATTGGTTGAAACTGAAATGTAAAACATCTTTGCCACTCTCTGTACTTGTCACCCCGACGGAGCCCCGGGTCCAGTAGATGTTCTGAATGTAAAACATTTCAAGATCACGAGGAACGAAGCTGCGAGCTGCTTTCTTGAACGACGGGGATGTAGCTTTGTCCCCTCCCCGCTGCTGAACTTGGATGCAAAACATTCTGATCGTTTCACATTGGTTCCCCACATACATATGACTGGCCTTCATCTGCTGAACCATTGCTGCGGAAGTAGGTGGGGTGGACTTGGGCCTGCCCCGTGCCTTTGCCTTTGCCTTGGCAGAAACCTTTGGGTCTGCTTTCTTGCTTGCCCGTGACTTTGCTTTCGGTGATGCTCGTGTCTTGGCCGCTGCTTTTGCCTTTGGAATTTTGGCTGGTTGTGATTCGACATGCTCTGGCGTCTCATGTGCAACCTTTGCCTTTCTAGTCTTGCGCGTTTTGATCTTGTTGACACATGAAGATCCTGTTGGACCCGTTGCTGCTGTCGCTTCTGCTTCTGCTCCTGCATCATGTTCAGCATCATTTATAGCCAGTCTCGCCTTTCTCTTTTTGGGGCTGGGGCTGAGGGCACGAAGGGTATTCAACCTGCGGCTATGGGTTTTTTTCGCCTTCCGGGAATTTCCACCTCTCTTCTTGCATTTCTTACCATCCTTTCCCTTTCCCTTTCCTTTTGCCTTTCCACGTTTGGCCTTGGTTACTGCCTTCATACGTAGCTGGTCATCCCTGGTGACATACGGACGTTTACCTCCATCCCCTGCTGCAGAATCCGGCTTGGCCACATTGTCCGTGTCAGTCTTGGGCGGTGCCTGAGTGACGGTGGCCGTTGAAGTTTGGATACATATAATGGTCATATTGTCATCACATGGCCATATGGACTAACACCATGCATGTACGTGGTATATATGGAAAAAGAAATGGTTAAACTTTGATTTGTAACATCTTGTCACGAACATGTCCAGGATATGTGTGTGTGTGGTGTAAATATGTGTAAATAGTAAAACCGAAGTTACTGGAAACAATCGCGTGTCATCAGGAGAATTGGGCTTGGATCTCTTCATTTGATAGTTGGCCCGCATCTTGGACGATGGGATGTCTGGGGATGATGTTGGAAGCAAAGAATCTGTTGGAACTGGCACCGCAGTGATGTCCACAAGCGGCTGAGTCTCCGCGGTGTCATGAGCCACTGGTCCAGGAGTGGCATTAGCTGCAATGCCTGACACATGGATTGAGTCCCATCATGCGCTATATAAATATTTTAAAAAATCCATGCATTCATGCACATTCGTTCAACAGAGGGGAGATCGATAAATCAATCGTAATTAACGGAAAGGGAAAGGATAGGTCATGCAGATCAATGGTATAGCTTTTGTTTCAGTCATGGATCCATGTTCAAGCCTGCTGGTCCCCGTGGCCGCTCGTGTAAGGGCTCAGACTTCATCTTCTGCACAGCCAGATTCAACCTGGCCTTCTTTTCCCGGAGCCTCAGCCGGAAGACGAACACCGTGCATATATCATCTGATTCAAGTATTTCTACGTATATCTATATATATAACATCATACTTAAATAAGTTGCAATATCGATCTGACCAGGTATATAATTTTGTGTTGCTTTGGTTGATGCACTGAGTTTGTCCAATGGCCTATATACAAAATATAAAGTTGCACTTATATAATGCCAAGATATATATCAACACGGCTTATACACGACTTGGTCCCCTACTCGGCCAAACGTTTTTTGGCCTCTTCCAAGTCCATGGATAGTTTTTGCTGGGCTGCGTCTGCAGCTGGCACCTGACCTGAGGAAAATGGTTTTGAACAGAAACTCATTCGCAGTTATTGGAACCCTGTTCTATATTTACCAGGGATCAGAAGACACCCATGAAATCAAATGACAACACATGTTATTGCTTTGGCGTCTTTGAAAAAAGTTTCAACATGCGTTGGGTCAACTTAAGCTGACCCCCGAGTCACTGAGCCCAACACTCAGGAGTGCTACCTCTTCAGGCTGTTCACCAGGAGCCGGTTCTGCTGCAGCAGTGGCGGGGGCTGCAGCAGCGGCAGGGGCTCGGGCTGGTTGAGCTGGCTCACCGACTAGGGCTGATGATGAAGCCGGATGGGTGCCGGCATCAATATCTACCCCTTCAACATCACTGCTCCCACTAGAGCTATCACTGTCTTCGCCATGGGAACTCTCAGACTCAGAACCTTTGTTGGAATCATCATAAGCATCGTCAGTAGAAATCAGTCCTTTCTTTCGTGCCTGTGCGGGATGAAAGTCATGTTTCCATCAGTGGACACATGTTGACACTCAGGCAGAAACACGTTGGTGGCAATCTTTGAATATTCAAATGTTGGTCATATATATTTAAGTTGCTGCATGCATGCATGCCATGAAAAGGCGAAACCAAACTTTGGGATGTCCTGGGTCACTTGTGCGCCTGACGTTCCTTCTTGCGTTGAAGTCTCAACTCAACGTTCCTGTTGATCTCATCACATAGATCCTGATCAAAGACCATATCAAGATGAACAACATCAATCCTTCCGAAGACCCATTGTATGATCATGAGGTCGTATGTAAATTGTCGATATTGATTGGTTAACAACGGAGCCCTGATCCTCAAATCAAACCTGGATACAGACCCCCGGTCCTTCAGTTCTGGGTTGAGGATCAGACACAATTTCTGAAAGTCTTTCTCCTGAGCGGAATGCCAAATCTAAAACTAGATAGGGATGATTGCGGTGAGATTGCCATGAAAACATCATCTAATGCGAATCAAAAGATATATTGTCATTTGCATGGAAAAGGACGAATGAGATATAAATTGTAAGCATTCCTGAACTCGAGACTAGGTTCTTCGCTGACTTTCTCTTTCCGTGTCTTCATTTTGACCAATCCAACGAACTTTCTGACGTACCAGGAGTCGCGAATGATTTGGTCAGTATCAACACTGACGCGGCCGCATTTGTGGTACAGGAGCTCTAACTGATCCCGAAGGGGGTGGATAGGGGGTTGGGGCATTCCCTCCGTCTCCACCACTTTGGTGAGAACAACACGTAGCAGCACATTGATATGTGCAGTGCAAGCAACCTTGACACTTTCCTTGGTTTCTCCAGCAAAGAGAACGTTTTCAGAGTCGCGTAAATGAGTTCTAATCGCTTCTTCTTTTTCAAGCAAGACCCCTAGATCACTCACATCCAACTTGGCTCTGTCAGCCTCCTTCTCCATGACCCCCCGCACAAGAGGTGCAGCACAACTCCTTGAGCAAAATGCTGCGTATATATAGAGTCATGATGTCACATGCGTTTCCTTTTTAAATGTTCATGGACCTTGCTGATCCCACTTGGTCAAGTAAACCAAAACCAATTGATTAAGTTCATTGCAACTTCATTTGTTTCTGCGCATCATTGATCATCTCATTTTTATGACCCTTCAAATTGTTGGATATCAGATTTTGAGAGAAGAGCACCCGGCGCAGGACCACGCCTCATATCTGAGTGGGCTGCGTTTGCCATGGCACCCCGCAACGGGTGAGGTGAGGTGTGTATGTTAAATTTGTATATTGTTGTTGAGTCGTGGGGGGAACCCAGAACTATAACTTGAGAATTGCCATTTAAACCACAACCCTTCAAAGCGGTCGCGTTCAGCTTTGTCTCACTATAGCTGGCGTAGCTCTGTGGTTGCCCCATGGTTTCATTTACATTTGGCCACCTTATCATTATATATCATTGTGGGCATCTCATATATGTAGCATTATATATGTAGCCATATATATAGTCCATCAAGATATACTTCAAACTTTCCAGAGACATTGCTGCAAATTCGTCGCGATGTTCCTGGACCAGAAGGCGATGGCGCCTAAAAGGGCAGCAACCGGTTGATAGAGGGGAAGGTGATGGTAGATGATGGTCATATTAAATATAGCGTGCAATTCAAATGATATATATAAGGCATATATGATGAGAACGACCATTGAATATCATGAAAGGATAGAATATATGATTGAGCTATATATACTACCAAAAGTGAGGTTCTCCAGGAAACCTAGGTTTTGCATGCATTTCACTCGAAAGCTCGGTTTTCACCCTGGGACCTACAAAAAGTAAGGTTTTGGTTTCGCTAGGTAGAGATCTAATGAGATCTATGCAGATCTATAGTAAATTGCCAACAAGAATCTGCTTGCTGATTCCGCAAAAAAGATCAGAAAGTACCAACAGAATCGGTGCATCTGGCACCATCTCGGTGCCCAAATTGTCAGAACTCTCACATACCTTCATCGATCCTATGTATAAACATACCAATATATGTCAGATTATATATATATAATATATATATATATATACATAAGTGTATAAGTCAAGTGTATAGAAAAAAATCGTATCATCTATAACTATAAATAGATAATGCAAAATATACATCTAACATATTAACAGTTATTAACATATTCCCTACATATATCTGTTGTATGCTGTTACCCTCTGGTAATGGCCCAGTCTCCGAGATCGCCCACCTTGGAGCTGCGGCCTCGAAACGAGGAGCCGATACACCTGGTGAGCAGTGACGAAAAACGACATGGGAAAAGTCCTTGGTTGTGTGAAT
This sequence comes from Cladocopium goreaui, assembly GCA_947184155.2. NCBI lineage: Eukaryota > Dinophyceae > Suessiales > Symbiodiniaceae > Cladocopium > Cladocopium goreaui. Next base: position 181,700 of record CAMXCT020006401.1, read on the forward strand.
TTTATACATAATATAATATATATACATTATTATTATTAGTAGTAGTAGTAGTAGTATATTGTTTGCATATTTTTTCATGGTTTATGGGTTTAATATGGTTTAATATGGTTTAATATGGGTTTATTATGGGTTTAATATGGGTTTAATATGGGTTTAATATGGGTTGATATGGGTTTAATATGGGTTTAATATGGGTTTAATATGGCTTGTATGTGGTATGTTGTGGTTTTACATTGTTTTATAGCAGTGTAATCCTCTGTAATATTGAAAAATAGGTACCCTCCAGTAAATTAACATAGACCCTGGTAGATAGGGGTTGGAAGATTAGTTTCCTCTAAAAATTGGTGATTTTCAGGGTCTATGTTAATTTACCAGAGGGTAAATCTCACTCAAAATAAAGCTTGTTTCACGGGGATTCCCTGCTCATTGTGAGAATTTCCAGTGCACAGGGATGGAAAAACGGTGATTTCGCATGAAAGTGCGCGACCACAGGTCGGCGGATCAAGGATGAGAGGTATGCTGAAGCTTTCACCAATGATTCAAAATCAGTAAACAACCACAGAAGGGAGTACAGTCAAATGACAAACTCATGCCTAACTCATGCCTGGGTCAAAACTTGCTAGTAGATCACCATGGAATCGCTGTTTCAAGAAACTCATGCCTAAGTCATGCCCAAATCCAACAACACATTGCAATTCCTATGCGTTTTACTAAAAAGGCACGACTTTTCAAATCAAGTGCTCCCCAACTATTTACGATGATTTCCAAATTTTAGGCACGACTTTAGCAGTCAACTGTAGTGTTGCACAAAATCGAGTCTGCGTTGGCAAGGAATATCAAGGAATGTGATGTGGCAGAGGCAATTAGTGCTGCATCTTGCTTGACGTTGGGCGTTCTGCGATACATTCATCATCATCATCATCATCATCATCAAACATCATCAAATATCATCAAATATCAAATATCAAATATCATCAATATGTCTGTACTGAAGCATCCAGAGGATGTAACACGATGAAACAGGATGTAAAGCGACGTAACTGTCTTGTAAATCTCATGACTTTCCACCTGGCCTTGGAAGCTGAAGGTCAACATGATGCCCAGCACCTATGCAACCAGCTGCACTCGTGGACCGATGGATAATGCAAAACCCTGAACTGCAAAGCGCCGAAATTCTCGGGAAAAAATGTGAAAACTGTGAAAAGCCGAACCACAACAACTGTCGAAACTCCGAAGTACCGCTTCAACCACTGTTATTATTGGAAGAAGTTGGCTTGCGGGGTTATACGGTCCTTTACAGTAATTGATTTAAGAACAACTTGAGATGAGATTCAACAAATCCTACTCTATTCAACATGGAGTTGTGTAAACATGTTATCTCTACTTTCTACTAACAGTAAGAGGTTTCCTTCCGTACATTCCTCTTTTGCGCCAAGGCCAAAATGCACTGGATGACTAGCACGACAAAACGTGCAATTTTATCCAGCCACGACGTCAAGGTACACCTAGCTGTGACGTTTTGGCTGCCCCAATTCCTCAACAGACCCAGGCTGCAGCCGCATGAGGCCAGGCACTGGTCGTTCGCCCAAGTGCCCGCCAATGCAGTGCAAGCGACCAGCTTTGGAAAAGTGGAACAATGGAACCAAAAATGGCGCAAGCTGACTTGTTGGATTCAAATGGATTCAGTGGGATTCAGAGATGCCAACGATTTCCTTGTCCTTGACACAGTTGACGAAGATGGTTCGGACCGTGCCAGAGTTGGCGAACTTGAGCCAAGATAGGGAAGCACGGGTTTTCTCATGGGACACTGTGAGGGCACCAAGCTCGCCATAGGGTTGGCCTTGCTCAGCCCTGCTGAGCAACTGAAAAACCACCTGAAACCGGAATCTCCGCACCTTCTGTGGAGAATCCTTTCACAAGACGCTGTGCACATGTAGGTATCATATTTGGTAATTATCATGATTCATGCCACCAGGTTCGCTCGCAACAATCATCGTAAAACCAAAAACACAAACCATGAAGAGCACCCATCGACAATGTGGATGGTCCAAACGTGTCCAAGCTGAGTACCTCCCAAAGTACCAACCTGTCCACACAGTGTGAAAACTGAAGGTCTCATCAGCAAACGTCTTTTTGAACAGAGCGGTCAGCATCAACTGCTCGTTCTTTGAACGACTTGACATGTCACGTTATATGGATCAACCGTGGTCAATCACTGTCTATCTCTATGGGACCTGAAGCTGAGACAGAGATCGACATCTGTAGACCCTGTATCTGAGGGGTCCCGGGCTCTGAAATGTTTAGCGCGTTAATTCGCTTGTGATTGAATGCTCAATTTTAGAAGATTTTAGGAGCTTTGGTAATCATCAGCAAGTATCTCTCTTAGCATCTGCTTGTTAAATTGTTTTCGATGGCTTAGCCGTTTAGCCTGTCAGAACTTGGTGGCAAAGGTGTGGCAAAGGCACTCAACTTCTCAGGGCCCGACCGCCCTTCTTGGACGCGGGCAAGCGCACAATCTTTACTGGGCGGATGTGGTGCGAGATGATGCGATGCTTCACAGTTCAATGCTCTGTGGTTTTGCCGTTCTGTCGATCAAAGTATGTTGATATCATTTGGCACCTACAGGAGCTGCCTGGAAGCAGCTGAAACTCAGTTTTGGAACATCAAGATTTACTTGTGTGAATACCGACGGAGAGAGTTACTGTTTCTCTGGGGGCATTCAAAATGATATTTCTGCAACAATCAGTCCGCAAATGTCCACAATCAAGATGCATACGTCTGCCGCTCCTCCTTTTTCTCCATCCTTTTTCTCTTTGCTTTTGCTACCTGGGCCCAACATGATTGCAATATGTCTGCATAGGGCCGAACAAGGGTCTCACCCACACCGTCGAACAAACTCTGCCATTTCTGACATCGTTCAAATACTTCTGTGACAGTCACTCCCAGACTGGGAAATACTGGGAGCCAGACTGCTACTGCTGCTGCTGCTGCCTGGCCAAGGTGTAGCCCGATACATCCCTGGTGATATTCCATGATATTGCAACATGAGGATGGATCACCTGGTTACCTCAACAAATGTCAAACAAGTGCCCGCCGTCAGTGGTCAACTAAACACTGGGCCCACCTTGTGATGGGTTGGTCAAGGCCGGTCAAGGCAACAACAAAAAACTCCAAGCACAAAAAGGTGGTCTCAAAACAGGACCTGATAATGCCTAATTACTCCATAAATCACAAGTCTTAGCCGCGTCTTTCATGCGTTTCCCATATAGTGCATATAAGTGGATATGTCATTTGAATATATTCATACATGTCAGAGATGTATGGAGAGGTAAAGAAATAAAGAGATAAAGAGATAGAGAGATAGAAAGAACGAACGAGCGAACGAGCGAACGAACGAATGAACGAAAGAAAAAGAGAGAGAGAGAGAGAACAAAAATAAATAAAGAAAGAGCAATAGATGGATTAATAAATAGATAGACAGTCAGATAGATAGATATCAAATGTAAGGACCCAGCTTCGTCCACGAACTTCTTGACATGAAACTATTCACCAAGTCAGGTCCTTGAAGTTGATGGAGGAATTCCTGTCACATTGAGCTGCTACCAAGGGACTGCTCTTCTTTTTCTTCTTCTTCTGCTTGTCCCTGTCCTCTTTTTTTTCATTTCGGTCCCTGTCCTGTGGCATGTTCTGTGATCACTGCGGCAGGAGAATTGGGGCAAGTCTTAATTTCGAGGCATGTTATGATGGATGGTATTCCATGGTCACAGACAAGGCCACCATGAGATCCCAAGTCTATATATCTTGCTGCGTTGCGAGGGCCCATTTGGCTTTAATGAACAACTTGAAAAGCAGCCAACGTACAGTCTTGCACCAACTCTGTTACTGACTCACAAACATGTATTCCACGTTCACAATCATAGATATCATAGGCTCTAGCAATGGCAAGCCTGGCTTCTTGGCTCACCAATGGCTACGAATCAACCAGTTCAATGGATTGGTTTAAGGGAAAAATTACAGGAAAGCACCATATTTCATGGGAAAATCTATGGTTTCCTGTAGATTTTCCCTTGAACCAATCCATTGACCAGTACATTACACTGTGGGCGAGATCAGTCCCGACTTCGACTTCTATGATCTCGCCGCCGTCGGTCGTGATCACGACCTCCTGGCTGCGGATGGCGGAATGGCGTGTACTTGTGTATACTGGTTTGCAATTTTGCTAGTGTGTAATATGTGTATGTATATATATTATATGATTATATATGTATATAATTATATATACACCATATATATACACTATATATATACACTATATATATATGTATATAATTATATATATACACTATATATATATATATATGTATATAATTATATATATACACTATATATATATATGTATATAATTATATATATAATTACACTGTAATCATATATATACTATATATATATATTGCAATGTTTGCTGAAATCTCCCACGTCAAGCTGGAGAAACGTTCCACGTCCGGAGGAATCTACATCGGAGGCACAACAGCTGGCAGCCTACAGCGGCTGGGAATCCAGGCCATGGCGATTTCTCTCTTCTCGCTGTTCTTTCCGCATCCGGTCCATCCTACCAGGTGCACTGCGCTATGCAGATCTATGCAGATTACGTCAGACTGCATGTCATGAATATCATAAACGAGGTAACGCCGCCCGGAATGATGCGGGACATTTTCATGTTGGTCTTCAATCAAGTTATTCATGAACATCATGATCATGAAAACTCACTTCTTTCTTCTCTGCTGTCTGTGCTGCTGGTCAAACAATTGCTTTCAAGTGTTCCATAACTTGTTCTGTGCAAGTGCAAGAGAAGATCTTGTAGCGTAGCGTGAACTTGGTGTGCAAGTCTATGAAGACGTCGATAAAGAACGTTATTGCGCACCCCACCCCACCCCAACATCTAAAAAAGCGCGCGTCGTTATGGGTGGCGTTAGCATAAACACTAATGTCATATTCAAACATGTTCAAATACATCAACAAAGGCGAGGCAATGTCTTTCCAGGACTTCTACTGATTCTACTATATTCTACTGACCTCCCCTGGAAACACAGCCTGTCTCCAGTCTCCCCCGAGGCCCTCCCATTGAGGCGTCAAACATCAAATCTCGCGAAGAGAAGAGGTTGCTGCCCTTGGCATCGAAATCACGGCTATCCTGGCGCAGCTGGAGCCAGGATCTGGTTATGACATTCACAGTTCGCCATGGAAAGATCCACCATGAAATTAAGAACGGTAAACCATCTATAGATGGGCCATCTATACCATTGAAATTAAGAACGGTAAACCATCTATTTCGATTAGGGCCATCGAAAAACCATGGCGAACTGTTAGTCATAACCAGGTTGGGTACTGGTGGGAAATGTCACATCAATTCCTATGGGAAGCCCGGCAAAATCGGCACCTGCGTCTTGGCTGGTGCATTTCGCCACTCCGCCTCAACCTGGCCGAGAACTGGCCACAATCTCTGAGCAGAAGATACTTCGACATCTGTGGAAGATGGATCTTAAAGATGAGATGGTGAATGATTGAAAAATATTGAAAATCTATGGTTATAAGTTATAATAGTTAATAGTTATATCTATTAAGACCTTCACTTTGACCATCTCTAGGTGCCAAACTTTCTTCCCCATTGGCAAATGGCGAAAAAAACATGCCCTGCCACACCTTAACGCCGTCTAAGTAGATCTGCCCCGCTTGCACGGCCAAGAGGGCGGCCTGGCATCGGCAACCCATCGAGCAGCTCAAGGGTCATCCCAGGGGGACCCAGAAGCCCAGGCCTCTGCTTGGGCGCTGGTGCTAAACCTCGGAGAGTGGAGTACCCAGCAATCTAAATATCACAATATATTATTTATCTCTATTTTTGGAGGACCCACTCAATATATATATATATAATATATAACTATATAACTCTATATATATATATATACTAATATATATATATAACTATATGACTATGTCAATGTATGTATATCTATATATGTATATACATACAATTACTGTAATCAACCTTGGGAGTTGACATTGCGATGACTGAATCTGCGTCGCTGGGCCCTCCAACTTCACCCAGGCAGTTTCCTTGCGCCGGGCCTCCACCGGCGGCACCCAGCAACTGGTCACCTGCGGCACATGTCCAAAACCACTAGGACCGGCTGCCCCACACCTCACTATATCTTCGGGAAGTTCCCTAAAATCGGAAGGTCGCCCGGCAAAATCCAAGTGGTCTATCTTGATTATCATGTGATGAGGAAAGCAATGGGTCAAGGTAACCAGTTTGGGAACGCATTGTTTATCTGGGTCCGGAATTGTTTTGAGACTTGTTTTTTCCGTTTTGTTTTTTGGGGGGATCTGCTCTTCTGTCCGTTTTCCTTGTAACGTGCAGCATTTTGGAGCTGGAAGCTGCCATTTCAACGGTATTGCAACATCTTGGAGTTCGAACCTCTCATTTTCCGTAATATTTGCGACACTTTGGTGCTCAAACTTTTCATGTTGGATGGTAGTTTGTGACTAGCGGCCATTTAGTAGGAATTGGTTTAGGGTATTTAGGGTTGGTTTTGTTTTTCTTGTTATATATGTTGTTTTTGGGGTTGGCTTTGGGGAATATTTAGGGTTGGTTTAGGATTGGTTTAGGGTTTCTTTAGGCTTGGTTTAAGATTTCTGTAGGATCTATTTAAGCTTAGTTTAAGTTTTAGTTAGAGTTGGTTCAGGGATTATTTAGGCTTGGTTTAAGATCTATTTGGGGTGGGTTTCGGATTTATTTGGGGTGGGTTTAGGTCTATTTAGCGTAAGTTTCAGAGGTTTGTTTAGGGTTTACTTAGGGTTGTTTGTTTTGTGCGTGTTTGCTTGGGGTTATTTAGGGTTGGTTTAGGGTTCGTTTGGAGTAAGATTCCGATTTTTAGTTTTTTTAAGGGTTTACTTAGAGTTGCTTTAGTTTCTTGGGGGTTGGTTCAGGATGGTAGATTTAGTAGGGTGTATTTATATTGTGCGGCTTCGGGTTTATTTAGGCTTGAGAAGCAAAAAAGCAGAAAACAGCAGGGAAGCAGAACAGTGAAGAAGCAGAGAAGCAAAGAAACAGAAAGGAAACAAGAAGCAAGGAAAGGAAGACAAGCAGAAAAGCAAACAGCAGAGAAGCAGGGAAATGAAGAAAAACAGAAAAGCAAATCAAAGCAGCAGTGAAACAGAAATAAATAAAAAACAGAAAAATAAAACTTAAAAAATTGCACTACTCTGGGGTACCTTCACTGAACCCAACCAGCCGCAGCACCCTGCCTCTCCAAATTGTGAGAACATACTCTTTAAGGACATCCGACCTTGAGATGCACCATGCATCCAAATCATTCCAAATCTACGGGCTGAGGTACAATCCTCAATCAAAACAGATAGCATGACTTGCGCCGGAGTCCAATACTGAGGGATGTCAGCCCGTTACATTCTGCATTGAGGCCATGTGGTTTCATGGATCCCCATGATAGGAACGAACCCATTCCCCGCAACGAACTCTCGGCGATCCAACTGGAGAACTCCGTGATGCCCGATGTTAAATTCAGTGCTAGTCGTGCCATGGCGGCGACGGGCCAACGGTCAGTTGGCCGAATAAGAAGCAAATGCGCTAATGATGGTGAACAAATGGTGCTTGATTTTGGCATGAATGTTGGCGGTGGTGGTGGTGCTTCAATGCTGTTTGTTGTTGAGTCTGCGCCTGTGTAGCATGTGATTGATGTTGGCAATGTCAACAATGAATCACGGTTGCAAGGGCAGAATCTGGTGGTGCTAATGTTGAATCCAAGAGTGAGGTCAGGTTGAGTGATTCAAGATACCGAGGCCATGTCTTGCTGTCTCTAACTCTGTGGAGTGGGGTATCCAGCCACTGCATCTTGGATTCTGGGACTTGTTCGTGGTGGAGTGTTGTCTTCGATAAGGGGGGCATGCTAAGTCGGCAACACGAACCCCATCAAAGCCCGTGACAAATAACACTTGACTTGTCTCTGCAAGAGCCAAATGTCCAAAAGGAAATATGCTCAGTGCCGTATTGCATCGCGCAGTTCCCTAACACTTCGCAACTTGGACTTTGTTGCTCTTCAATGTTGAATTGACTGTATGCACTGTAGGCATTCTGCCCAAGAGCAAAGGCATGAGGTCACCTCACTACCCTTCTTAGTTTGATTCAGTTTGCAATTGTTCTAGAATAAAAATTTGATGCCTCAACTTTACATGCTACATTCGTCCACATTCGTCCAATGCAACCTCAAGTGGTTGATCGAGTTCCTGCTCAAAGTACCATCATGTCCCATCCCAAAAAAGGCCGGCCAAGGCCGGCCTGAGCACAGCATTTTGGTCCGGGCTGTGGAATCTATGAACTACAGCATCCAGGGATCAAAGTCTGCTGGGCCTATGGCCATCGTGATGGCCATAGCGGCAAACACGACTGCCGATCCCTGAATGAAGCGGGGAGCGACGAGTTCAAGTTGGCGCTGGCCGGCAATCTGGCAGCTTCTTGGATCGATTGAAGGACTTTAAATAAACATGTGTTTAAAAATGAAAAGAACACGTGGTAGAGTTATATAAAGGTCAGTCAGCAGACTACAGATGCATCATTTCTGAACACTCAGCATTCTTGCCAGAAAAGACTGATAGTGGATCCAAGCGCAAGCCAAAAGCAGGACAAAGCGCCACAAGAATCCTCCTCGCTGTGGAGAACACCTCCAAACTATTTACAACTACCGAGGCTGTCACAACGGGGTTATCTAGTAACGCATACCTGGCAGGGGCACTGGGAGGGCACTGGGGGGCGCTTGCAAACTGCATATGTGGAGTTCTATCATATATATAAACTCTACATCACGGCGGGTTCAGCCTGAAGATATACTGACTCACTGACGGTTGCAAATCCATTTTGGATAGATATGCAAACGACTCAGATACATTTCCGGTGCAGCTTGTGACTCCGACGATGATTCATTTGCCCTGCCTACAGCGATCCACAGATGTCATCATTTTTCCCCTCAGATTACCAAGAAATGATAGAGCATTTTGGGTGCCTTGAAGAACGGCATTCTATGTCAAGCCTTTCGAAATTGTTCCGAAACGTTGTAAGGCCAGCTGACAGGACAAAATTTGTGCTGTGAGGCCCCCTTCATTCTGTTGTTTGAGAAGACCCCATACCACCACAACCAGTTAGGATGCGTTGATGTCAACACAAGCAAGGATAGAAATTCATCGCGCTTCAATCACAGTTGTCATTCTCATTGTAACCCTCATTATCATCATCATCATCATCATCGTCATAATCATCATCATCATCATCATTGTCGTCGTCGTCGTCGTCGTCGTCCTCATCATCATCATCATCATCATCATCATCATCTTCATCTTCATCTTCATCTTCATCTCGTCGTCATCATCGTCATCATCGTCATCATCATCATCTTCTACTACATCTACATCATCAACGGCAGCTGTCTCATGGTGAAAAGATAGCGGAGCCTTTTTCATCCCAACCGCTGCACTTGACTTTCTTCACCCCCTTTGCACTCCGTGGCACTCCCTTGCAGTCTGTTTCAAGGGCGCCTGGCAAGCGGCCAGTGCTTTCCGCGTAGCGCACCACACTGTCCCACCTTGGTTCTTGAAGATGTTTGTGCCATGATCAGCGCTTGCTTCTTCTGGGATCAAAGACCTGGAAACCAAGATATGCTGTAGATTCTTAGCTTGTTTGTGTAGAACTCACCGCATAAATGTGCGATGGAAGATACATCATCTAAATATGTTGTTCTCCAATCACTTGGCTTCAAAAACCTCCGATCTGTCAGTTAAGGGTCCTCATCTTAATTGTACCCTCAGCTTGCCGATGCGCTGTGTCTGAACGTCGAACAAGTAGTGTATTAGCTGCCACTAGCTGTATATCAATGCTATTCAATGGCACTATGTATCACAACTGGCATGGCACGCATCCCAGGGCATCCCTGGAATCCCAGGGCCCCCAGCTGTTGTGGGAGGTGACTGCGCGCCATTCGACCTTGAGCCTTGGAGCTTTCCGAGGGCTAAAGGCATGACACAAAGATCGATGCTGCACAAAAACTCTACAGATTTCGAGAGAATGATGTGTTTTGCACGGTCCAACTACGTTACCATCTCATAGTTCATAGTCATAGTGCACATTTTACCACTGACATAATCATCAACAGTAGCTGTTTGGCATTGCGTCCCAAGACTCGTCTTGGGGATCCACACTGAGATGGGCAACATCAGGTTGCGACCGTTTCCGTGCTCCACCAAGCTGAGATACAGGTCCTGGAACCACCGAAGCAGGTCTTTTTTCGCTGTTCCACTTGGCCAGTGTCTCAATATATCTATATCTATAAATATATGCATATATATTACATATTAATAATTTAGAGGCTCTAAGGATAACATTTCCTCCAGAATTGACCACACCCGAAGGTACTTTCTGCGAGCTTTGCCATTTGAGGGCTTCCGCCTTCATGACATCAGTTCTTTCTGGCTGTGGTAGAATCCGTGTGGCGCAGAATTTACCACTGCAAAGCGGCCACAATTTCTGACACGGTACCATCAGATTTGGTGCAAGACATTTTGTTCAAGCGATCGGCCAAGTTAATGGCTGGGTGTTTGCCACGGCTGCCACACCACTGTGCAAATCTTCAGACCTGGTGTCTAAACTCTGAGATGATCTGAGATGGAGGCTAAGCTTTAAACCATTGAGTGCAGTCAAGAAAGCAACTCTAGAGCTGATTCAGTTTTGAATGGTTTTGAATCATACTCCTCATGCCACACAGTTCACAGAAGATTTGAATAGATGTGGCAGTTTCTACGCCCAGTTTCTCGGCAACACGTGTGAGGAACTTCGCAAAAGTCTCACAAAAGCATCGCGATTTGACTCGCCCACAAGAATGTGCTGTCCTGGAGATTGAAACCATTGACAACTAATTGTGAACCAACATAGATCCAAGCTGTCTTCCGTCGGCCCACTGTGACATAGAAGAATGACATGAACCAACGATCAAAGATAATCGAAAATATCAAAGTTGATCAAGGTTAATCAAGCTAACCTCCCAAGCATAGACCTATAAAGCTTGGCGCCCTTACTGGCAGGGACGCGTTACCCTTTATGCTCCTGTCTGACCGCTGGGTCGAATGATTTTACTCAAAAACTTCTTTCTTGGGGCAAATGCAGACAATGATCAAGGAGACTAGCTGGGGATATCTATTCTGCGAACAGTGGATGCTTGCAGATAGAATGAAAAACAATAGAACTTGCCGCTTGCCATTTTCCGACAATGATGGGGTACACTTTAAGTGTCAACATGATCTAAGCATGGGGCCAGTAATTTGGTTGATTTTGGCTGGATACCGTCCGTTCAACGCAGTTACCACCACTTGGCCAAGGCTCTCAGATCTCTCAGCACTTGTCAGACTCTGAGTCGGAAGCACCATCGATAAATGCGCCTGGCCAATCGCTTGGCGTTGAGACGGTAAAGTCATGATTTGGACGGTCTGGTGTTTATATGTGTTTGTAAGCTTCTCTTCAGTCTCTCAGTTTGCCGACATTCAAGTCAAGCTAGTCTGAAAGAGAGTTAAGGAGTTCGGCTTGGGAGGTGGTGGTGTTGCAACGGTGCGGTTGGTCAGCGTCTATGAGAGAGATTTGAATCTGCGGGAACACGATTACCCTTAATTCGAATGTCTAAGTAGGCGGTTGGATGCTTGGGCTGAGCTTGAACAGCTTCAGAGCAGTGCTTAAAGACATACAGCAGATGAATGCATCGGTCTGTCTTTCCATCTATCTGCTTCTCTATGTGACTTACTCTCTCTATATAATATTATATGTATATATGATAATATGCAATATATTGAGCTATATGTAGACTCATCCATCTATCTGCTAGCTAGCTATCAAGCCAGCTACCTAACCAGCAACCTAGCCAGCTATCTAGCAACCTATCCATTGATCTGTCTATCCTTGGCTATATATGAATATAATTGTATATATATATACATAGAGAGAGAGAGAGTGATGTAGATAATGATGTCTAGAGCGTCATGCATTCTGGTGTTGCAAACCTCCTTAAAACTGTGTTATTCCAGCGGCATGATGCAGGTGAACGGCGTGCACATATCTAGGAAACCGTAATGTTTGTCACTTTCACCGTGCTTGTGATTCAAGCTTGGGACTTCCCTGAAATCAAGCTTTTGGCTGATGGCTGTCACACTTAGAATCAATGAATTTCTGTAGCGATGGCTAATTTTTTGGCCTCGTTGTCTGGATCTCCAGCGGACAAAGAAGAAGCTGGAAAGCCAACCCAGTGAAAGTCCCATGATCGCCGTGCCCAACATCAAGCTCCAAAGAGACATCCCTGCACAAACGGATCGGACACAAAGTGAAGGTGAAGTTTTGGATACGCAATGGTTCGCGCTGAATCGAAGTCAATCTGAAATCAAGTCCAATCTGCCAACTTACTGTCGAAATTCAAGGACTGAATGGACTAATGTGTATATATATATAAATACATACAGTATATGCATATCAGAAAATGTGTGGCAGGATGACCTTCCACACAAATAATAATAACACCTTGGCACCTCGATGTTTTGGAGCTGCTGTGGGGCCTGGCCCTTGGACGGACGTGGGTAAGCGACCTGGGAAGCCGTGGCTTGGCCCTACGATGACTGTCACCCCGTTGCGGATACAATGATATGTAATGATGTATATTGTGTACATGTGTATAGTGGATCTATAAGAATATAGGACTCTGTGTATATATATATATACAGTATCATGTAATGGATAATTTATACGTGCGGTACATATATATATATAGTATATGTATAGTATATATAGATATATAGTATATATGGTATATATATATATATATTATATAGTATATATAATATATATATATATATAGTATATATACATAATATATATATATATATATACTATATATATAGTATATATACACACTATATATATAGTATATGTATAGTGTATATATATAGTATATATATAGTATATATATAGTATATATATACTGTACATATACTATGTTTATATAAAGTATATATATACTATATATATACTATATATATATATAGTGTATATAGTGTATATATATAGTATAGATATATATAGTATATATATATATATCTATATAGTATACATATATAGTATATATATAGTATATATATATTGTATATATATAGTATATATATAGTATATATATATAGTATATATAGTATATATAGTATATATAGTAAAT
>CAMXCT020006401.1:197500-234366 GCA_947184155.2 Cladocopium goreaui
TAGTATATATAGTATATATAGTATATATAGTATATATACTATATATTGTGTATATAGTGTATATAGTATATATATATATAGTACATATATATATAGTACATATATATATAGTACATATATATATATATAGTATATATAGTATGCATATATAGTATGTGCCTATAGTATGTATATATATATAGTGTATATATAGTATATGTATAATATATATATAGTATATATATAGTATCTATATAGTGCATATATAGTATATATATAATATAGTGCATATATAGTATATATATATATATATAGTTATATATAGTTATATAGTGTATATATATAGTATTTACGTAGTATATATATATATTATCTAGTATATATATATATTATATACATAGTGTATGTATATATATATATAGTATACATGTAGTATACATATATACTATATAATAGTATATATTTAGTATACATATATATATATTATATATATAGTGTATATTTAGTATACATATACATTGTATATATATATATACAGTATATATATAGTATATATATATAGTGTATATATATATATAGTGTATATATATATATAGTGTATATATATAGTATATATAGTGTATATATATATGGTGTATATGTATGTGTATATATAGTTTATATGTCAATGTATGTGTGTATATATATATACATATAGAATCATATAGAATCAGATAGAATCATATAGAATCATATAGAATCATATAGAATCATATAGAATCATATAGAATCATATAGAATCATATAGAATCATATAGAATCATATAGATACATACATGTTACATGTATGATATATATTTTTTTTTTGCTACATTCTACCCATCACCTCTTGCTATGCACCAGTTCCCCGCGGATCCAAGCAGCTCATGGGATCGGAAAAACCCATCACAGCACTGCCCTGGTCATTGAGCACGTGTTCAATTCCTGCAAAATGGACACTGGCAAAGGACGGTCATAGTCACCAAATGTCACCAACTTTTTGTGAGGTCATGACAAATCCTGTTTCATGAGGATGTATCTCTTCTCAAAATCCCGGTAGGTCATGATAGTTTGTGCTTCCACCGATCTTCATCAGGCTTGTTTAGCACGGCTCAGCCATCTCTTTCACAAATTCAACAGCTACATTTCAAAAAGGACTCCCGCTTTGAGCATTCGATCAACGTGGTCTCTGTCCTGGCTCTCCATTCAGGAAACGCGTGAAAATATTCGTAAAGCGAACCTCAGTCATGGTGTCGACCAACCTCTCTTCAGTGCAACCACCCCACCCTCGCATATCCAACATATTCCAGCAGTTTAAAAAGGAATTCGATTGAAAACTGCAAGCAACGAGTTTCAAACCCCGAAGAAATATAAAAATTTTACTATCCAACCATATCCAACCAGAAGTTCCTATCTCCCCATCCCATCCCACCCCCACTCCCAGTGCAGGGCGTACCCCATCTGTGCTGGGCGCCACAAAGCCGCTACGCACCAAGCATTGGAAGTCACGGAAGTAGCTATAAACGCCTGAAGAAAAGTCGCTATAGTATATATTATATATTATATATGATATAATATGATATATTTTACATATTATATATTATATATTAAAAATTACATATTACATATTATATATTACATATTATATATTATATATTATATATTATATAATATATATTCACATATTATATATTATATATTATATATTACATATTACATATTATATATTACATATTATATATTACATATTACATATTACATATTACATTTTATATATTATATATTATATATTACATATTATATATTATATATTATATATTATATATATTATATATTATATATATATATTATATATATTATATATATATTATATACTATATACTATATATTATATATTATATATTATATATTATATAATATATACTCACATATTATATATTATATATTATATATTACATATTACATATTATATATTACATATTATATATTACATATTACATATTACATATTACATTTTATATATTATATATTATATATTACATATTATATATTATATATTATATTTTATATATTTTATATATTATATATATATATTATATATATTATATATATATTATATACTATATACTATATATTATATATTATATATTATATATTATATAATTATATTATATATTATATATGTGTTCAGTCAGGAATCTAAAGATATATCATATCTATTCATATCATATCTACTAAACATATCTGGCAGATCTATTACAGAGCATCTATAATACCCTCAATGAAGAAGTCAACAAATAGTCCAACCCACCAGGTGGGGTCATAGCCCAAAAACTCAAGGCCCAGATCCTAGAGGCTAGTGCCATAATGCCAGTCACTCCCGAATCATCCACTGCCTGCGTTCCGAATCTTTTTTGGGACTTATACTAAAATTATCTAAAAGCCTGTGGGATTGATTGACCATGATTGACGGAGGTTTCCATAGTCATGGGGGGTACCCACATAGCTGGATGGTTTATTTCATGGAATCCCACTAAAATGGATAACTAGGGGTAGCCCCATTTCAAGAAACCTCCATGTCATCAATTTTAGGAGCTGACCTTGATACAATGTGCCCCAAACCCGCCTACACCATGAGCTTCATGTCGCTGGACCATCGAGGCCACCCGATAGCCGGCATAGTGCTTGTCCCCAAAGTTCTCCTGGCAATTTCTGGCATGGAAGAAAGAATAGCATACGAATATCATACGAAATACAATAGCTAAATTCAATAGCTAATATGATATAGTTAATATGATATAGCTAATAATTATAAATATAGCTCCATTGAAAGCCCTCCTTGGGATGGGGCATCATCAATCACAATCTTTCTGGAATAGGTAAATCTAAACACCCGAACCTCCTTTCGCCCAAGGTCGCAGCTGGTACCCAAGCCCTACCCTGCCTGATCTACATCGTAGGGAAGCTCGTTTTGATAGAAATAAACCCTTCCAGCTTCACCTTCCCTTAGCAAAAAATCAACCTCTGCCCCCACAACTCCGGACTGGACTGCAATGGCGCGCACTGGCGACCTGAACAGAAACCTCCCGAAAAATGTCATCCATGTCCCAATCATAAGATTCCTGGACTCATCGTCAATGGCCGAGTTGCCACACGGTGTTGTCTTGGGTGAAGTGTTCCACTGCCAACCTGAAGCCCGGCACAGAGCCGCGTCATAGACTGCGCAGATATCCACCCAGTGCAGCAAGGGAACCCGTAGATGGTCACGAAGTCTCCCTTCACTTGCACACCAACCCTCAACGACAATGCAAAGGTAAGACCAGCACAGCACACGGGGAAAAAAGTTTAAAATTGACGTGATGTATGTAAGCAAATGTCCTTCAACAAACCAAACTGGCAGCCACACAAACCTGATGCCTGGTTCAGAGTCCTTGCGTGAGAAGAGCCATATGTCATATGACTAGCTGTATGTATTGCAATTCCGTTTCACCACAGCACTCACTTCAACTGGCTTGCATTCAAACATAGTCAAACCAATCCTACCAGCTCTTCGAACTCGTGCACAGTGTGATTCTGCATGACTATAAATGACATTGACTGCATGACTGGTTGCCTTTTACTATACTCTCAGCATCATATTTTGCACCGGTGCCAACTGGCCAATCATAGGCAAGGATCTTGGCCGGATAGTCACCCATGGCAGTCAAGTAGTACTCGCTTCCTTTGGGAACCTCGGTTTGGTCCTGTGGTATCCCAATGGTCCTGTTTGATGTGATCCAAAACACGCGGGGCCCGAGAAACGGTGACTTTACCCTGTAATTTGAGATTGTTTTTTCATGGGAATTTTCGCCATTTGCCAATGTCCAAAGTGTCTAATTCTTGACTTAAGTATGCAAAAGGACTGTGAAGCCAGAGTATCTCCTGCATCAGAAAGCAGTTTCATCAATAGTGCCATCAAGACAACATGCCTGAAATATTTGACAAGGGACTCGGTCTTTGAGCGGCACCAGTGAGTTTTGAGGATCCTTCTGCGGACCTATCGAGGAGCTCGACCCAAGTTGGCCCAAACGTGTGTATTCGCGGTACGTTAGGATGAGCAAGATTTAGACCCCACGATACCCTTAAAGATCTTCGAAGATCTTGAAGATTTAAAGGGTTTTCTACCCTTCCATGGCAGGCGCATGTTGTCAGAAACTCGTAGCTTGGGACAAGTCTTCTCTGTCATCTCTCAGCGGTAAAGCATATCAAGGCCTTCAATATCAGTAGCCCACGCAAAAAAGAAAGCATGCGGCAGGATGTCTGTGTTCATCATTTCATGTGTCATGCAAGAGTTGAGCTGGAAGAATGGAAGATAGCCCAGTAGAATTCGATCCAGAAATAAGGCAAAGTGCAGCAAAATGTCCTAAGAGGTGCAGCAAAAAAATCTGATTCTGCGATGAAAGTGACCCAGATCGGCCGGTGGCCCCACCTTGGTCTGGATCCAGGAAGGCATGATCTGCTCCTGGGCCAAAGGATCAACACCCGACCCATCTGTTTTAGTGAAGCCCAATTACTTGTGGATACAAAAAATATCAAAAGAATCTAGAATAATTTAGAATAATTTAGAGTAATTTTGAACACATCATTTGTGGCTAGTTGTGTTATGCGGCTATCGCAATCAGTTGAATCAGTTGATTCACTTCACTTCATGCTTCGATGGGAAGTGAGACGCCTCAAAACTTAGAGTATATCCTCACTACATCTCATAACCAACTGCGGATGTTGCCCAAAAAGGGCACAATTCCGCATTGCATATTTGGGGAATGTCTGCAGTAGGTGCATCTTGGGCATGACATCTCTCTCTCTCTCTCTCTGTGAAATTCATGCGACTGAGAAACTCCAAATCCACAAGTTGTCACCCACCACCTCAGGTTGATTGAAACTGACCAGTTTGATCACCATGGAACGCACAAGGATGAGTTAGCATCAGAATGCATCAAATAGATTCAGTTTGTTGTGTTTTCGGCCTCTTCATGTGGAGGCTAGGCTAGTGAATGAGAGGGAGAATCACGTTTTGGCATGACAAGTTGGAAAAATGTCAACGTCGCGCATCTCGTACCCCAACACAACAAACATCATACACCAACAGTATGGCTTCAGGCAGCTCTATGCGAGCAAAATATTAGTGCTGTTTGCAGAAACTGAGACTTGCAAGGGATTCTGTCAAGGCAATCTAAGGCCAACTGCGCAATTGTTGTGATAACCAGCTGCATCCGGTTCCCACACAACATCCAGCTGCAGTCCCACTGCAACGCCTTTAACTGCGGCTCAAGCAAACCGCAAGTTCCAGCCCTCAAGCTTGGTGTGCTGGGGGGATTACGTAAGCCGTTGCGGGAACTGGAATTTCGACCTAGTGAAACAGAAAAAACAGGTGAGTTATGAAGCTTCTGCATTCTGCCAACCTACAGGTGTTTCCCGAAGCACCGTCTCACTGCTTCTGCGCACCGGTGCTTTGCAAACCCGGCACCACCAAACCTTTGGACGGCAAAATATCAAGTATCTAGCTTCTGATACCACATCTTCGGTGGTTCGCAAAAAAACTGTTTGTAGACACACTGTCATCCGCTACTGTACATGGTCTAAATGGATCTAAATGGGGCCATTGGCCACCTTCAGTTTCCTCTACCTCAATAGTTTGAGCGGATTGTTTCCACAGGCTTCCAATTCCGGCACATCCAATTGTGGCACATCCAATTGCAACAGCTACCCCAATAAAACTCAATATATGACATGGGATTTAACATTTAATGTAAATGTGAGTAAAAACATGTAAAAACTCATCTGCTCTGCCCTAGCTTCTTCTGAATCGAAATTGGAATCCGATCTCCTATCTGACAAAATGAGGCAGAATGACAATGTCATTCTGGACCAGGGATGATCAATTGGTGATCGTCAAGTGAGTCATAGATCGATCCATAATTCCTGACTGCACTGCGGCTGCTCACATACAGCAACACTCTGAACAACAGAAAGAGGGTGAGGCCAGGCTTAAAAAGACAGTGTTAAGTTAAATTCTCAGACACGCTGATGCCTTTGTCAAGTTTCTGTGTAGTTCTGCAAACAGGGTTGCATTGCCACAAATGTTTCGCCAGGCTGACAATAGCTGACAAACGTTCGTGCGATAAAGTTTGCATTTTGACCCCATGGAGAATGTCAACTGCGTACTATGTTCCGCAAATCAGGAACCAAAAAACAAGGATCTCACCCAATCAAAGCAAGAAGATGCAACAAGGACATTCGCCAAATGCTACCCATGCTACCCTTCCCTGCAAAGTCGGCCCAAGCCACTCGTCAGGAATGTTGCACAGGAAAAAGTTGCAACACGCACCTACGTTGTGGATGACAACGTAGGAGACCCTTCACGCACGCCAAACGGATGTTTAATGAAGTTCATTCAATGTGTGTAGTTCATACCCCAACGGTTCAACCATGTGTGTTTTGCCAAACGGTTCAACCCGTAGTTGTTCTTTTGACTTTAAGTGGCAACCCCTGTGTGTCATACCCTGTGAAGTCTTGGTTTCCCTAGGCGATGGCTCAAAAAGGGCACACATGGCTGGTCATCAGTATCAAACTGTTAACCATGAGGCTACCATAATTTGGAGCTAACCCTCTGGTAATTTAACATAGCTATTGAAAATAGCCATAGAAATAGTGGCTTTTCCCATTAATAGCATGGTGGATCTTTCCATATAGTTATGTAAACGTTTACCAGAGGGTAACCATCATATATCCCATTAAATCCCATTAAAACACCATAAAATCCCAGGATTGGTTGATCTTTTGAAGGTTGGGAAGCAAAATTTTCACCAAACCCGACGACGGATCTCCAGCAGTCCGATCTCCGCCTTCCACCGTGGGCCGCTTCACTCGCTCAAGAAGTTCCTTGCAACTTCTGTCTTGGCTTGAGAACTGAGTCTCGCCCGCTTAATATAATCTATAGATAGATAGATAGATAGAGATAGAGATAGAGATAGAGATAGAGATAGAGATAGAGATAGAGATATATATATATATAGATAGATATAGATATACCTGTATAGATATAGATATAGATATACTTATATAGATATAGATATATATATATATATATGTTTGTATATGGTTTGTATATGAACCTATCAACATGTATATTTATTATAGATCTGTAATTACCTGTTTGTAGAGCCTTGGATGACGACTTTCCTGGGCTGCATGCTCTGTCGTATTTCATCCTCCAGGCGAGAAGTTTGCAACGCTTCAGCTTCGGGGCCATCGAATTTACACATCTACAGTCAAGGTGAAAACCACCATTATTGGAATAGCTATAACCACCATAAATCACCATTAATCACCATTAAACCACATGGTTGTTGTGATTGTGGTCATTATTGCTATCTGATAGGTGGTGGAACATGGCCTAAAATTGCTGGGATTCATGACCTTGGCCGGTGACATTGCAGCTGAGCAACGTCATACCTGGGCGTTTTTACCAGTTTTCCATCCTTGTCCTCCCGTGAAAAAACTGCGAGAATGCCAATCAACCTGGGCGGAATATTCCCAACAAGCACTTGAGAGCATACTGTAGTCAAGCAATGGCATGAGTGGACTAACATGGACTAACTATCTGCGGCAAAAGACTAAATCAGCGGAGATCTCGAAAGATCTCCAAAGTATTTCCTGACCTGGACACGTCTCAACTGCTCAGGCCAGGTTTCAGTTCAGAGGAATTCTTCTTTGGCAAACAACAAGGATTCGTCCCTCCACCCTTTGGCAAAAAGTGTTTCGAGACCAACTTCTGTTATTGGCACTCAGATACTAGTATAATCTAGTATATACATATATATATATATATACAGTATATTATACTAATATATACTAGCCTCATCAGCCGCACTGCGGGTCCTTGTAAGCAACCCTTCTCATGATGTACTGGTAGAATACACCTTTCTTCGGATCACCTTCTGCCCAGGTGATCCTGCAACTCCAAAACAGACTGCAAATGACACCAAATCGACACTTACGCTCTGGTAATTTGTTACATAGCTATTGACAAAACATGACAAAACCCCATTTAGTTCGTTGATTTATCCATTCAAAATGGTGATTGTTCTATAGCTATGTTACTTTACCGCTGGGTAAGACTGATCCCAAGGAGGCTCCTTAACAGGTCTTCGCCTGGAATGAAGGGCACCTCCTTGCCTCGCAATGCGAAAAAACTCATCGGATCACTGCGGAAGAACCGAGAAATCCTCTGCCTTCTGGATCAAACAATCGATCCTCAGGTCCAAGGATGTAAATGTAGTCCTGAGTAAAGGGAGGGAGCCACCACTGCGGAAAACATGAAATATCATGAAATGCTGTTAGAGAAAAAAGGCCACCCCCCCAACTTTTGGCTTTCTGATTTACACTTGTTCCATTCGAGGGCAAAAGTATGCAAAAGTCAACATGACCAAGACCTTCCCAACAAGCGTGTTTTGCAAAGCTTACCTACACAATCTATAGCTACGTCTCATCCCAAGGCCGACAAGATTCATCATGGGAAAATGAGACCCACTTCCTGAGCTCCAACGGATAGCGCAAAGGACAATGAAAACAACAGCATGACGCTGAGAACAAAAAAAACTCGTCCTAAGCGTGTAAACAGTTACCAGATGTCACCAGATGTCACCAGATGAAACCAGATGTCACCAGATGTCACCAGATGTCACCAGATGTCACCAGATGAAACCAGATGTCACCAGATGTCACCAGATGTCACCAGATGTCACCAGATGTCACCAGATGTCACCAGATGAAACCAGATGAAACCAGATGTCACCAGATGTCACCAGATGTCACCAGATGTCACCAGATGTCACCAGATGTCACCAGATGAAACCAGATGTCACCAGATGTCACCAGATGTCACCAGATGTCACCAGATGTCACCAGATGTCACCAGATGTCACCAGATGTCACCAGATGTCACCAGATGTCACCAGATGAAACCAGATGTCACCAGATGTCACCAGATGTCACCAGATGTCACCAGATGTCACCAGATGTCACCAGATGTCACCAGATGTCACCAGATGTCACCAGATGAAACCAGATGTCACCAGATGTCACCAGATGTCACCAGATGTCACCAGATGTCACCAGATGTCACCAGATGTCACCAGATGAAACCAGATGAAACCAGATGTCACCAGATGTCACCAGATGTCACCAGATGTCACCCAGATGTCACCAGATGTCACCAGATGTCACCAGATGTCACCAAGATGTCACCAGATGTCACCAGATGAACCAGATGCCACCAGATGTCACCAGATGTCACCAGATGTCACCAGATGTCACCAGATGTCACCAGATGTCACCAGATGTCACCAGATGTCACCAGATGTCACCAGATGACACCAGATGAAACCAGATGTCACCAGATGTCACCAGATGTCACCAGATGTCACCAGATGTCACCAGATGTCACCAGATGTCACCAGATGTCACCAGATGTCACCAGATGTCACCAGATGTCACCAGATGTCACCAGATGTCACCAGATGTCACCAGATGTCACCAGATGTCATCAGATGTCACCAGATGTCACCAGATGTCACCAGATGTCACCAGATGTCACCAGATGTCACCAGATGTCACCAGATGTCACCAGATGTCACCAGATGTCACCAGATGTCACCAGATGTCACCAGATGTCACCAGATGTCACCAGATGAAACCAGATGTCACCAGATGTCACCAGATGTCACCAGATGTCACCAGATGTCACCAGATGTCACCAGATGAAACCAGATGTCACCAGATGTCACCAGATGTCACCAGATGTCACCAGATGTCACCAGATGTCACCAGATGTCACCAGATGTCACCAGATGTCACCAGATGTGTCACCAGATGTCACCAGATGTCACCAGATGTCACCAGATGTCACCAGATGTCACCAGATGAAACCAGATCAGATGTCACAGATGTCACCAGATGTCACCAGATGTCACCAGATGTCACCAGATGTCACCAGATGTCACCAGATGTCACCAGATGTCACCAGATGTCACCAGATGTCACCAGATGTCACCAGATGTCACCAGATGTCACCAGATGTCACCAGATGTCCAGATGTCACAGATGTCACCAGATGTCACCAGATGTCACCAGATGTCACCAGATGTCACCAGATGTCACCAGATGTCACCAGATGTCAGATCAGATGTCACCAGATGTCACCAGATGTCACCAGATGTCACCAGATGTCACCAGATGTCACCAGATGTCACCAGATGTCACCAGATGTCACCAGATGTCACCAGATGTCACCAGATGTCACCAGATGTCACCAGATGTCACCAGATGTCACCAGATGTCACAGATGTCACCAGATGTCACCAGATGTCACCAGATGTCACCAGATGTCACCAGATGTCACCAGATGTCACCAGATGTCACCAGATGTCACCAGATGTCACCAGATGTCACCAGATGTCACCAGATGTCACCAGATGTCACCAGATGTCACCAGATGTCACCAGATGTCACCAGATGTCACCAGATGAAACCAGATGTCACCACCAGATGTCACCAGATGTCACCAGATGTCACCAGATGTCACCAGATGTCACCAGATGTCACCAGATGTCACCAGATGTCACCAGATGTCAGATGAAACCAGATGTCACCAGATGTCACCAGATGTCACCAGATGTCAGATGAAACCAGATGTCCAGATGTCACCAGATGTCACCAGATGTCACCAGATGTCACCAGATGTCACCAGATGTCACCAGATGTCACCAGATGTCACCAGATGTCACCAGATGTCACCAGATGTCACCAGATGTCACCAGATGTCACCAGATGTCACCAGATGTCACCAGATGTCACCAGATGTCACCAGATGTCACCAGATGTCACCAGATGTCACCAGATGTCACCAGATGTCACCAGATGTCACCAGATGTCACCAGATGTCACCAGATGTCACCAGATGTCACCAGATGTCACCAGATGTCACCAGATGTCACCAGATGTCACCAGATGTCACCAGATGTCACCAGATGTCACCAGATGTCACCAGATGTCACATGAAACCAGATGTCACCAGATGTCACCAGATGTCACCAGATATCACCAGATGTCACCAGATGTCACCAGATGTCACCAGATGTCACCAGATGAAACCAGATGTCACCAGATGTCACTGCTCTCAGCAATGAAGATGTAGGAAATTGTGCAAATATGATCAAATATGCACACATGTGTTCTCTGGCATGGGACTTCTTGAGCGTATCAATCTGCAGAACCATGGCCGCATACTTTTTCAAGTAGAGAAGCAAGCTCCCACCCCTGGGCTTCGTATTCACGCCGGGCAAAAAAACTCGTAAAAGCTCTCTTAAATATAGTATTAATATAATATAATCTCACACGTAACTCAAGCAGAAATCCATTGAGACTTTGAGACTACGAGGCTATTTCGTAGGGATATCGGATATGTTCGGCCGACGCCACTCATTCGCGATGCAAATGCAACTCGTCTAAGGAATGATTCGAGCACAAGAGGGATCCACAGAAGCAACTCAATGGCCGCAACCTTTTCTCCGCACGACGTTCAGTTCGGTTTCTTGAACGCGACCGTGCCAGTTGATGCGAACGATTCAGGATGTTCAAAGATGTTCAAAGATGTACCTTCCGAGTCTGCTCACTCCAACGGCCTAAGTGGAAAGCCAATCAGCAGCCACAAAAGCAGAGCACCAGGTGCCAGTGAGTAGTGCCATGAAGCCTGGACTTGTTAAAAGCTGCTGGCTGTCGTCATTTGCGTAGCTTGCGGGAGGTCATTTCTTGCAAATTTCATTGAAATTGTTGGTTTAGAATACAGAATACATGTCTTGTAGGGTTTGAAGGGCAAGAGATTTTCACATGTTCAGATGTTCAAACCTACTTGCCACAAGGTTTGCTTCCCAGGGTCAACTTTTGTCCTTCCGATTGGGCTTGGAAGAGCTGAGCATGGACCAGGAAGGTCTCCAAGTGTGGCAAATATCGGTTGGAGACGGTTAGAGGTCATCCTAATCTTAGGGTCAACATGCATATCATATCCAGAATTTATTTATATGATTTTATGGCTTTATTTCAGGTGCGACCCAAAGTTTGTTAAACACCTTGGATCACGTCACGTAAGCCCCTTGAAGCCTCTGAAGAGGTCTGAAGGATCTTCAAATGTCTTCAAACTACCCAAATCCGACCAGAAAAGCAGCCAAAGTTTGATGCCAAATCCGACCAGAAACCCACCGTGGCATAGCGTGGAAGCCCTGCTTGTTGCTGAACCATACTGGGCATCTGCTCGATGATCAGAAGCATCAAAGCGCCGGTGCAAAGGCAAGTGGCATCGGTTGTGATGTCCTGTGGTTCCCAACGTGGGTCACGTTGGCCACATATGGCCACATTTGCTCGTGTTGCTCTTGGCTCAGGTGTTACTTGGGTGGAGATGGGTGGGGAAATCAGTTTGTTGATTTTCGGAAGCCATTCCCAAAGCACCAAATCCTGCAAACTTCACGGGGCTAGGCTTGTCAACCAGCGGCAAACATATATTATGTACCGGCTGGGAAGACAACCAGGAAAAACATATTTAAATGAAATTCATTGAAGTTTAAATATATAAATGTAAATGTATATAAATGTTACCTGTTCTCCAAAATTTCTCCGAGTTACCATGATCTCCTTGAAGATCTCGGGTTTTTTGACCCACTCGGGTATTTTCCCAGTCGTACTGAATGCAACAAATGGGGTGAGTCCAAAGAGCAGCGAGAGTCCGGGGTACAGCAGAAACCAGGGCCGACCTGTTTTGCACCATTTCACCTCACCAAAGATACCAAATTTCATGGGGATGGAAGGCTCGGTGGGAAGGGAAGGGTAGAGCATCACAGCTCGCAGAACACCGAGGCCATTCACTGCCACACAGGCAGCCTTTAAAAGGGCTCCCAACTGTGCTCCCATGGCTCCAGTTGATGCACCAAATCCCAGCGGAGAGCGCTCCAAAGAGCCATATGGAGCCAAACAGCAATCACTGCAATCCTTCCATGCGATGTCCGCCACAAAGAGTCCAAGACTGGAAGAAATGTGTGTCTTGCGAACGCATGCCTCTGTCCAGTATGCTGCAAATATCGATGCATGGTCTCTCATAGAATATAAAAACAAAAGGCATCCCTGAGAATCACCAGAAGCTGGTGCCAGCTCAGTCTGCTGGCCTTTCGACCAAGACACCAACTGCTACCGGTGGTCCAGTTTACAAAGCCATATTTCCTGAGTTTCACACGTAACAAGCTTTGTATGAAGCAATGAAAGGAAAAGCCTGAACTCGACTTTTGACTCCAACCGCTCCAGCCCTCAATCCCGGAGTTTCATCCCTTGCGAATTTCAATATCAAAGTGGTTGTGATGAAAGTGGGCGACTTTGGACAAAGCCACTTAACCCACCCTGGTCACCCTGGTCACCTCTCTCTCTGATCAATTTTCAGTCCAATTCCACTGAGGCAACCCACCCTAAACAGACCCTTCCTCACCAAGAAAAACGAAATTTGTAGGCTTGTTGCAGTGTACTTGGAAAAAAAGACCTTTTTGCCCCAGTTTTCTTGCCTACAAATAGGCTATTACAATGTGGTCATGAAAAAATGTCATTACCCACAGCGACAGCCGTTTTCTGGCCAGGGGTCCATCCCACAGTACCATTGAATTCCCACCTGGCAGATTCCAATGAGACCAAATTTTCATTGGCCACATTGTCCTCAGGGCGGCTCTGCACACGTGCTGTCTGGCGCACTTGGCTTGGTGTATAAATGGATGTGTTTTTGGAATGGAAATGTATCGAAAAGGTTGATCTGCCAGGCAAATTCTTGGTGCCTTGTTGGTGCCATGGCTCCTTCATCCACCAAACTCCTCGAAGGAATTCAGGACATTGGTTCTCTTGGCCAGGTGGTGGCTCCATCATATCCATGAACCTCGACTCAGCGGTGAGAGTAAAGTGCAACTTATCTCATTTGGACAACCAACATCATCCCAACAACAAGCCAGCAGGATTCCACCGAGGTTGCCACTTCCCTAAGTCACCACTTCCCCAAGTCACCACTTCCCTAGTTCCCAAAGTCACACAAAAGTCATCCGTAACTCGGAAGATTACTTCCCAACTTCCTTTGACAATGTATTCAAGCTCACCGGTGTTTGGCCCGCCATGATTTTAAGCTCTATCAAATCACCTCCGCCCTCCCAAAGATTCACTGTGCTTAGGGAATGTAGATCATTGACAGGTTCGACATGGTTCGACACATCTGATTGCCGCTTAAGGCACCATTGGTCAGGCTCGCTGATCTTCTTGTGCTGAATGTTGTGCCCTGGTGTGCTGGGCAATGCAGAAAACCCAGTCCATGGTGGACGAATCACCAGCACAGGGTGGAGAGCCACACCCCGTCACCACACTCACCAAACTGCTTTCCAGATCTTTCCAGCTATACGAAACTACTAGTAGCATCAAAAGATTGGAAGCTTCTGGTTACATAGAGATCTGAATGAATTTTCATGGGCTTGGCGCAGAGCTGGCGACGGTTCCAGGCTGACTTTATGGAAAAACGGCCAGGCCACGGCCAGGCCCCAGCCCTGCACCTTGGCACCAGGTGTAGCCTTGAATACATTCCGCTAGACAGCATGGAAAGCCCCGCCACCATGGTGACCTGTGCAGCGAAAGCCGGACGAAAAAGCCGTTGATAGATCTGATCTCCATTTGAGACATATCAAAAATTCACCAAAGGCATGTGTTGATTTGTTACCTTTAAGGGACTGCCATCCAAGCAATTTTGGTCCGCGATATGAAAAGATTCAGATCTTCCAGGGAAGAAGAAATGGATTGGAAAGAGCTGAGTCACCGGTTAGGTTATTGGCTCGTTTCATCTCGACATCCTACGCATTCGTGTTGGCTCTGACACTGAAGCGCGGGCATTCAACAAACAGGCGCATGGCAAACATTGAGACAGTAACATAATGCAAAATGAAAGGAAAGATTCTGCGATATATGTGATTTGAGAGTTGCTAAGTGGATATGTAGCCATACTCAATCTACATCAATCTACAGGACGTCCTTTTTTCAACTTCTCATTAACCTGCGGTGAGATGTTTAGACCTCGAAGTAATCTGTGTCCACTGTGTCGACCTGCGCCGGTCACCCGTCGTGTCCATTGGTGCCCGACACCTGGGCGTGAACATGTTGATGTTCCTCATCTTCGCAGCCCACTGGGCCTTTTTTTGTGGAGGGTCGAAAAGCGTGACATCATAGTCCTGCAGCTGCTCTGGCCAAGCTCCCGGCATTCATGTATATATATATATATATATATGACGGTTTGTCAAAATGTCTGTTCCCAGTTTTGTTGATAAATCGCAATTCCATGCGTGCCGCCTCATGTTTGCCTTTAAAAAACATGACCTACCTTGATGACGTGAAAACGTGGAAATTCTTCGTTACCTTTGGAAATCTTTCTGAAACCACAGGAATCGGCTAACGCACGCCGGTTTTCATTCGCTGTCGCTGGTACTATCTCCTGAACTGTGTGTCTCTGTGTGTGTGTGTGTGCCTCTCTGAATGCAATATGCTTCTTGACATGCCTCCTGATCAACGCTGTTTCCTTACTGTAAGCTACCAAAGCGTGAACATGGCTGTGCCTCTGAATGGGTTGTGGGTGGACCGGGGCATGTATTTGCAATTTTCGCTAGCGCGTTGGTAGCGGTGATCTAGCGCGTAAAAAACGTAAAAAAATCGAAAATTTGGGAATATGTGGAAACTGACAGACTTGTAAGAAAAGCTGGCAAGACAGTCACGACATGGAGGCCATGGCTGTCAATCAAACCTAGCGCAAACCTAGCGGGTTTGCTAGCGCTGCCTTGCAGAATTGCTGAATTTAGTTGCGTGCCGCCTCATAACGAAGAGGAAAAAACAGTAGATCCAGATGAAATATCAACAACCAATACTAAACTTCTAAACAACTATTTTTGACAAATGGTCATATGGGTATAGTATCGTTAAGAGCTTTTTGCAGTGTTTGAGAACTTATATAAATCATAGAAGTTGCGCACGTTTATAGGAGTTGCGCACGTTCCATAGCAGTTGTGCACGTTCCATAGAAGTTGTGCACGTTTCATAGGAGTTGTGCACATTTCACAAGCCCCCTAATAACGTTCGTGTTCAACTGCTGCGGAATGGACTCAAAACCGAAGCTCTTAATGATACTATACCGATATATATATAATATATACATGTACATGGCATTAAATGACTATACGATCCTTCAAAACTTGAGAACCTTTGAGACTGCGTTCAAGCCTTGGACAGGTGAAAACTCTCTCTGGTTTTTCTGGCCTTGACGATTTCATGAAATTTTTCCCAGTCGACTTTGCCATCTTTTCCATATGCAGCGGCCATGGCGCTTTTTTAAATCCGAAAAGTCTGGAAAATCCGCTGCCAAAATCATCCTTAAACATTCCAAACTTTCCAAAAAAGTGGGGGTTCCGTGTGAGTTTAGGTGTAGTTGATGTAGTTGTAGCAATTTGATTCAGTTTGTGCTTTGATTTGCGAGGCTTTGAAGATGACACTGGAGCCTTGGAGCATCTTGGAGCAGTCAAGGTTACTGGGGATTCCCACACTGGATGATCCTTGGTATCCTTGGTCCGTTGGGTAGCATAATAAAAAAATCATCAACCAACTTTCTGGAAATATCTGGAAATGCTAATAAAAGCCTTTGCGAAGCCACTCTACTCGGCCTAAGTGGTTGCAGTGGGCACTGAATCAAATGAAACCCGTTCAGCAATACCATCGCCCAACCTCGTCAATGACACCAATCACCTAACTTCCTGTATCATCATCATCATCATCATCAACAATAACCATTAATAACCATTAATAACCATTAATAACCAGTTGATAACCATCATCATCATCATGACTGCGGACCTTGCTGGAAGGCGCTCAGCTCGGTAGATCTGGATCTTCTGAGATACCAACATGATTTGAGTGGATCCGCAGAACCACATCCACACCTCTCGTGCCGCAACACGAGAGTGGGAAGGACAGGCTACAGATGGCTACAGTATGCAATAGCAACCTACGCCATTGAAAAACAGCTGGAAGAGCTCGAAAATATGCTGCCCATTTGCATCTTATGTCCCAAGAGAAAGGCAGATACGTTCTTGATAGATGGACAAATGCCTAATGGGGTTGCAAGGAGTATGAAAACGTGTTGAATGTGCTTGAAAATGTAAACTGGTGTAATACAGATGTCCTGGGCATGCAGGTGCAGTATGGCGTGCATGCAGATGATGCCAAAGCGCAATCCCTTTTTTAAAGAGATATTTTGAGACTTAGTTCGCACAGCACTGTCGAGCCTACAGCACAGCATACAGGCTAAAACACATCATAAAACAAAGATTTCAAGACTAATTTCTGTGAAGAAGCCGACTGGAGTTGTTCTATTTTGATATGTTTTGAACATGTTTGAACCATGGGCCCCTGGAAAGGTAGATGGACCTATGGATCGGTCGAAGTCGGGTCCACCCACGCGGGCAAAGATGTCTGACAAGACTCCTGCAAACGACGAAGACTGTCATAGCTGTGGATCATGGGTCAACCCCCAAACATCATATCTACCATATCTATCCATATCTATCCATATCTATCCATATCTATTCTCTCCATTTTCGGGCGTTGGAGCACAAGGGTTTGGACTATTTTGGACTCACATCCAAATTTCATGGAATGGCCCCCAAATTTGGCTGAATGGCATGTTTTACAGAGTGATTGCCTGTTTTTTTTCCTGTTTTTTTCCCCCACCTGGCCATAAAGATTCCATGGGGAAGCCTTAAATGTGACCTCTGCGGCTCCTGGTGCGGCAGCATCACCGCTGCTGAGTTCGCCCGCTTCACCCCATTCCAGCAAGCTGCTCAATGGCCTTGGCTGAGATCGGAGCGATCGGAGCGATCGGAGTGATCGGAGTGCCGCTGCCAAGGTACACCACCTTTAAAGTCGACTTGGAAGCAGCCGCCTGACCGGGAAAAATATGTGAAACATGTGCAGAAACTTCGACTATGACTATGTCCTGTTTTGGATGTATGTTCGACATTGTTCGACTGCATGAAATTCGTTGTTCCGCCTGCAGCATCAGCCCAGCCACTCGAACCCCTTTCGCAAGACCCTTGACGTAGACACAGGGCCGGCCATCTTTGGGCGCCACCAGGGTGGCCATTCCGATGCCCAAGAGGACCTGACCACTGATTCAACTGTCGGAGATGACACCAGACGTCGGAGCCCTTGGGGCGGTAGACGTTTTTGTCCTTTGGATATTTTCGCAACTTGGCTGCTTTCAACATCTTTCAACATCTTTCTATCACTCAAAAAGTGGTGATCTTCAGATTTTCGAAACGCTAGTTGAATGATTTGAATGAACAAACGCAGCTTCACTGGACGCTGGGTACAACCAAATGATCCCACAGGCCTGACCACTGGTACTCAAGGTCAAGGGCTGAGTGAGGTTGTAGATGCCTGGTGAAAATAGCCGGAGACAGCGGGTCGCTGGTGCCCAAACGACACGTCGTGTTGAAAATCCATGAAAATCCAGCAAATTCCAGTTGGGCAATTCTTGAAGCTATCGGTGCATCTTATTCATT
The DNA here is from genome assembly GCA_947184155.2 of Cladocopium goreaui. Classification (NCBI taxonomy): domain Eukaryota; class Dinophyceae; order Suessiales; family Symbiodiniaceae; genus Cladocopium; species Cladocopium goreaui. Next base: position 216,202 of record CAMXCT020006401.1, read on the forward strand.
GTCTTTAAGGATTGATTTGCGGTCCGTTCGGGAAAAGCACATCGTGCTGTGCTGTCAAAAAAAAGGGCCTGGCGTTAGCACCACGTGCAATCCCAAGTCCAACTTGGCTTGGATGGCACTGCTGGCATCGCTGCTCCTGGAGTCTGTGCGGCAGCAAAAAATTGCACTACGACTGGGACCTTGGAATGCTACTAGGTACCCTCTGGTAAACGTTTACATAACTATGGAAAATCACCATTTTCAATGGGTAAATCCACTATAAATGGCCATGTTCAATAGCTATGTTAAATTACCAGAGGGTACTAGGTAGATCAGCTGTGGGCAAAATGGTGCAAAATGCAGAGAAGTGGGATTATCTGCGATCACTGTACTTTGGGAGAACTGCCGCACTGTCGACAATGGAAACTGTATCAGTTAAAGTTGTGTGTAAATTGTTGTTCAAGTTGTTCTCCTCACCCTATGCTGGTTTCAAGGAAGGGACCCCCTCTCTAGGGCCCGCGGTTCTTGGCTGCCCGAGACAAAGGTCATGTGATTTTGACACTCTTGTTTATCACAAAATAATAACCCATGTTTGTTCTTTGCGTTTTGCTATCACCTTCATTTGCACCGCTTTTTTTGGTGTCTTGAATTTTGCATACAGGAAGAGCAAGAACTATAACATGTCATACCTTTGCAACAACCCTCATCCTGGATGAATCTTGTCAGGTCTTGTTTCAAAATCAACAACTATGGTAACTATGGTCATCTTAAAACATCCATTCCATTGGTTCCATTCCAGTTCCATCAGCTCCAGGGCGTCCTGGCCACATAAACTTCACTGAAGGGCACCGCAGTGGTACCTCCTTCCTCCTGGAAGCTGGGGCCAACCTTGGCAAAAACCGAGCAAAAATAGGCCGTCCAGGAATCCAGCTCCAGATGTTGCTGGCTTCGGAATGCGTTCGCGAAAAATACGTTCTGTTGCTATTGCTGCTATTCTTGGATAAATGTCAAAATGATATAAAATGATAGAATATGATAGAATGAATAGAACAACTCTTACTGTATCTTCGGTATGGACTCGTCCAACCTAAAACTGTTGGGATGGTGGGTGGCACACTCCAAGTTGCCAAGGCACTGATAGGTATCTATATTCCGGGATTTCCAAAAAGAAAAGCCCAGAAGAATCCTCAGATCCACGAATTGCCACCCGTGAACTGATGTGACTCGGAGTGGCACTCGGTGGTGCAACGTCCCGTGCGTCCTCCCAGTCCGAGGCTCGATTGAAATAAAAGGCTTCTCGGCCACCACAGGGGTCAAAGCCACATTGGTCAGTGCTGCAACAGAGCCGCTGTGTGGCAGAGTTGTGGGAGGTGTACCTGGCATCTGAAAACAACAATCCACGACTTTGCTTCAGATTGAGTTACCCTCTGGTTATTTAACATAGCCATGGAAAATCCCAACCATAAATGGAGGTTTCTGGCTGGGAAAATCATCTATTTCTATGGGCCATCTATACCATGACCATGGCTATCTTAAATAATCAGAGGGTAAAATCGATAGCTTCAGATGACGCGTCATTGTAAATCATTGAAGACTTCCGTGGAAAATGGTGGAAATCTTTGCACCATTGTCACCTCTACAAGCCCGGAGAAAACACCCAGAATCTGCACCCAGAAAACACCACCTGTACAGCCCACAAGGACGATGTTCCATTGCCCACCGAGGATACCTTTGAAATTTGGAATCAGGATGGGGCAAGGATGTGCTTTCAAAACGATGGAAAAAAATGGAAAAATGCACAAAAATACGATAGTGATTTAGTAGAATTGGCTGGCTGAAGACCTTGGGTGAATGAAAGTCAGTGACATATGGAAGATGTTGCCCTGATAATTCAACGAGCCAATTTGGACAGTAGTTATGCTACCAGTAATGCGCAGTACCCCTGAACCGAGCGCCCATCTAGATACCACAGCGTATACCCAAAAAAAGCTACGACTACCTACAAGTACCAAATTTCTTGTGACCTTTGTTTGATGGCCGATGCTAGCATTTCTGTGCCACTGTGTCTTCGCAAAACAAGCACTTGCCATTCCAAACCAAAAACAAAAAACATAGTGCCACCGTGTCAGCTTTCGCAGCTGGTTTCGAAGCCATCCAACATCTATCCATTTTTCACTTGGAACACTGTCCACACCACAGCCTCTTTCCTATCAGGACAAACTCTGCATTGTGACAACTGGTGGGCAAGATACTCGCATTCGGAGTGGAAATATTGGAGTTGCGCATAATCCACTGCTGCCTTGAGTCCGCACAAGTCCAATGCAATGCAATGCAATGCAATGCTGGGATAACATTGCCAAGAATGCTAAAGGTATAAACCTGGGAGCAACATGGACCTTGTATGGCCTGGCGCTATGGAGACCAAGCTTGGCTTCTCATGACAGAACGTCATGAAACATCATGAAACGTCATGAAGCATCAAAGGTCTCAGTTTTTCAGCCCAGGAACTGCCCTCCAAGCCTAGTGTATCCATCTACATGCACATCTGCCAGGTATCCTGCACGGAGCGCAGGCTTCGTCGCTACACTTGTCTTCCACATCACGAAAGGCGATCAACTGTGAAACATGCAACTTTGGAGGCTGCAAAAAAGAGGAAACTGATGAAAATTGCAGGTTGCTTCCAAACAGGAGTGGCTTGGCTAGTCACACGTGTGACGTATCCACACGTGGCAGAGAGTGCCTCCACTTGCCCAAGCCTTTGGGGCAAAAAGGGAGAGATTCCTCGCAGGTCTTGAAACCAGCTGTCAAGAATTTGTGCGGAAAGGGGAACATGAAACTATGAAACTCATTCGGAGGCACAGTGCCAAATTTGAGTGGTATACAAAGGAAGTCTTAACATCTTGGCTGTGTTGGAAGTTTGGCTGTCTCCGCAGGAGATCAAAACCGCCTGGTTGCCTTGCTTCAAAAAGCATTCATAAATAGAACCCTTGTGAATTAAGTCAAATTTTAGTCGGAACATCATGGGTCCCCATTTTATAGGCATAAGACCGCGGTCTACGACCCCCCCAACAGGGTCCTCTATAAAATGGGAACCCATGACCCCCCTGGCGAGGGTACACCTCTATAAAATGAAAAATATCAAGTTTGTAGAGGCCATCACTTAACCCTCACTTAAGCCCAAAACCCTTCAAACACTGTAAAATGGAGACCCATGACGTTGGAAAATTGCGGTTTTCCAGAGTATATGGTCTCTATCCGCTGACCCCAACCGAAGCAAGAGGGAGCGCGCTAGTGAATAGAATGGGAACTTCTGACGTTGTACGTGGCTGTCACCCAGCAGGTGAACATCACTATAAAATGCTGCTCTGACACCCAAAAAAAACTATATAAAATGGTGGACTCACTCGAGCCCTAAAATTTAGAGATAAAATGTGTGTAAAAAAATGCTCTTATCGGAGGGATATCCCCCCATTTTATAGAGGAAAATCCTAAGGGGATCAAAATAGCATCAACTGGCTATCCAACTGGCGAACAAAGCAATGCATTCGACCAAGGATGGTGTCCTGTCTACATGCACTCGTCGCAGCGGACATGCTTGGGATACGGCCCAAAGCCTGAGGAGAAGTCATGGCATGCTTGCAGGATCTTGCGGGAAAGAGTGAAAAAAAATGTTGTTCGTTAGATTTCGATAGCTTCACTAGATTAATTGTGCAGATTTGTGCAGTGTGTTGCAAGGGATTCCAGCTGCGACCATGCCACATGCCCTCAGAGGACTTTTGATGAAAATTCTCAGCACTCCGCCTCAAATACTGTGCAGCTGGGAAGTGCTCGCAAATTCATCGGAACCGGTGCAGTCCGTGCCAGCATCTACTCCCTGAGTCTATCCTCTAGGTTGGTTTCGAAGTCCATGGACAAAATGCAGCTAGACACTAAGTCACGAAGCGGCTCTGGCAAGCGCAAGATGACCCTCATGTCCCTTTTCAATCCTTTTCAATCCTTTTCAATCCTTTTCAATCCTTTTCAATCCTTTTCAATCCTTTTCAATCCTTTTCAATCAAGGCAAACTCAGATTTCAGGTGTCTCGCAAAATGAGGACATTTGAGGACTCTTCCCAGTCAATCTGTCCACGAATGGTGTTTCTGTCTCAGCGGCCAAAAGTTATCCAGCGATCCGGGATCCGGAGACTCACCCATGGGCGGAGAATAAACTCCGTTCCTGATGCGAAACATCAAAGGATCGGAACCATGAGAAAGTGGGAAGCACATGGAAGCACCATGCAATCCGAAAAAACCATCTCATCATTGGTTGACCCATTCCTAGACTTCATTTGATCCCTTAAGAGTTTCACTGTTAAGTTTCACTATGCCGGGCGGTCCTGCCAGTGAAGGCCACCTCTTGGGGACGTCGCCCCAGTCCCAGGACCTGCACATAGTAACCCACCTCGATGTCCACGTCCTCAACGGCCAACGGGCCGAAGGGCCAGGGATTTATGGTGGCTAAATTGGTGGGTAAAAAAAAAACCGGACTGAGATCATTTCAGATGGCTCAGCCGGACGATGCCAACATATGCCAACAGACTTAAAAAACATCTTATAGCCACCTATTAGATCCCAAAAAAAAGGTACAATTGATGTACCAGAGGTCTTACCAGGCGAGGCAAAAAATTACAATGCCATAGCTGCTTGGAGACATCGCAGCACCCCTCGAGACACGGACATGTGACATGTGTGACATGTGTGGATGGTCAAATGGTCAAGGCACATAGGAGCCAGGTTTGAACAACAAGGCGATGCGCTCGGAGCTGTAGTGCCCTGTGGTGACCTGTGACAGGAGATGCATCGAGATATGCACGGCAGATTTAGCAGTTTAGCAGTGGTGGCTGAGAGGGTGTGGCGACACTCAGAACAAATCTTACAAACATGCAATCCATTCTCGTTTGCTTCCTGCAGGGGTACTGTTGGACTATCATTCGTCGACTATCCCTCTTCCTTCATCTGTTGTTCTGCGCGAAAATCTACCATGGTCTGTGTGTGTGTGGCTTGGAAGATGACAAGAATTGACAAGATCTGTGCCCGTAGCCCAATACTGTCCCACCAGTATGCGCCCCTCGGCACATTGTTGAGATCCTTCAAAAGTGTAGCGATCTCTGCGGTCAGATTCCGATCCTCTGCATCCTGGCGGGCTGCAAGATGCTGCAAGTCACCCTAAAAGGGAGATGTGAAGCCAAGTTTCTGGGACAAACAGCGAAATCATGCAAAATCCTGAGTTTCCGGGTAGTTTTGAAAAATCTTGAAAAACCTGACCACAAAAGATCATGAACCATAGAATCATAGAACATCATGGATCCAGTCACAAGAGATATAGCAAGAGGATCCAGGGGACCCGCCTCAGGGGCAAAGATATGGACCGCTTGTGGCCACACAGGTGGGTTCGGCTCGGAGAACACCCTAGCACCGAGCGAATGATTTCCACATCTTCCCACGGTCCCAAAGGTGAAGTCAGTGATTGGATGATGGCCAGGATTCAAGAATTTTGGAGAACTAAGTGAACTAAGCATCAAACATAGGAATAAGATGAAATAAGATGAAATAAATTCTCTGGTTAGTGATACACCCCACTTGACCTGTAAGGGACTCAACATTTTTACCAAGGATCATGAGCCAACATCATCCTGGTTTTTATCCATCTCAACAGAGAGAAACTTCCAAGTTTCACTTCCAGGCCTCCAGCTGAAGCAACACCACAATCCAAAACCTGAAATCCGTTGCGGAACTTTCCAATTCACCCACTGACAGTCGACTGTCATGTCACAGCAACAGAATTCCTGGTTTTCGGAGGGACGGCAACACTTCGCGCCTAAAAAAACACATTGTCATACACAACAAAGTGTCCGCCGAAAGACAGATCGCGCGCTTCAAGAAATGTTCTTGGAATTCTTTGGATAGTTGATACTGTTGATATGATCATTGATATTTGATGATATTTGGCAGGTTGTTTGCATCCCTGATCTACGTCCTTTGAAAGCCTCCCAAGATATGCCAATCCCTGGGGCAGTGGCTCCAGCGCCCAAGACGCATGGCCAAGTTCCAGCGTTGATGGATCTGGTTTTATGATGTTTTACCCTCTGGTTATGTCAAAATAGCTATTGAAAATGGCCATTTATAGTGAGTTTTCCCATTAAAAATGGTGATTTTCAATAGTTATGTTAGTTTACCAGAGGGTATGTTTGTGTGTTTCTCTGTGTTTGTGTGTGTGTTTGTGTGTTTTAGCAACAAGTCGCTTCTTCCATTTGTGCCACAAAAGTAAAAAAAATCTATGACCCTGTTGGTGGTGTTTCCTCTGTAGCATACCCAGAGCCTTGGCTGATGAAAGACCCCCCACCGTGGAGTAACCTGGCACCGATGCATCCATCTTCTGCTTCTATAGATACTTGTTGCAGCGGGCCATGACGAGCGGCGATAACACATGACGGCCACGACCCCTGAGTGTGGCTAACCATTGAGTACTCTTTCAAGAAATGAACTCTTTCTCCATGAATCTCCATAATCGAAAGCTCTATTCAGATGGTTAGTGCCTTAGAACAAGTTCCCCTCTGGTTTCTGCAAGTCATAGCATGGACAGTGGTACCTATGTGTCACTCTGCTGAAATTAGAGTGGTCATCCCCAGCTGTATAGGGAAAGAATATGCAGATCAAAGTCCCTTGGCGCCATCATCATCATCGTCATGGTCATCGTCATCATCATCATCATCATCATCATCAATAACCATTAATAACCATTAATAACCATTAATAACCTTTAATAAGTGTTAATGACCATTATATAATAACCATTGATAACCATTGATAAACCATTGATAACCATTAATAACCGTTGATAACCGTTGATAACCATCATAAGCAGTCTTAGCCCCATGTCTATTCATATCCTGATCTCCAAACTGAAAAAAGTCATTCGTCGTTCTGCGTCCTCGTGCTGATCGTGCTTGGCCATGTGCCAACTTGACTCTTCCGCCTCGCAACGAGTGCCGAGTTTTGGCTTTCAGAATGCAACATCCTGGCAACCCTTAAGGACTGTCCGGTGGTTGCATGTTAGATTAACCATAGATTAACCATAGATTAACCATAGATTAACCATAGATTAACCATTTAGGTAGATCTGTATTGTTTGAATATCAACTTTGAAACAGCGCAGTCACCATTTTTCACAGCAGGGTGGCATAGCGTTAAACTGCACGGTGCCGTGACCACCGGTGGGATAAGTGGGACCAACGCTGAATCCCAACGATGACGCTGGAACAATCTCTTGATATCTCTGTATATCTCTATGTCTCAACATGTCTCAACTATCATGTGATACAACATGAGGATTCATATGGCCATGTGGGTATGGGTCAAAATTAGGTACCCCCAATAATTGGATGGTTAATACTAAACTAGACTAACATCTGTGGTCCCCTAGGTCTTCCATTTTGACCCACATCCATGTAGGGCCACAGGGATTCATAGACAGTCGAAAGAGTCGTCACGATGCATCAGGATGTCTCGCTGAACGAGACCGCGCTGTGCTTTTTTTTCGCGTCCAGGCGACGCCTCGGGCCCAAGCAGCCACGATTCGAGCGCCTTCGGCGCGGTGAGAAAGTTCAACGAGCTTCGATGCCATACCTGGGCTGAGCTTAAGCTACTCATCACGGTGACGGAGATACTGAAGCAGGACAGCAATTTGAAGAAAAAAGCTCACAGAGATTCACAGAGATGGGAAGGATTTTAGACTTTAGACATCTAAGATCATCTAAGTACATAGATGTACATAAAAACACCAGAGGATCGAAAAGCCAGCTTCACCTCAACTGATGGTTTCATAATGTTTCATCCCAGGGATCGAGGCAGTCCTTTGGAACTGTAGGCATTTTGTTCGTTTTTGATGAGTCCATACCTACTTGGTTGGCAGCTCCTCAAAGGTTGTGGATCAGAAAAATTGCCTGAGCCAGAAACATTGCTAATATTTGCTAATACTTCTTCACATCCCCCAAAGCGGTGTACTTGGAAGGGGAAAGCAATGAGCTCAGAAAATGTCTTACCGAAACAGGATTGGGTGTCGGAACTCTGCGACGCGGCCTTTTTTCATCGCAGCTTGACTGACTACGGCTTTCCTTCATAGGCTTTCGAGCAGCTCACGAGTGCTCAGATCATATAACACATTTCTGGTGAGGTATGGCGTTCCCTAGTCCCGTCAGCAAACTCAGCAAACACACATGTGATTCTCACAGTCCTTAGCATGGAAATGCAAGCAGCCACGTGCTGGCAGGAAAAGTAGATCAAACTGGCACTGTATTCGCAGGAATAACAACTACCCTCTAGAACGGTCATCTGCATGAAAGAATGCTCTGAGGACCTGTGAAAATGGTCACTGCTTGAGCACGATCAAAGAAATGAAAGATCAGGAACTATCATCCTAGTCGTCGTCGTCGTCGTCGTCGTCGTCGTCGTTGTCATCATCATCGTCATCATCATCATCATCGTCATCATCATCATCATCATCATGATCATGAGCTCTGTCAGCAATGTGTGAGATCTTCATGTTCAAATATTGTTTCTCCCTCTTTACTACTTTATGTCATCTTATTATATCCTCCTTCTTTCCTTCTTGATCTTCCTTGGCCCGAACAATGCCAAGCTTCACAGTGCTCTGGCAAAGGATAACAATCCTGCTTTCGGTTGCACGTCTTCTTGTTGACCTCCCATAAAGGCTGAAGCTTCAGCAGCACTCACTGCGTTCATACATGTTACTACAGTACATCTCAAGGCTTTTCTGTCCGGTCAGCTGAAGTTCCTGCTGAAACTGAAGTAATTTCTGAAATATCTTCTGAACCAAACCCAGATTTGAATCGGTTTTCATTAAAATCCAGCACAACCAGACCCTTATTTCAAAGAACCTGCCAAGATGAGAAACTCTCAACAGTAGTGTAGACTAGGGGTCGATACCATGATGTTGCGTTGTGCCCTTCTTGCTCACTGACAAAAGACAAAAATAGCAGGGAGTTTACGGAGGGCCAGTCACACTATAACTATATGGAAGTTCCATGGCCCAAACACGCAAAAAACACTTGGCGGGGTTGGACCGCGAAATCGGCACAGCACAGAGCCAAGTCACTCCGAATGGAGTATAAGCATCACGGCCAGTGTGCTCACTCACCACGGCCTCACTTTGAATCACTTGAGAAATGCCAGACTCAGCCACGTGTCACTGACGCAAGAAATGTCAAACCCAAGCATTCTGAGCCACCCCTTTGGTTGACAATCTATTGGCCGTTTGAGTCTTGTTTTTTCATACTTAACATATCTTAACATTACTTTTCGTGTTTATCTGACCTTTTGCGACCTGCCACACGCTAAACGAGGTGTTCGCTTCGTGGGCGTGCGAAAGCGTGCGAAATGTAGATCGAGATTCGAGAGGCGAAAGCCAGGGGAGTTACTACCGGAAAACCAATACATGCGGCATCATGTGACATCATGTGGCACGGAATAATTATGAAGTGGGCAGGTTCGACAATTGACAATCTAACCAGAATGAAAGCATGTCAAAAGCATGTCAAAGCTATGTGTGGCCACAAGAAAACTGAGGTTGGGGGAATCAAGATGAATCAAGTATCAGGATGTATCAGGGACAAGCAAAATTCTCCGCTGGAGCCTCTGTCTTCACGGTGTTCACGGAGTCCTTACGCACCGCGACGGCGAAGATGGAAAGCGGGGCCAACAGGATGAATCCTGGGCGGCTGTACTGAGCTACGAGTATACCATGAAAAATTCATGGACATCGGCCCAGAAATGTCCTGCCCCATAAACATCATAAACATATATAAACATCATAAACCAGACATAACCAGACCCAAGGTTCGAAGGGAAGCCATCAGGATTTGGCACACGGCTTTACGGATTAGGCGCTGAAGAAATGCTTGAGCAATCGCACAGCTGCAGCTTCATCACTTCAACGGAGAAAACAATCCATGTCCGGCCATGTCCCTTTTCACTCACTTGCAAATCAACTCATCAACTCTGCAACGACATATGCACAAGATTGCACGTTTGCACCTTTGCAGTGGATCGTGCATACGATTGGACTTTTGATCAGAGTCCAAGCACTTCTCAGGCCAAGTTGCACTGCTTGAAGGTCACGGTACAAGTTGGTCTGAACCTAACAAGCGCTCATGGAATGTGCATGGGGAGACTCACTACTTTTTTCAGGTGACACGCCTCCTCTGGCATCATGGGGACCCAAAGCGGAGCTGGAGGAGCTGAGGGCTGGATATCCTCGATATTCTGCTGCCCTTGTTCCAAATCCTGACAGCTGCAGAACTGCAGAACCAACAGAACTGCAGAAGTTTCACCCGGGCACTGTGAGTGACAGGAAAAACCATCTGGACATATCTGGACCACATCTCCGCACTTAATTAGGTAAGTCACAAACCGGAGACAGGCATGGTGGGACAGTGGGACATCTCCAAATCTTGGGTCAGGGGAACCCGCGGAACGGGGGCCGACCGCTCCTGGCCATTCTGGCCATTGTTGTACTGCTTTTCCAGCTCTGACAGGTCTTTGACAATGTACTCCCCCGTCAGCACTTGGAGCTCCTACAGGCAAATGTTTTGAAATACATGGAAAAAAACTCGAGATTACTAGAAAACCCATGAAAACCCCATCAAGTCTTCAAGGTTAACAAACACCAACCGAAATCATAGATTGGCCGCTGCGACAAGTGGTCATAGACTGGGACGTGACTAATTAGCAGAGGATGAGGACTGGGACGAGCATCCATGCAGGGCTGAGGACAATTACAGGCAATTGATTACCAGAAAAAACCATTAGAAAAGCACCAAACAGCATCAAAAAGCCCACGAAATCTGATCCTGTTATGATGAATTTGAGGCTCAGCTAACATGATGAAAACAACACACCACTTGGTCCGCCCTGCCTTCAAGGCCACGTACTTCTGAGCCACTTTTTGGATCCAGGCAACCAGGGCGGCCATAGCAAAGAAAAGGCCAATCAACACCAGGAACGCCAAGATCACCAACTTAGGCCAAGGGAATCCCAGCAGTTTAGATCCCCGAAAGTTCATTGTGAAGAAGGAACTCTTGATATCATCTTTTGGTATCTGGTCATGATGGTCATGTACCATGGTTACCATGAAATACCATGAATATTGGGGAGCCTGCCTTTTTCTCAGTATCAAGTTTCAAGCGTCATATCTCAGCAGTTCAAATGAAAAACCATCAGAAGCTACAGCAATCGTTAAACGGCCTTGACGAATTAGAACATCAGCGTTGTTTAACTCTTGATTCCACATAGTTTGGGTATGTGCGGGTCCAATACAACATGATAAAGTTGGTTTGGGGAATTGCAGCTGACAGGGGAGTAAACAAAGAGATGCAAAGGTGTCGGGCGACGAAAACGACTGCCAGCACCCCGCCGTTGTTGTTGTTGCTGCTGCCACCGCTCCCGCCACTTCCGAAACTGCTGCCACCTTGAACCAGCCGACTGATCATGGTGCATCTACCCTCTGGTAAACTAACATAACCATGGAAAATCACAATCTTTAATGGGTAAATCCACTATAAATGGTCATTTTCAATAGCTATGTTAGTTTACCAGAGGGTATCAAGTCCTTTTGACAATAATCAACGGTAAGACTGGAGTATCAACATGCGAACCTTCGCAATCTTCGCAATCTTTGCAATCGACAAATCATCTAAATTATCAGGAGTCTCAGAAATTCTCAGTCGCCCAATAACAACACCGTCCAGATACTCGTCGCTTCGGCGGGGATTTCCAATGATTTCCAGCCTTTTTTGGAGGCGCATCTTGAGGCATGGGGCTAGGCCAAAATTGCGTTCTGCCTTGCGTTCATCTGTTTGGAAATTCAAAGAAACCTACCAGTGGTCCCAGGCTTTTTCTGGAGATCACTCGATTTCCTTCCGAAACCAAGCAGTTTCTTCCTGGTTCCGTTTTCTTCCAAGGTGCTGGAAGAGAATGTTGGACAGTTGTCGCAGCAGTTGTCGCAGCAGGGCCTAAGAGTTTCTTTGTCAAGGTGTCTATTTCGCTTCAACAGGTGGGAGTGGCTCAAAAACTGGAACCCAGGAACCTCATTATCCCACTCATATATATATCCGCCGACCCCGGCAGACGCAAGGGGGAGCGCGCTAGGGAATAATACATTTGACCCTGGTTTCGGACTAGTGCCACTTCTATATTCTATAGGGTAGAACAGCACATAGTCAGTCGCCAGCAGCCAGCAGCAATAGTAGCAGGAGGAAAAAGTAGCTAAAATTATCCTTTTCTATGGGTTTCAGAAGTTACATTAGGGAGTTTTTGGTCGCAATTTTGATGCTTTTCCGTCCTTCACTGCCATGGTGTTTTCCCATCCGGGGGCTGTCTTTTGAACAGAAGGAGTAGCAAGAGCAGGAGCAGCAGCAGCAGCAGGAGGAAAAAGTAGCTAAAATTATCCTTTTCTATGGGTTTCAGAAGTTACATTAGGGAGTTTTTGGTCGCAATTTTGATGCTTTTCCGTCCTTCAGGGCCCTGCTGTTTGGGTGTGGCGGAGGCGCCGTTTCTGACTTGGAAAGCTCAGTAGCTAAAATCATCCTTTTGGTGTTTTCCCATTCGGGGGCTGTCTTTTGAACAGAAGGAGTAGCAAGAGCAGGAGCAGCAGTAGCAGCAGAAGTTACATTAGGGAGTTTTTGGTCGCAATTTTGATGCTTTTCCGTCCTTCACTGCCATGGTGTTTTCCCATCCGGGGGCTGTCTTTTGAACAGAAGGAGTAGCAAAAGCAGGAGCAGCAGCAGCAGCAGCAGGAGGAAAAAGTAACTAAAATTATCCTTTTCTATGGGTTTCAGAAGTTACATTAGGGAGTTTTTGGTCGCAATTTTGATGCTTTTCCGTCCTTCACTGCCATGGTGTTTTCCCATCCGGGGGCTCTCTTTTGAACAGAAGGAGTAGCAAAAGCAGGAGCAGCAGCAGCAGCAGGAAAAAGTAGCTAAAATTATCCTTTTCTATGGGTTTCAGAAGTTACATTAGGGAGTTTTTGGTCGCAATTTTGATGCTTTTCCGTCCTTCAGGGCCCTGCTGTTTGGGCGTGGCGGAGGCGCCGTTTCTGAGCTTGGAAAGCTCAGTAGCTAAAATCATCCTTTTGGTGTTTTCCCATTCGGGGGCTGTCTTTTGAACAGAAGGAGTAGCAAGAGCAGGAGCAGCAGTAGCAGCAGAAGTTACATTAGGGAGTTTTTGGTCGCAATTTTGATGCTTTTCCGTCCTTCACTGCCATGGTGTTTTCACATCCGGGGGCTCTCTTTTGAACAGAAGGAGTAGCAAAAGCAGGAGCAGCAGCAGCAGCAGGAGGAAAAAGTAGCTAAAATAATCCTTTTCTATGGGTTTCAGAAGTTACATTAGGGAGTTTTTGGTCGCAATTTTGATGCTTTTCCGTCCTTCACTGCCATGGTGTTTTCCCATCCGGGGGCTCTCTTTTGAACAGAAGGAGTAGCAAAAGCAGGAGCAGCAGCAGCAGCAGGAAAAAGTAGCTAAAATAATCCTTTTCTATGGGTTTCAGAAGTTACATTAGGGAGTTTTTGGTCGCAATTTTGATGCTTTTCCGTCCTTCACTGCCATGGTGTTTTCCCATCCGGGGGCTCTCTTTTGAACAGAAGGAGTAGCAAAAGCAGGAGCAGCAGCAGCAGGAGGAAAAAGTAGCTAAAATTATCCTTTTCTATGGGTTTCAGAAGTTACATTAGGGAGTTTTTGGTCGCAATTTTGATGCTTTTCCGTCCTTCAGGGACCTGCTGTTTGGGTGTGGCGGATGCGCTGTTTCTGAGCTTGGAAAGCTCAGTAGCTAAAATCATCCTTTTGGTGTTTTCCCATTTGGGGGCTGTCTTTTGAACAGAAGGAGTAGCAAGAGCAGGAGCAGCAGTAGCAGGAGGAAAAAGTAGCTAAAATCATCCTTTTCTATCAGAAGTTACATTAGGGAGTTTTTGGTCGCAATTTTGATGCTTTTCCGTCCTTCACTGCCATGGTGTTTTCCCATCCGGGGGCTGTCTTTTGAACAGAAGGAGTAGCAAGAGCAGGAGCAGCAGCAGCAGCAGCAGGAGGAAAAAGTAGCTAAAATCCGCCGACCCCGCTTGCAGCAGGGGGAGCGCGCCAGGGAATAAGACAAGAGTTTGCCACCGCCAGCTACTACTACTACTACTACTACTACTGCTGCTGCTGCTGCAGCAGCAGCAGCAGCAACGGCTGTTTTGGTGCCGGGAGGTGCTTTTGGGCAGCAGCAGCAGCAGCAGCAGCAGGTGAGCTGATGGGAGATTGAAAAAGTGGAAAAAGTTGGGAAAAAGACATTTTTTCTAGGAATTCAGAGGGACGTTAGGCACTTTTTCGGTGCGATTCTAGGGCCTGTTCGTCCTTCCGTGCCTTGCTGCAGCAGCATCAGCGGACGACAGCACCAGCACCGGCAGCTGCAGGATTTTCTGGGATTTATAGTCTAAGATTCTCTAGGATTCTCTAAGATTTCAGAAGACACGTTAGGCAGTTTTTTGCTGCGATTTTGCGTCATTTTCGGCACGAAATTAGGTGGTGTTTTGCTGTTTCGAGTGAGTTTCGAAAAAGCTGCTGCTGCTGCTGCTGCAGCAGCAGCAGCAACGGCTGTTTTTGTGCCGGGAGGTGCTTTTGGGCAGCAGCAGCAGCAGCAGGTGAGCTGATGGGAGATTGAAAAAGTGGAAAAAGTTGGGAAAAAGACATTTTTTCTAGGAATTCAGAGGGACGTTAGGCACTTTTTCGGTGCGATTCTAGGGCCTGTTCGTCCTTCCGTGCCTTGCTGCAGCAGCATCAGCGGACGACAGCACCAGCACCGGCAGCTGCAGGATTTTCTGGGATTTATAGTCTAAGATTCTCTAGGATTCTCTAAGATTTCAGAAGACATGTTAGGCAGTTTTTTGCTGCGATTTTGCGTCATTTTCGGCACGAAATTAGGTGGTGTTTTGCTGTTTCGAGTGAGTTTCGAAAAAGATGTCTAGCTGTTGGTTTCTGTAAGATTTTCTAGGATTTATAGTCTAGGACCTAGTCTAGGATTCTCTAGGATTCTCTAGGATTTCAGAAGACACGTTAGGCAGTTTTTTGCTGCGACTTTGCGTCATTTTCGGCACGAAATTAAGTGGTGTTCTGCTGTTTCGAGTGAGTTTCGAAAAAGATGTCTAGCTGTTGGTTTCTCTAAGATTTTCTAGGATTTATAGTCTAGGACCTAGTCTAGGATTCTCTAGGATTTTCTAGGATTTCAGCTACTACTACTACTACTACTACTACTCCTGCTGCTGCTGCTGCAGCAGCAGCAGCAACGGCTGTTTTGGTGCCGGGAGGTGCTTTTGGGCAGCAGCAGCAGCAGCAGAAGCAGCAGCAGCAGCAGAAGCAGCAGCAGCAGCAGGTGAGCTGATGGGAGATTGAAAAAGTGGAAAAAGTTGGGAAAAAGACATTTTTTCTAGGAATTCAGAGGGACGTTAGGCACTTTTTCGGTGCGATTCTAGGGCCTGTTCGTCCTTCCGTGCCTTGCTGCAGCAGCATCAGCGGACGACAGCACCAGCACCGGCAGCTGCAGGATTTTCTGGGATTTATAGTCTAAGATTCTCTAGGATTCTCTAGGATTTCAGAAGACGCTGCTGCTGCTGCTGCTGCTGCTGCTGCCCAAAAGCACCTCCCGGCACCAAAACAGCCGTTGCTGCTGCAGCAGCAGCAGTAGTAGTAGCTGGCGGCTGCTGTGCCATCAACCAGCCTCCAAGGCGAGAAACCAACAGCCAGACACCTTTTTCGAAACTCACTCGAAACAGCAAAACACCACCTAATTTCGTGCCGAAAATGACGCAAAGTGGCAGCAAAAAACTGCCTAACAAAACACCACCTAATTTCGTGCCGAAAAGGACGCAAAATCGCAGCAAAAAACTGCCTAACGTGTCTTCTGAAATCCTAGAGAATCTTAGACTATAAATCCCAGAAAATCCTGCAGCTGCCGGTGCTGCTGCTGTCGTCCGCTGATGCCGGTGCTGGTGCTGTCGTTCGCCGCTGCTGCTGCTGCTGCTGTCGTTCGCTGCTGCTGCTGCTGCTGCTGCTGCTGCTGCCCAAAAGCACCTCCCGGCACCAAAACAGCCGTTGCTGCTGCAGCAGCAGCAGTAGTAGTAGCTGGCGGCTGCTGTGCCATCAACCAGCCTCCAAGGCGAGAAACCAACAGCCAGACACCTTTTTCGAAACTCACTCGAAACAGCAAAACACCACCTAATTTCGTGCCGAAAATGACGCAAAGTGGCAGCAAAAAACTGCCTAACAAAACACCACCTAATTTCGTGCCGAAAAGGACGCAAAATCGCAGCAAAAAACTGCCTAACGTGTCTTCTGAAATCCTAGAGAATCTTAGACATAATCCAAGAAATCTGCAGCTGACGGTGCTGATGCTGTATCGTCCGCTGATTGCCCGGTGCTGGTGCTGTCGTTCGCCGCTGCATGCTGCTGCTGCTTCGTTGCTGCTGTTGCTTGATTGATGCTCGACTGCTGCTACGCTGCTGCTCGCGTGCTCGCTGCCGCCGCCGCGTCCGGCAGGCAGCCGCGGAGGCGGATGCGGCTGCGGCTGCGGCCTGCGGCTGATGCTGCTGCGGATGAGGCTGCGGCTGCGGCTGCGGCTGCGGCTGCGGCTGCTGCTGCGGCTGCTGCGGCTGCTGCGGCTGCTGCGGCTGCTGCGGCTGCTGCTGCTGCTGCTGCTGCTGCCCAAAAGCACCTCCCGGCACCAAAACAGCCGTTGCTGCTGCAGCAGCAGCAGCAGCAGTAGTAGTAGCTGGCGGCTGCTGTGCCATCAACCAGCCTCCAAGGCGAGAAACCAACAGCCAGACACCTTTTTCGAAACTCACTCGAAACAGCAAAACACCACCTAATTTCGTGCCGAAAATGACGCAAAGTGGCAGCAAAAAACTGCCTAACAAAACACCACCTAATTTCGTGCCGAAAAGGACGCAAAATCGCAGCAAAAAACTGCCTAACGTGTCTTCTGAAATCCTAGAGAATCTTAGACTATAAATCCCAGAAAATCCTGCAGCTGCCGGTGCTGCTGCTGTCGTCCGCTGATGCCGGTGCTGGTGCTGTCGTTCGCTGCTGCTGCTGCTGCTGCTGCTGCTGCTGCTGCTGCTGCTGTGCCATCAACCAGCCTCCAAGGCGAGGAACCAACAGCTAGACATCTTTTTCGAAACTCATTTTCGAAACTCACTCGAAACAGCAAAACACCACCTAATTTCGTGCCGAAAATGACGCAAAATCGCAGCAAAAAACTGCCTAACGTGTCTTCTGAAATCCTAGAAAATCCTAGACTAGGTCCTAGACTATAAATCTGCCTACCGTGTCTTCTGAAATCCTAGAAAATCTTGGAGAATCCTAGACTAGGTCCTAGACTATAAATCCTATAGAAAATCTTAGAGAAACCAACAGCTAGACATCTTTTTCGAAACTCATTTTCGAAACTCACTCGAAACAGCAAAACACCACCTAATTTCGTGCCGAAAATGACGCAAAGTCGCAGCAAAAAACTGCCTAACGTGTCTTCTGAAATCCTAGAAAATCCTAGAGAATCCTAGACTAGGTCCTAGACTATAAATCCTAGAAAATCTTAGAGAAACCAACAGCTAGACGTCTTTTTCGAAACTCACTCGAAACAGCAAAACACCACCTAATTTCGTCCCGAACATGACGCAAAATCGCAGCAAAAAGCAGCAGCAGCAGCATCAGCGAACGACAGCACCAGCACCGGCATCAGCGGACGACAGCAGCAGCACCGGCAGCTGCAGGATTTTCTGGGATTTATAGTCTAAGATTCTCTAGGATTTCAGAAGACACGTTAGGCAGTTTTTTGCTGCGATTTTGCGTCCTTTTCGGCACGAAATTAGGTGGTGTTTTGTTAGGCAGTTTTTTGCTGCCACTTTGCGTCATTTTCGGCACGAAATTAGGTGGTGTTTTGCTGTTTCGAGTGAGTTTCGAAAAAGGTGTCTGGCTGTTGGTTTCTCGCCTTGGAGGCTGGTTGATGGCACAGCAGCCGCCAGCTACTACTACTGCTGCTGCTGCTGCTGCAGCAGCAACGGCTGTTTTGGTGCCGGGAGGTGCTTTTGGGCAGCAGCAGCAGCAG
>CAMXCT020006401.1:234466-318959 GCA_947184155.2 Cladocopium goreaui
TGCTGCTGCTGCAGCAGCAGCAGCAACGGCTGTTTTTGTGCCGGGAGGTGCTTTTGGGCAGCAGCAGCAGCAGCAGGTGAGCTGATGGGAGATTGAAAAAGTGGAAAAAGTTGGGAAAAAGACATTTTTTCTAGGAATTCAGAGGGACGTTAGGCACTTTTTCGGTGCGATTCTAGGGCCTGTTCGTCCTTCCGTGCCTTGCTGCAGCAGCATCAGCGGACGACAGCACCAGCACCGGCAGCTGCAGGATTTTCTGGGATTTATAGTCTAAGATTCTCTAGGATTCTCTAAGATTTCAGAAGACATGTTAGGCAGTTTTTTGCTGCGATTTTGCGTCATTTTCGGCACGAAATTAGGTGGTGTTTTGCTGTTTCGAGTGAGTTTCGAAAAAGATGTCTAGCTGTTGGTTTCTCTAAGATTTTCTAGGATTTATAGTCTAGGACCTAGTCTAGGATTCTCTGAAATTTTCTAGGATTTCAGAAGACACGTTAGGCATCATTTTCGGCACGAAATTAGGTGGTGTTTTGCTGTTTCGAGTGAGTTTCGAAAAAGATGTCTAGCTGTTGGTTTCTCTAAGATTTTCTAGGATTTATAGTCTTGGACCTAGTCTAAGATTCTCTGAAATTTTCTAGGATTTCAGAAGACACGTTAGGCAGTTTTTTGCTGCGATTTTGCGTCATTTTCGGCACGAAATTAGGTGGTGTTTTGCTGTTTCGAGTGAGTTTCGAAAAAGATGTCTAGCTGTTGGTTTCTCTAAGATTTTCTAAGATTTATAGTCTAGGACCTAGTCTAGGATTCTCTAGGATTTTCTAGGATTTCAGAAGACACGTTAGGCAGTTTTTTGCTGCGACTTTGCATCATTTTCGGCACGAAATTAGGTGGTGTTTTGCTGTTTCGAGTGAGTTTCGAAAAAGATGTCTAGCTGTTGGTTTCTCTAAGATTTTCTAGGATTTATAGTCTAGGACCTAGTCTAGGATTCTCTAGGATTTTCTAGTATTTCAGAAGACACGTTAGGCAGTTTTTTGCTGCGACTTTGCGTCATTTTCGGCACGAAATTAGGTGGTGTTTTGCTGTTTCGAGTGAGTTTCGACAAAGATGTCTAGCTGTTGGTTTCTCGCCTTGGAGGCTGGTTGATGGCACAGCAGGAGCAGCAGCAGCGCAGGAACAGCAAGAGCAGCAGCAGCAGCAGCCGCCGCAGCGACAGCACCAGCACCGGCATCAGCGGACGACAGCACCAGCACCGGCAGCTGCAGGATTTTCTGGGATTTATAGTCTAAGATTCTCTAGGATTCTCTAGGATTTCAGAAGACACGTTAGGCAGTTTTTTGCTGCGATTTTGCGTCACTTTCGGCACGAAATTAGGTGGTGTTTTGCTGTTTCGAGTGAGTTTCGAAAAAGATGTCTAGCTGTTGGTTTCTCTAAGATTTTCTAGGATTTATAGTCTAAGACCTCCTAGTCTAGGATTCTCTAGGATTTTCTAGGATTTCAGAAGACACGTTAGGCATTTTTTTGCTGCGACTTTGCGTCATTTTCGGCACGAAATTAGGTGGTGTTTTGCTGTTTCGAGTGAGTTTCGAAAAAGATGTCTAGCTGTTGGTTTCTCTAAGATTTTCTAGGATTTATAGTCTAGGACCACGCAATTAGGTGCTGTTTTGCTGTGGCGAAGGGTCCGTTCTGGAGGCCTGATGCTTGCAGCGAGCCACCAAACAACAGCTGCAGGAGACAGATTTTTTTTTTTCTAGGAATTCAGAAGGGACGTTAGGCACTTTTTGTGGGTAAGTTTGAGCACGGTTTCGGCACACAATTAGGTGCTGTTTTGCTGCTTGGCCTGATCAGGCAGACTGCCCAACTTTTCGGGGTCGGCGGCAGGGGCGGCAGCCCTTAAATCCGGCGACGCCTCGCCGTGTAGTGTGGGGAAGCTAAGCATAGCTTTAGCTACCCGGGGGCGCGCCCCTGCCGCCGACCCTCCCCAAAAATCCTTTAGCCTGGTGGGGTTTTCACGTTTTTCGGGGTCTGGGGTGGACAAAAAGATGGTAAAATTTGAAGATGCGTTTTGGAGGTCCCAAAAATCGGAAAAAAGTACCGTTTTGACACATTTTTCGGACGATTTTTCGCTTTTCGGAAGTCACAAAATGCTGTAAATTACAACATTTTTGCGTTTTAACGTCGTTGGCGGGAGCCATGCAAAAACGCAGAAAATGCTGTAAATACCAGTACTTTTTGGACCCGAGATGCACAAAACACTGCAAATACCAGTGTTTTTGAAAGCCAAGCAAAAAAACATTGTAAATTACAGCATTTTTGGCGGGTTGATCGCAAAAAATGCGATCATTTAACAATGTTTCTGCAATTTCAAGCAAACGTGGAAGGCACGAAACACTGTAAATAGCGGTGTTTTGGCAACTTTTGGACGATTTTTTTTGCTTGTGACGGGGCCACTCCCCTGTAAATTACAGCATTTTCTGCACTTTTTGAACCGATTTTTTGTCTTGATGAATGCAAAAAACGCTGGTATTTACACGTTTTTCAAAAAATCGAAGATCGTGATGTGAACGAAACTCTGTAAATAAGAGTGTTTTAGCCACTTTCGGGGACTAAAACTGTGGTATTTACACGGGTTCTTACCATCTCACAGCACAAAATGCTGTAAATTACAACACTAGGCATAGGCCAACATAGCCTCAAGATGGGCCAACATAGCCCCAAGATGGGCCAACATAGCCCCAAGATAGGCCGCCGACCCTCAGCATGTCATGTTCGCAAGTTCAGATGACATCCCCCTCTCTCTTTCCCTCCCCCGACCCTTACCGGCGTCGCCGGTGTGCGAAGCTCTACAATATATATGTGTGTGTAATCATATCATTATACGTATTTATATAGTTTTTTTCCCAAAATCCAATGATTGCCAATGGTTCAAAAACCGCATAGCCAAAAAAGATTGGTAAATCATGATAAATCAAGAAACATCAGTACAAACCCAGGTCGTCTATGGCATTGAGACGTTGTTTCGGGCGGCTGACGTCCCAGTCAGTTCCCAAGAGAGCCTCTGCAGTCAGTTCGCATTGTAAGTTGATCCATGTTCGTTCACCACTGTGTGTAGGTGTAGAGTTGAAAACCTCACAATGTGTTAATTTAATTTAGACTCCTGATGATTCCAATCTAATTCTTGTTTGTAAAAGGCATTTCCAAAAGCTTGCATTGACAGGATGCCCTACAATTTTGGGGTTCCCAACAAAAAGATGTCAAGGATAGGTCCTACCCAAACCAAGGAGGACATGAACAAAGGTTATCTTCAGATTCAGTGCACTAAACCCTTCTGCAGTTGTTCAATCCCAATCCGGCATCCACATCATCCACATGCCAACAAACCTTTCATTCACTGATCCAGGCAGTATGTCACAAGAGGTTCCAACAGTTCCAACATGTCCGTGTAGTCATCGTTTGTTGGTGCTGTCGTAACATGTCATCCGTAGTCCAATTTCTGAGCGCAGGTCGCATTGCAACACGAGTCGCAACCTAGGCAGCGCGTGTGACCGATTGCATCATTGACAAGTGCAGGGTCATATGATGTAATATGTCAAGTAATATGAGCCGTGTTCAAACGGGGTGTATTTTTGCTTTGGCGCTACCCAGTTTAAGTCCAAGTAAAGCTCTCTACATAAGGGTTTTGAACGCTGCTCATATGGAAATGTGGCAAGCAGTGTAGATTCCTTGACCAATGAACTTCCAAGCTGCATTCTGTCCCTGAGAAGGCCATGCCTTCCATCGGAGTCTGCAAAATGTCACAGTGCCACAGCACCGCGCTGGTTTTGTGAAAGTGTCTCCGGTGTGATAATCTGTCCAATTCTGCACGGACAATCTTGTCGGAGTTTGTGGGGCATATCTCAGCCAGTGTTTTCGCACGGACTCCATTCGTCGCAGGGAAACTGCGACGAAAAACGCACGGCTCGGGCAAAGTCCCGACCAAATTACTGCATGTCCATGACTCCATGAGCAGATCCTACAAGCAAAAGGCAGTACTCCCTCAATGTCAAATCCCAAAACATTGAGAGCATGATTTCATATTATTTCAAAGTTTAGAACGTGTCAGAAACTTGAAGAAAATGTCATATTCCTAGCAGGAATGGACAGTAATTCATGTTTGCCAAAGCTTTGAGACTTTGGGAATCTGTGACGATTCGATGCCCCATCGTGCCCCCTGAAAAGAGACAGCTACGCATAACTGGGATATCGCTAGAAATGGTATGATCATGTCAACCTTGTGAAAAAACGCCCGAAGAAAACATCAGAAAACGATTCCTGAAATCAAGCAATGGGATTCAATGACTTCTTGCGTTGGACTCTCCCTTTTTCTCACACGTTGAACCGCAGCATACGACTGAGGCCAAGGCAATCTGTACAGCAGCAGTCCCCACCATGGTGGCCGTGATAGCCACCAGTGTTGTAGATGAAGACTGAGCGACTCCCGTAGTCCCTCAGAGATCAGCAGAATTCGGCAGCCACAAAATCCACAAATGGCCAAGTAGCGGACGAATGTGGCAAAGTTAAACATGGTTTTCCAGTGTCGAAATTCAAGAACAAGCGGACAAATGAAAGTACATAATAGATCAATCGATCTTGGGGTAGATCATAATGGATCATACTGTACATTAAATTTTAAATACATTTAATCAAGAGTATACTGGTTGGTGGTTTCAACCCCTCTGAAATATGAGTCAGTTGGAATAAAAAATGTTCCAAAACACCAACCAGTATAGCCTATAGCTAAGCTATGTATTGCCATTGCCATCATCCTTCGCTCCCAAGCGGCGACCGCTGCGAGCAGCAGCAGCAGGTGTTGCAATAGACATCGCAGCAGTCGAAGTCGCACTGATGCCCATCACCTCTGCCTGAGCAGCTAAAGCGGGTATGTCTGGTACCATGGCCATGGGGTACCCCCGGAAAATCCATGTTGGTCCAAGGAACCGATCAGGAAAATGAGAAAATGAAAACCATTGGATTTGGGGGTACCATGGTGATTCATCATGATGATGCCCTGATTCCTGCCTGCAGCCGTGGCCCTTACATCGATCAATTTGAATGAGCTGAAGATGAGTCAAAGTAGAGATTGATGTCTCAAAATTCGGAACACCATTCCACCCCATGGTCTAAAACTTCATAAAACTTCATATTCCCCTTTCACATACTAAAAGACATGCTAAATCAAGAGGTCACGGCGCCCAGCACTGTGGCATTGCCTCTTCTCGCGCAGCACTTGGCACAAAGCTTGGCAGTGTAGTAGATGATCCTGAGAGATCTGAGAGGTAGCCTAAGGATGTCAGGGTATCCATGGAAACCCATGGATGTTATATGATTATATATATATACAGTATAGAGTGTATGGATTACATATATATATACACAGTATAGAGTGTATGGATTACATAGTATATATATAACATTAACATCAATGGATCATCAAAGATCATCAAAGATCATCAAAGATCATCATAGATCAAATATAATCCGAAGATGATTTTGCGCTTTGAGATCTGTTCTGCGTCTTCTGTGTTCCAGACTGGATGCAGTCACTGTGCTTAGAAACAATTGCACTGATCTATAACCCGAACACCCTACATTTTCACTCATGAGAAAGCAACTACGGCAACATCAGGAAAGGTGCCTGTGCAGGCCTGTGCATTTCGTTGATCCAAGGCACACCCCCAGACCTGTCATGGCCAAGCAGAACACCACTGAGGCCTTGGGAGCAGGTGACTCGTTGTGACCAGACCAGGTCCAGATCAGGTCTTCCAGGTCCAGCTGAGTGGCAAAGTAGTAGGTGGTCTTGTGGTATCGGAACGCTTGGAAAAAGGAGCGCTTCGACTGGCGACGAGTCACCAAGCTGGACAGTTGTGTGGTCAGATGTGGTCAGTGACGAGTCCTCCAAAGAAAATGTCTCGTCATGTGGCAGTTGAGTCTCTCGCATCACATCGCATCACACTAGGTCACTAGGCTATCTTATCAGTTCTTATTAGCTCTGAGACCTCTCAGGGTGCCTCGCCGGGGAGGACCGGACTCCAAAAGGGCATGATGTCCACCAACTCTTCATCACTATCCACCAACCTCAGCAGTCCAAAGGTCTCTGCTGGGTGGTTCTTATATGTTCTGATAACCAAAGACATTCAAATATGTAAGGCAGGGGGGGGTCCCGGGTAATGCCAGTGCAACATCTCCACAGCCAGTCACAACCAGCACCACTTTGGGCCCCTTCCCACTTCCCCGTCTGATTTGTCCCGCCTGATGAGCACAGCAACTATGCAAAGCAACAGCTGCAACAAGAGAACTCCCAAGAGAAAATGAACAGCCTGGGCTATGGCCATGAGAATTAGGACAGAATTGTCTGGAGCAAAATGTGAGCTGCGCTTCCGTGCTGGATGATTCCATACTCTATCCGATTTGTTGAGACTATCTTGTAGCATCTAAGGCGGGTCATCACACAAGCAGAGGAATTGCGTGAAAGGAGTTCTGCGGTGTCAACAAACCCTGTGGTGTCAACCTTACTGCCAACTTCAGCGTCTTGCCGAGATGCAGCTTGCCGCAGCACAGCGCGACGCCGCTCACGCAAACGCTGCTCTGTCTCCGTGGGTGCGCGCATCAACTCCATCAAATAGGCCTCAGTGAAAGAAAAGAATGGTGGGGTAAGAAAGGACTATTGAGCAAACATTGTCAAATGTATGTGCATTGTGTGTAATTCAAGGCTATTGCTGAAGCAAGTGATGGATAATCAATGATAGGCATGTTCGTGCCCAGTGCTGGGCGTTGCCTAGGTTGTCCAGGTTCCACGTTGCAAACGCAGAGTCAGAGACCATGATAAACACCCGGAATTTATTATATAATATATATATATACAATACGTCTTGTAAGTTGCGCATATCTCAGCTCAGGTCTAAATCTGAATTCAAATTTGGACTGAGACACACGGCAAATGCCGCAAACAGCCCCTTTAGACCTTCCCTTCTTTCAATTAGCACCCCCAGAGGCCGAGTAACGAAATGACAATTTGGACAATGAGTGAAAGTGCGAGACCTCAGCGACGCTGGCCACTAGATTCGAGATATTTCCTGACTCCCAACGAAGGACACATGAATTGCCAAATGCTGCAGCATATCCGCAAACGCACTTCAGGTTGAAAGACAACAAAAGTACGCTGTACATCCATTCATATATATATATACATATCACTATTATATTAATCATATAATATATATACGTACATGTGTTGATCTATGTTGCTGTATATTTGCAGTATTTTAGTACACGGCAAATATTGATTTGAGAAAGCACAAGTGAAGTATGCAGCAACCGTTTGAACCATAAGAGAAGTTCCCAGAGTGATTCCTGGGTCTTGAAGCCCACTTACTAGTTGGTCATGAAAAGAAAAAAATAGCCTGAAGCAAAGGCCATAAGATACCCTTGACCACGTGCCCGCCAGTAGTCCAAACAGCGACGATGAACCCACTTGCCGCTGCCTGCCAGTCTATGCAAAGCGGTGCTGTAATTAGCAATGAAGATGTAATGAAGAAACATGTTATGTAATGTTCAGGAAAATTCAGGAAGATTGGTACATTGCAGGAGCCAAGATTGCCAATGCAGTGCTGCCAATCTCTACTGACGGGCGGTGACCGCCTTTGCAAAGGCATGGAGCAATAAGATCTGGTCCACCTGGAGATTTGGAAAACGTTGGCGGTTGAAACGAGTTAAACGAGGTGACATCTTCTTACCTAGATGATTTGTAGATTCAGTAGATGTCAGCAGCTCAAAACTCCTGGATCTCCTGGGGCCAAGACCGTACTCAAGGCAGATACGGCATTGTCCCTGTTCCCTTGCTTCCAGGGTCTCCTACAGGAAGATTGAAACACTGTACATCACTCTACATCATTTCAAAAGAAGCCATAGGCATCTGGGAATCAGCTTTAAGATCGAGAACACCCAGCGCGGAATTTCTTACGGATCCAAATCTTGGATTCAGCAGATCGCAGGACATGGAACATGGCTTTCTCTCCCCTTCGTCACCTGGGGAGGAGCTGCGTTCAACGGAGCACCCGACATTGCGCTAGGCAAAGCTCAGTCGATGAGGGCCCGGTGCAGATTGCGCTGCGTTGTCACCAGGAGAGGCCCATCAGCTGTGCCCTATGAAAAATATGTCCCGGTTGGTATCCCCGAGAAAAAAAAGGTGGTCGAAAAATATGTCCCTTTGACTTGGGATTCCGATCACTTGATAAACTATCCCCATTCTGACATGGTGAAAGTTAGGTGCCTTTAGATATCATTGATTCATGATATCATATATGATATCACTAATCTATCCATCGTATCGTTATACGATGTTCTACGTCTTATCATGCAACATGTGATAAATCTCGATGGCAGTATAGTAACCATGTGTAAGTAGCAATAAATCTAACCATATAAGTACCATATAGTAACCATAGTAGTAACCATAGTAATAACCATTAATGGTACCATACCAGCATGCCATGGTGGTCAAAATGGTGGACTGCCCCATACCCTTCCGCCGCCTCCTGGCCGGGTCCATCCACCTGAGCGATGGGGCGCGGAGATCTCCACCGTGGGATTTTACGGAAGCTGCTGAACTTGAAGGATGTTTAAGGAATGTTTAAGGATCCCTAAATTTCTGTTCAATGAACATCTAGATCATCTAGATCATCTGGAATGATCTAGAATCTAGATGTTGCCTAGATGACTAGATTTGCTTTTCTTCGCAATGAAATGTTTCCCAGGAGGATTTCCACCCTCCCACTGCAAGTCCCGACCCTCAGAATCGCTCTCAACGTGGTAGTGCCCTGCAGTCGGGGGAGGATGGCAACGGGAACACGCATGAGTCGGTTTACATTTGGTTCAAAGAATGTCGTGTGGTTCTTGACCTTGAATTGTTGAAGTTCTGTTTGGAGGTAGATTCTACGGAGTGTCGGATAACTCAGGTCTCTCCCACCAAAAAATGAAGGGAAGATGCAAAGGAAATGGGTCAACCAGCAGAGCCAAATCATGAAGTGTGGCGCCAGCACAGAAACACGACTACAGGAACTGGCATCCAAACATGAGGAATCCTTAGATTGGTGCCAATACGAAGCATCGTCCATCCCGGTGCCATATCGTTGCTGATATCTCAAGAATCTTGGGTGATATCTCGATCATAGGTGATAGCTCGCGAGAATCAATACATTGTAAACATCTATACACATTATGTTCATACAATAAATGTACTATACGTAATATGAAATCATATTAATCTCAATATAAGTGCTTATTCGTTATTATTATAGATATATATATATTATATGTATATACACATATATGTATATTGTATATATATATATATCAATATGAATTATATGTTGTATTATGATAATTATGCTAGTTTATACTAGTAGTAAGTATAAATTACCAATATATTCCACCAGGAATCTCCAGGGCCACGCCTCTTTGCCCGCGATGAGATCTGCTGCCCGCGCCAAGGACCGCTGGATCTGTCGAATCCGAAAGCAGTTCCGCCTTGCGACAGCACGTGGGCGACAGTTGCTGGTTGGTGCTTGAGCCAATATATGTTAATATATGGTTAATATATGGTGAATGATGGTTAATATATGGTTAATATATGGTTAATATATGGTTAATATATGGTTAATATATGGTTAATATATGGTTATTATATGGTTAATAATAACCTGATTGGTGGTGCAATTTCACCATCTTGAAAAATGATGGAGTTCGTCAATGGGAAGGATGACATCCCATATATGAAATGGAAAATAAAAAATGTTTGAAACCACCAAGCAGTTTTTAGTTGCTGCTTGGGTGTCAGTGTGGTGCAAATTCCCAGCAAAAGCTGAAGGTCTACTATGGTCTGATGTCTACTGCTCTTGTCACAGCCAGCAGTTCCTTCAGACCATTCGGACTATTCGAATGTTTCCTCTTACACTGTAAATGTGGATAGAAAATTGGTAGGGTTCTGTGGGGTCCCCAGGGGTTATGTCGGGTGATGTCAAGAAAACCTCACATTCTCCCGCCCTGGAGTGGCTGACCCTACGTTGTTCGTAGGGTTCACTGGATCTTCCACCTGGCACATTGCTCCGCGATCGTCGGCTGCGATTGCAATGGCTGAAACATGGTGAAACCATGATCCCTTACTGAGTAATTACCATGTTTCAGCCATTACTACCTCATGTTTTACCATGTTTCACCATTGCAATACTGAATAATTACACTACAAAACTGAGTAATTACAGTATTACTTCCTCATGTTTTGTTTCCACACTCAGATCATGTCACACACGACATCACACCAAAGCCCCACAACCCATCGCAGCACCAGCAATGGATCGAAGCGATGTGCTTCTTCACCCGTGTCACCTGTGGGAGATGTCGAAAGGCCATGGATGTCGAAAGATCCAAAATGTGCCACAATGTGGCCTCCATCATTGTCTGATTGGCTTGTCAACTTCATTCAACTTCCAACTGGCATCTTCGCAGGGGAACTTGGCAGCATGATCTGTGGAATTCGATAGTGGGATGTCTGAAAGATGGCAGGTGACAGTTGTTTCTGACTTGCAGATCTAGAATTCCACGAGAAGAAAGTTCTAGTCTCGCACATGCTATCTAAACTTTGATCATACAGCATAATACGAGAAACTCCAGAAACTCCAGCCGTTCTTGAGATCAATCCCTATGATTCCTATGATATTCATCCATGCTGAGCCCCGCTGAGCCCCCAGCCGGCATTTCGTGCCAGGAAACCACGCTCCACCAGCTCAGCCTTTGGAGACACAAATGGAGGGTACCTGACCCGCTAGAAGTTGAACTTATCAAGATATATATATATATATGTATTTTGATATATATATATATGTTTTACATATATATATATATATGTTTTACATATATATATATATGTGTATATATATATATATATATGTTTTACATATATATATATATGTCTTACATATATATATATATATATATGTTTTACATATATATATATATGTTTTACATATATATATATATGTGTGTAATGATATGTATTGTGTATGTGTATATATAATTAGATATATATATATATATATGTGATATGATATATGATTAAAATGTTGAAGACTTCTGAGTTGTGGTCTGCGGGTCGGTTCAACTTGAAGTTGCAGCAGAGCAAAATTGGGAACTTCGAATGCAAAGCGCGTCTCCAGCTCCGGCCTGTTGAGGCGGCCAAGACATAGGGCTCTTTCGGGGCAAGAAGGCCGAGCGCGCCACACTGACACCATACAGCCTGAGCTCGGCTGACGCTTGGTCGTTGTTTCCCAACATCCATGGAGTTTCCATGGAAACATCCATGGAGTTTCCCCATGGACCCCCCAATTTGCTGAGAGACTGTGGATCAAAGCGATGACCGTAGAAGTCCAAGAAGCCTACTAAGGCCTTGGCAGTGAGCAAGGCCAGGAGGACATGATACGATATGTTTCGATATGTTCAAAGGGAATCGGATAGCATTTGGGTCGCAAACGTCCTTGCTTGGAATCATGACAAGTGCAAATGGCGAAAAAAATGATCAATTAATGGTTATATATGGTTATATGATGGTTATATGATGGTTATGGTTATTAATGATGGTTAATGATGATTATATATATATTATATGGTTATTAATGATTATTAGTGATGGTTAAATTATATCAATTATCAAATTTCGCACTACGCCGGCTGAAATCCCGTCAGGAGATGTCAGGAGTCTCTTTTCGAATCGTCCACAAAAGACTGGCGTCATCTGTGGACTGCGGTTTCTTTCGTTGGGCTGGTCATCGAAAAACGGTGAGCAGACAGTCGTCAAAGCATCCATGGTGCTGGTATATATGCTAACATAAAGGGGGTATATTGATGGGATCCATGTTACCATATATTACAGCAGCACCATGGATGCTATGGGGTAGTCAAACTGTGTGAATTCTCGATTCATTGGGAAAGATATTGGGAAAGCAGAGCAAGCAATCGATCACAGAAAAATTACCAACATCTCTCTGGACTCTGGACCCTCCCCTTGAGCGTCCCGGCTGCCGCTGCTGTATTGGCTGGGCTGTACTGCAGGAAAGCAATGACCATCCTCAGGATAAGTGACAACATGATGGGTCTCAGGAATCAAATCCAGTCATTTAAGAGCCAAAATCAATAGTGATATCATCTGAATGACACAGCTGTGCGAGGTAAAGTTTGTATTTGTGGCTGTTGACTTTGACAATGTGAATGTGCTATTGATGAAGACAGGAATTGAATGGTTTGTAAATCAAGACCACTGCTGTGAGCTAAGCTGTGCAGACATCAAAATGGAGTAGGACGTGTTGTAGTATGCGTGCACAAGCCGAGTGTCTTCTTGTTTGATAAGAATTGGAAAAATGAACAAGCGCCACTATTGTGTGCTGTGTGCCCTCAATGTAAGCTTGCCGGGGGTAGCGTAAGGACGCAAGTAGATGACTACGGTACTGTTCCTGCACCTAACTACAAATGCCAAGGATGAAACAATGTCAACTCTTTCAGAGACTCAATGACTCTCTTTTAGTGGCGGATCTTTCATTGAAATCATAAGAGACCATATCCCCAGTCGATGCATTCATTTTCGCCATATTTTCGCCTTCCAGACTTCCAGGACCTTCCAGGTCTCCCAGCAACAACAAGCCATAGGAGCAAAGGCCACCACTGTGCGACATGGAATACGCCTGTTCCTCAGGCGCCGTGGGTTACCAGGCCAGTCGTGGCCCACTGGGATCCAAGGCACCAGATCTGGGGGACCAAACGATGAGCCACTGCTTCAGCACCAAAGTCACCGGCCTGGGGAACAAACCCATGGAACTCACCAAGGAAAAGAGTCTAGCAATGATTGCGGGGTGGATGGCCAGAATTGGCCAGATTACAAAAAATTGTCTCGAAATCAAACTACAACATGCTACTAGATACAACTAGTCTGATGGCTAACTGCTAGCTTTATTGAAATGAAACATGATGGCGAACTACGTGACCGATAGTCAAACCATCCTATCCCGTGAACATCTGATTCCACCTTCCACCACCCAACCTCCGGGCGTGCCTGGCCAATGGATAGCGACTCAACAAGAAGTTGATCAATGCCTTGCTTCGCAGACCACGGTAGCCCGAGTCGTGGAGACAAATGTCCACGCGCGTAGAGCCTCGCAGGGAATTCACCATCGCCCGCAGGTCCAGTGGCCATGGGGCCATGGGGCCATGGGGCCACGGGGATGCCTGAAAAAATGTAGTGCACTTCGGCTTAGGATGGCTATGGATGGCTATGGATGGCTATGGATGGCTTAGGTCAAATATGACTCACTTCGGCTCAAATCGGTCCTTTTTCCAATTCTATGTTAGAGGTGCCGGAGTGTGAATCGAGCATGAGGTGGATGCTGGGTCCCCCAAACAGGTCATGAACTCCTCGTTCTCTGTCACTCGCTTGACCTCAAGAGTATCCCTGAGAGACCCAAGCTTGATATCTGCAAGACGAAACCTACAAATTCTCCGGAAATCTTGCCAGCGCCACAAGATTATGCCATTTTCTTATGCGGGACAAATGAAGTAGCCTTCAATTCCATATCACAGTTTCCCACTGCTAGATGGCCCTGCACATATATCTATATATCTATATATCATATATATATACATATAATATGATACTTCGTACTTCACAGGGAATAAGGCTTCTGAAAACTTGGCCAACGTTGTAGAACTAGCAGAATAAAAATCCTGCGCGTGAATTTTCAAAACTTGGAAGAGCTCAGGTGAAAGAGAAAATGTCCTGGCCATCCATGGCACAATCATGGCACATTGGCACCCTACCCCACAGTCAAAAGTCCCGACCAGCCTCCGGCGCAGCTGCGAAGGATAGCACAGGGATGGCTGCATGCGCAGCCACTCGGATGGAGTCGCTGACCACCTGAGCATGCTATGCTGGCGCTGTGGCAAGTGGCTGGTTCCAGCCATTCTGCATCCTTTGGAAATCAAGCCAGTTTGGCTGGGGCAAGTCATCACCCACAATGGGTTTGGCTTGGAATGGCTTGGGCTCCACACCCATTTCTCTTTGGCCAGTCGATCTGACAGCTGTTGCTGCCATCCGGACAATGGACCACGCACAGAGCGGGTGGAGTGCGCAGGCCTAGGCGAATGACCCCCTGATCACTCAGTGATCACCCTGAGGGTGATTTTGGAGCTTGCATTAAAATTGTTCAGCAAACTGCGCGCCCAAAACCAAAAGCCTGCACATTGTGCACATCAAGGAAAAATGTCTGTTGTTGGCCCTGCGCCCTCCTAAGAAAAGATCAGCCTTACATTGATTTACCTCGTTTATGGTTGGTCAACTGTTGATCAACTGTAGCCAGGAAACATGCAGGCGTGGCCGTCTCTGGTGATGAAAATGACCAAAAAAATTGTGTAATGTGTACACCAACTTCAACTGGATTCAGCCATTGAGGGTAACACGAATTTACCGAATTACCATGAATTACCATGAATTATGTCTTTGAAATGACCAAGTCAGACATCAAAACCATTGTTTTTCCACGTGTTGTTCAACAGTTTGAGGCATCCAACTCATGACACCGGCCTGTTTAACATCCACCATCTGAATCCGTTCTAAAATGTTGGATGTTATGGATAACCATCATAAATGTTATGGATAAATGTTATGGATAACCATCTGGATCACCATCTAATTTCTTGATAAATCTTCATGTTCTAAATCCCCACAGTGGATCAACATTTGGAACATTTCCATGACATGTTCAGGACATTTTCCGCAAAAAAAAAAAAAACAACATCTGTGGCTCCCCACGACACTTCCTCCAACTTCAACTGTCGGAGCTGCTCGTCGTCCTCCTCGATGGGCGACAACGCCGCCTCGCAGGTGACTGTCCAAAACAATTGACTGTGAAGTATCAATGATTACCCTCTGGTTATGACTAACATAGCCATGGTATAGATGGTCCATATATATATATATATAGATGGTTTACCTATTAAAAATGGTGGATCTTTCCATGGCTATGTGACAAATAACCAGATGATTATAAAATATTGTTGTAAATGTATAAAGAACATCTTAGACATTTTTGAAACATACATGCCACTAAAAATAGGATGCACGTGCTGAGCTGTAGCTGCTGTA
This sequence comes from Cladocopium goreaui, assembly GCA_947184155.2. Classification (NCBI taxonomy): domain Eukaryota; class Dinophyceae; order Suessiales; family Symbiodiniaceae; genus Cladocopium; species Cladocopium goreaui. The sequence continues at coordinate 249,675 of CAMXCT020006401.1, forward strand.
GAATGCACACAGATGTGTGCATGTGTGTTGACTCGAATGTCGCATGAGCGTTCAAAAAACATCGACGGCACAGAGTTGTTGAAGTATTATTTTGATTCCGCCCACCATACTGATCATCACTTCCTCTCGGAAGCATCGGTCCTTCCGGAATTTGGCGTTGCTATGCCAGACCACTCTGAGTTTGATTACAGAATGAGGCAAAATGGATAGGAATACATATGAATACATGAACTCATGGAAATTCCACAAGTTGCGTGCTGCTTTTCCCTAGTACGATGAGGAGCTGTGAGTGCCCAGAAAGGTGACCCATCCCTGCCCGTCGCAGTCGCACAGAACTCACCCACAGTTGTCACCTGCTCATCAGGTGTCTCTCCGGAGACAGCACGAGCAGAGAAGCCATGGATTGAAGGATGCACCTCTGATTTCGTGGCGCCGGAGGCCGGGAGGCCTATTTTTTCTCTGCCGGACCGGGAATGATGAAAAAGTCATCTTCAGGTTCAGTATATTTCAGTTCACTTGTCCATCATGTATCGTCCAAGTTTGATGAATTTGGGGTGTCAATGATTTGGTGTTGGCAGCTGGCTGACTTGTGTTTCGTGTGCCAAAAGAATCTGAGAGAGTCAAACAGTCCATGCAGTTCACAAATTTCAACATCAGAGCATCCTGATGTTCAGACTAATTATATATGACATTATAGAACATGATATTATGACATTATATATGACTATTTTATATTATACATCCAATGTAATAATTGCTCTTTTCACCTAAGAAACAAAGATAACAAAGCTTGCCCCAGCTGAAAATTCCTTCGGTGTCACATGGTGTCACCATCCAACGTCCCTGTGACGTCAGTTTCCCACCTTCAGCAGCAAATCCAAACCGCTGTTGCGAAGACCCAAACCGCTGGCGTAGGATCCATAGAGCTCCAGCGTAGAGCGGGGCCACAATGTCTGCGCCTAGATGTCGTCTTCCTAATGCGAAAAAAATCATCTGTTTGAGTGCCATTAGAGAAATGTCAAAGTCACATTTGAGGAAAGGGAACAATATGGAAAACTGGGAATGGTGCTTTAACACCATTGAAAAGTGCAGGATTTCTAAGGTAAGAGGTGTAACTTGTAACCAACACTGGACTGGTTTCAAGGTTGGAATGGCTCCAACATGTCGATGCTCAATGGTACCAGTTCCAAGCTGTGTTGAGGTTTTCTGGGACCCGGTGTCATCGGCTCCATGGCTGGATCCCCAAACTAAATGGAGATGTCATTGGGAAATTCATGGAACTCAATGGTGGAATTTGCAGCAAGCAATGTTTGATTACCAGAGGGTACATTGCACAAACGCTAAGTGGAGCTGTTTTTGAAACTTCGCTTGCACCAAGCCCTGACCCGATCACCGTGAGACAATGGCTGGCGCCGCCTGACTGTGCATGGCAGCCAATTTTAATAGGGACGAAAGGACCCAGAAACATTGTCATTTGAATTTGTGTATATTGTGTATTCAATAATCCATGTGATCAGAATATGTAATTCTGAGCCATTCTCATGTCTACCTCTTCGGCCTTGCAGCAAAGGACCATGCGATGTGGTCCACCAAAAATGGGGCCCGCGGAAGATGGGAGATCTCTAACGAGCACCAGCGTTCCCCGGTACTTCACCTTCGAAGCTATCTGGGTCTCTAAGTTGGCGACCGAAACTTCAGGATCTTCAGCCAACATTGATGGGCCCTTGGACTGTTGCAAATCCGCAACAGGACAACCAAAGGCTGCACATGCACCATCTGCAAGACCTGCTGTTGGAACGCCGTAAATTGAACAGGCGCAGGTCGGTCAGTCTTCTTCAGGAGATGTTGCAAGGAAGCAAATGAAGCAAGGCCTTCTTGCGGATCCCAATCCAATGACAGCAAAACACATGACACATTGCGCCAATGTCCAGACGCAAGTCTTGCAGCATGAGGGTCCGTTGGAGTGAATCATCAATGACACGAGGCCTCCGAGGCCACCATTCACGAGGCCACCTTTGTTCCTCTTGAGTATGATGGATGTTTCTGAGATCATCCAGGGCGAGCGATCTGTATCCAATGTTGGCAAAGGTGATCCACCGAGGCTTCCAGAAATATTTCCAAAGCCAGGTCCAGCAGGTTGCCATGATCTGAAATTGAAACTGGGACAGAAAACCGCCAAAGCCAAATCCGGTAATATATCCCATGCAAGTAGCAATTTATATCCCTGGCACAATATCAATCTATATATATATATTATGGGAATACTTGGAAATCTGGAAATACATGTTATTTCGTGTATAATCACATGCTCATAGCATTTTCTGGGTTATATGTCTGGCTTATGCACTCCTTTATTTGGCCATGGCCACTCTCAAACACCATTTGAAAGAAATGCTGGTTGGATCTGGTTGGTGAATGTTGCCAGTTATAGCTAAAGATTAAAGTATCCATCCTGTCAACATTTAAAATGGTGGTTGCCATATGGTGAGGTACCCATCAACGGTGACAAACGTTGACTTTGGGCTCCCAACGACCCGCTTGCAATTGGTGATCACTGCACGACGGTATGGGGCCTGCCAGGCATGGAGTCGCCAGTAGTCACCCACACTAAAAATCACAGCAGGACCTTCAGAAAAGTGCCAAAGATGCTGTCTGTGTGCCTGTGACTATGTGGACGTCTGCATTACTAAAAATCATCTGCATCGCTATAAATCTGCATATATAGTATGTGTGTCAAGCATTTTAGAATGTGTTTCAAGCATTTTAGATCACCATTTCCTGCTGACAAAACAACCCCAACAAACCATCCAAACAACCAATGCATATCCACTTAGTGGATCACCATTGACCTGCAGCACACCTGGCTCTCGATCTGCATCTCCACGGATCGAACAAAGGCTAAGATGGATGCCTGCGATGACACCATCGGCTTGAGAGCATCTTCTCGAGCATCAGCTTGTATTTCCGATTGTGAATGTCGCTAAAATTCCTACAAGATCTTGGGATTGGATGGGTAACATGGGTAACCCCTCTCCCTGGATTCCTGATGATTCCTGGATGTGTGATCACCCAGTTTCTGTGGAGACACTTGGGAGAAGCATCCGGTGCACAGATTGGTGCAACTTCAGGACCCACAAGTCTGGAGATTGATGGCCCTGGCACCTGGCGAAAACTTTTAAGGATAAGATTACCAGCAAACCCCAAAACCTGATCGTCCTATCCCTTCATATTTGATCATCCCTTCATTCATAGCATACTGGGGGAGCACCCAAGCAGCGAACCTGCAACATCTGCTCCTCCGGTGGCTCGTACCGGGAGGGTGGTACCTGGCGTACAGTACCAAGAACAAGTCAAGTCCATCATAGGTTGAAAACCAAGGGAACATTGGTCACCCATTGTCACCCATGTCATCCATGTCATCCCTTGCATTCATCCTACCTCAAGTATTTTGCTTTGAACAGGCCACAAGGCACTTGCCTTCTTGCCCGCTGCGGTACCAATAGCTGCAAGACAACAAGTGCGCTGTTCTTTTTTGGGTGCCTGGTGCCTTTACAGTGATGGCTGCGCAAGACAAGGATTGTGTTTCGCGGAACACTTTTGCGTTCGCAAACTTGTTGTGCAGCTGCTTTTGTTCAGCAAAATGGGCACTTGTTTGCCTTCGCAAGTTGCCTTCACTATTTAAATCAAGCAGGCTACGCCAAGAGGCTTCGCATGCCTACGCAGCCATATGTTGAGTTTCCTCGTTTTCTAAATCCATGATATCAAAAAATAGCTGCTCAATTCAATTCGGGCATCCTTCAACATGTGGATCCGCAACAAGAGTGTGAAAGCTCCGACCTTTTTTTAATTAGAAGAAAAGCTGAAATCATCCAATCCCTTGTGAATTTTCGGGAAATCCATTTTTCACCAGCACTGCCTGGTGAGTCAGTGAGTGTGGCAACCTGGTCATGGTGGTGACCTCGCAGCACAGCTGTTGCTCAAAGTTGAAGACATGTGGCGGAAAGTGAAAGAAACCACCAAGCCAAGCATCAAAGCAGTACCATTTAAATCCATTTAACTGGTCATGAAATGGACATCAACTATCTGATCTTTAAATCATATGACATCAATCAAAATCATATAAGATCTGTATGGGACCTCCAAGCATTAGAGTTGCTGGCACCAACACCTGAGAACGAGTCGTTTGTTTGAGTCCCTGGCCGCAGAAACCTGTCTGCCTCTCCCCGTGGAGAACGTCAATGCAGGGGCCGTTTGAGTTGCCTCGCGTTCGCGGCTTGAAAAAGGGCCTGCTCCAAGAATCTCAAAGATATAAAATTGCAACTACCAGCATTATCATTGCATTTGTCTCCCACTTGCATTCTCGGAGCTTTCTTCTACAGTACCGGACTCTGGGATGCATGATATACTTTCTGAATTGCAAATATTCACGGAATGGAGGTGTCTCAAAAACCTAGCTGATATTTGTCTGTCTATTCTGGTCATCCAGGAAAGGGCAGGAAAGGACAAAGTATTCGAAAATTCACAGCTTGCCGCTTCGTCGTGGCTGTATGGCATAAATCGGCATAAAGTCATCCCCTTTCCACATGAATCCCACCACTTCCAACACGTCCAAGACCCGAGACCGGAAGATCTTGCCTGGTGTCTCACTGCATTTCGTTTTGGCTGGGACATTGCCTGAGCGGCCACAATAAGTTCCCCAACTTTTGAGAGATAAATGATTCATGATCATGGCCAGCTACTGAGCTCTATCGGGTGATGGTAATGACACTCAGCTCTATGGTGAATTACACGACTCATATCGGGTGGCGGGCCGAAAAAACGGGTAACTAAAATGTCAATCACCCCATTGCCCAAACGGTCAGGAACCGATTGGTTGAAGTCATCTGCTACTTCTTATCTCTCAACTGGATGACACTGGATGACACTGGTAACTTGTAAATGGTCAAAAAATGCTGTACCACTTTGGGAACACAAAATCCTGTGACTGTAGAACACAAGAACATGTGGTTGATTATCAGTGAAATCAAAATTTCTTTGACTGACCGATTCTTTAAATAACAAACACACAAACAACTATGAATAACTCGCAGCTGGAAGGAGATATAGGCAATGCAGTCACAATGGAGGGTGACCAGAACGATAGAAAGTGGCTCTGTTTCAAAGTGTTGTATCATATCCATGTCTCTCCATCATTGCACGAACTCTCCAACGTCTTTTGAAACGTCAGTCTCACAAAGGCTCTCCACGAAGCTCAGATTTGGTTAGAAAATGTTCGAAAGTGAAGCGCTGACCATTTCTCCCTGCTACCAGCCTTGTTTCATTCAACTCCCGCAGTTAAATCGAACCTCTTGGAGAAAAAAACAAACTCAACAGAGCAAGGCATCTTAAAAACAAACAGCTCAGTCCCCCCCCTTCAAGACTTATAAAGTGGTCTGAATCAACAGCATGTTCATGCATCTAATCATACCTAATCTAAAGATATCTAAAGTATAATGCTGGTACGGCTTGTATCACGAAGTTCTCACTGAGCATGACGAAGTATAGCAGCGCTAAAAAACAGGTGGCCAAAGTTGCAGCCAACTACTTATGCTTGCTATCCAAGGACTGCTTTACCCCAGTCAACATCGAAAAGAAACCCTTGTTCTTATAGAGAATATGATGTGAATATGAGAGAAAGGAATGGGGTAGACAATGGTAGACACTATACTGACACTGTAAGCCCTGTATGTTGATCTAAAGCTTTGAAACACTTCGGTTTTTTTTAAGAATTTTCCTCACCTCGTGGCCACCCGTGGGTTGCCCAAAAATTGGGCACTCCGACCACCGAGGCGATGCGATACCGCAGAAGTTGATTTTCCTGTCCCAGTCGCGCCAGCTCGCGCCTCAAGCGATGTGGCGCCGGCGATTTTGGGTCCAATTTTGTTCCCTTGGTCCTTGGAGGTTCTTGGAGGTTCTTGGAGGTTCTTGGAGGTTCTTGGAGGTTCTTGGAGGTTCTTGGAGGTTCTTGGAGGTTCTTGGAGGTTCTTGGGTTTTTTTAGCCGCGAACCACCAAATAAATTGAAGCCACGGAAATCCACGATTTCTGTATTGGTGGTCAGGCCCGTCAGGTGGACCCTGGATGAACCCTGAATGGCGCTGGTGCATCAGAGCCTAGGTGTTTTTAAGTACACCATTTCCTTTGCTTTTTGCATGCTTTTGCGCGTTTGTTCCAAAGGCAAAATGTTTGGGGTCGCAAATGGTACTGAAAACATGGACTGATAATGAGATATAAGTATAATTCAAATTTGAGTGCCAATTCTTGCGACACACCCTTTGCCACTAGTAATTTTGTGAATCATTTGATGGTGGATAAGTTATCGCTGATTGCCACTCTCTTGCGACCAAGAAACTGGATGTAATGTGGCACAATGCCTCAGACGGTACCGGAACATGAGATCGCTTCAATTGGTGACAAATTCTAACAAGTTCACAATGCCTTCTGCTGACTAGGCTGGCTAGTTCAGCTTGATCATGCGACCAGCATAAACCCATGGTGACGCTTTGCAGCTTGCAATGCTCCAACTTCCAAGCCTCTTTCAGACATGCGATCAACATCTGGCACTAAAGCTTAAGGCGTCGCTGTCACAAATTATCGTGTAGGGTGTCTAAAGTGTGAACCCTACATTTCGCAAGTTTCCCCGCTTTAATGAGTTTTCTAAGACCAAAATCGTCCGATTTTTTGGGACATAGCATGACATAGCCATCCACAATCAACGAGCTCATGGGTTTTATAGCAACTCCCAGGATTTTTCATCTACCTCCACCCAGATCGACCCAGATCGACCCAGATCGACCCCCCAGTTTCCACCTCCATACATCTTCGAGAGCGTAATGGCTGGCGCCGTTTGGGTCGCTGCATCGCAGCATTGGCCTCCTTTGACCTGAGACGACTGAGACCAACCTGGACAGATAAAGAAGCCATGGAGCCATGGGTTTATAGGCAGCTTTGGCAGCTTGATTACCCTCTGGTAATTTAACATAGCCATGTATAGTGGATTTTCCTATTAAAAATGGTGATTTTCCATAGTTATGTTAGTTTACCAAAGGGTATTATATATATATATATTATTATTATTATTATTATTAATTATTATTATTGTTATTATTATTGTTACTATTATTATTGTTATTATTATTGTTATTATTGTTATTATTATTATTGTTATTATTATTATTGAGATGGGGATATTATTATGATATACCATTATATATTATTATGATATCCCAATAATATCCCAATCATTATCATTGATATCCCATTATATATTATTATGATTGGGATATTATTGGGATGGGGGAAAGGGTGGAAATACATGGAAATACTGGGCTAAAACCAAGGTGTCAGTGTCTGTTCGCCAAGGCACGCGAGCATTGAAGGTGACCAGCGCACGCTTCCGATACTCCACTGCATGGGCAACTTGAGGACCCTCTGTCAGATCCTCAGCTAAGTTCTGCAAGTTTTGACTCTGAATTTCATCCAAAGCTGAAACCAGTGAAACCTTTGGGAACAAAAAAATGTCAGAACGAAAGGCCTGAGAAGGAGAAACACTTGAATTCAAGATAGATCCGGATGATGGCTTTGATCGCAGTTTGTAAACGTCATCCGAAGCAAACATGACATTTCGGTGTGGTGTCCATCCCAATCACCAAGTGGCGAGGCTTACTGCGCGTCCAATCCGAGTCCCTTCCACCTGTGCAGAGGGTGTGGATAAACAGGTTTAACACTCGGGTGCAAAGCTAAGAAGATCTGAAAATAAACGGAAAGAAAACTGTTGGTTGATCATATAAAACTGCACTCAACATCTATAGTTGACAAACTCAATTCGTCACTCATGATTCATACATTCTGAATGCGTTCTATTCTATCACATAGAATGATATAGAATAATGAATACTGCACGCGGTTCTGTTCAGTCGGTGTTCCCCCTTTGTTTGACCTGGAAGTGTCAAACAAAAAAACATATATTTATTTAAAAAACAATTTATGTTTTAAATCTACAAATGGCGACAAGAACGACCCCCATTTTGGGGTCCGTTTCCGGCTGCATTTTTTCATTTTTTGCGGCGCGTGTGTTCAAAGTTTTCGCATTCCAGCCCCATGTCCATGTCACCCGAGCTGTCATGTTGCTGCGCGCAAAATATCTCATGACTAAGCTGCTGGCAACAGTCATGGGTCAGCACCTTTGCCAGCGCACTGTGTGTATATATATATATGTATACCTATCGATCGATCTATCTATCTATCTGCCTATCCATCTATCTATTTTTCTACCTATCTATCTACAGATATCTACATATATATATATATGTATACCTATATACATATCAAAAGGCACAAATTAGAGGAGCAACGTGGAAATCTCAAATCTGGAGGCCTCTTTGTTTTTAATGTGTGTTTAATGGTTTTATGCGTTTAATGTTTTAATGTTTTTAAATAACTAAAAACATTAAAAACAATTCCCTGAAAAGGACACTTTGTTTTTATTTGTGTTTAATGTTTGTAAATAGTTTAAAACATTAAAAACAGTTCCCTGAAAAGGACCCTTTGTTTTTCATTGTTTTTAATGTTTGTAAATAGTTAAAAACATTAAAAACAATTCCCTGAAAAGGATCCTTTGTTTTTCATTCTTTTAATGTGTTTAAATAGTTAAGAACATTAAAAACAATTCCCTGAAAAGGACACTTTGTTCCCCACCTGCCAGGTGAGGGTTGTTAGATTTTATCAGAGCTGTTCTCCTCCTCCTCCTCCGCCTCCGCCTCCTCCGCCTCCACCTCCGCCTCCTCCGCCTCCTCACCCGCCGCCTCCTCCTCGCAGTCCAGATCCCAGTGGGCACAGCCGGACCTCCACCGCGAGCTCCAGATCCCAGTGGGCACTGCCGGACCTCAACCGCGAGTTGCAGATCGCAGTGGGCACTGCCGGACCTCAACCGCGACTTCCAGGTCGCAGTGGGCACAGCCGGACCTGAACCGCGAGCTCCAGATCCCAGTGGGCACTGCCGGACCTCAACCGCGAGCTCCAGATCCCAGTGGGCACTGCCGGACCTCAACCGCGACTTCCAGATCGCAGTGGGCACTGCCGGACCTCAACCGCGACTTCCAGATCGCAGTGGGCACTGCCGGACCTCAACGGGAAGAATGTCAGAAAAGATGTCAGATAGAATGTCAGAAGATATGCCAGATAGAATGCCAGAAAGAATGTCAGAAAGAATGTCAGAAGATATGCCAGACAGAATGTCAGAAGATATGCCAGACAGAATGTCAGAAGATATGCCAGAAAGAATGTCAGAAGATATGCCAGATAGAATGTCAGAAGATATGCCAGATAAAATGCCATGAGATATGCCAGATAGAATGCCAGAGGATATGCCAGATAGAATGCCAGAAGATATACCAGATAGAATGCCAGAAGATATGCCAGATAGAATGCCAGAAGGTATGCCAAATAGAATGCCAGATAAAATGTCAGACAGAATGCCACAAAATATGCCAGATAGAATCCCAGAAGATTTGCCAGATAATATGCCAGAAGATATGCCAGATAGAATGCCAGAATATTTGCCAGATAGAATGCCAGAAGATATGCCAGATAGATATGCCAGAAGATATGCCAGATAGAATGGCAGAAGATATGCCAGAAGATATGCCAGATAGAATGCCAGATAGAATGCCAGAAGATATGCCAGATAGAATGGCAGAAGATATGCCAGAAGATATGCCAGATAGAATGCCAGAAGATTTGCCAGATAGAATGCCAGAAGATATGCCAGAAGATATGCCAGAACATATGCCAGAAGATATGCCAGATAGAATGCCAAATAGAATGTCAGAAGATATGTCAGATAGAATGCCAGGAGATTTGCCAGTAAGAAAATGTATAAATGTCATGGTGGGGATCACACGAAGTAAAGTAATTTTTCATTTTTTTAAAGTGCTCAATGTTTTTAATAGTTAAAAACTAAAAAACAATTCCCTGAAAAGGACACTTTGTCTTTAATTGGCTTTAATGTGTTCAAATAAAAGGCCTCCAGAGTAAAATATGAAGGAGGATATGAGGAAGTAAAAACGGAACAAAATAGTACCTAAAGGTCTATCACACACACACGTATATATATATATATATATTCTTGGGTGGTCGACGTTAGACATAGGGGGGTCGTGCACCTGGATCTGCCATGTCGGTCCGCCTCCACTGGGCTGGCAGGTCCATCACTGCGTTTGGCGTCGCGGATGTCATCGCGGATGTCCAGCTGCAAGCGAGCCTGGCTACACTGGGAGTCACGATGAAATCCAGTGCTACGAGTGCTTGATAGACAGCAAATACATGCAAATACAATATGATATGATAGGAAATCATATGTATATACAGTATATATATATATACACATATGACAGAGCATTGACATGACACCATTACACCCGATAACATGCCATATGAAAAGCTATGAAGTAAGGGTAGAAGGACTAACCCTTAGCATAGGCTTTTTCAAGGGATCGAATGGACCAGCAAGAGAGAGAGCACCGAGGCTCCCACCAGCAACAGCAAGACGAGGTATCGCCACTTGCCTGGGATGGCGGCATCGAAGGTACCAATGGACATGAAAATAGCGGCTATCCACGGCCCAGATCGTCCACGGTCACGTAAAACAAAAGCATGAACATTTTTCCACGTGATTTTCTCGGGAAAGAGCTGACCAGCTGACCCTCAACTGGCCCAGTTGACCCTCCAATGCAGTCCAGTCACGTCGAGCTTCATCGTCAACGGCCTCCGGCCGATGGCCGGAGCAACGAGGCAGGGACATGTCAAATATGTCAAAGATATTCAAATGGATGGTTCATGATTGTTTTAAATTGGTTTACCATGTTTTGCCCACAACTATCCCCTTCCGGGGCCGGATCAATCCAAATCCTCAGAAAAGTCCAGGCCTTTGTTTCCATATCTTTCGATCAACATCTACCAGGATCTACTGAAAAATTCATCCCCTGTTCCAACCCCCGGAACGCGCACCCCCAAAGAAGGTCTTCGACCTCGGCCAGATCTACGTCTGGCAGAGATGTGCAAGTGGTATCGTCTTCAATAATGTTCAACATATTTCAAAAATAGCTTCATTATAAATTCATGATATCTAAAAATTACTTTGATAATTAGTGATGCGAGTTTCTATGGATTTTGACCACCTCAGGGCCCGGGGCTGTCCTTATTCCTGGATTGCAGGCGGCTGGGAGTTTTTTGCAGCGCCAGCGGGTCAACAGGTTTTCCTTTCCGCTGAGGTAAAACGTGAAAAGTCTTCGTTCGGCCCATCAAGAGAGCGCCGATGGCTGGAGCATTCCTCCTAACCAATCAGCATTTATCCGAGAGAATCAAGCTCATGGATACTGTTGGGACTCACTTCCGTTCACCCCGTAGCGTGCAATCAGAAAACACCTCAAACCACCAATTTGCTCTCTTTGCGGAGGAAAAGATCGTGCAAAATATTGGCATTGCATTGACGCGAGAGTGCAAGAAATCCTGCAGAATTGTCAAACCCCATGTACTTACCGGGCTGTGTTTCGGCCAGCTTCCATTTGGGAGACCCTAGCAACACATTGAGACACCGATTGATTTTGCTTTGGGTATTGGCCATTGGTAGTTGGCCTGTGCCAAACTTGTAAACCACCATGCCTCAGAGTGACAACACCCAAAAATGGCTGTGACCCTCACAGGAATCCTTGACCCAACAAAGAATCCCCTCTTTTGGTGGCTGTACATGCCCTTGTCTCGATCAGGCTGTCGATGCCCCTACTATTCTCAGCAGATGTGATTAAACTCACAGCATCGTCCATCACAATTCCATCATTGCACATTCTTTGCATTCCCCGCCCCCGCTCCAAATGAAAAGCGTGTGAAACCACCAGGAGTTTCGTGTCAGCTCCCTGAATAGCGGCTCCAAGGACAGAAGTCCTTCAGAAGCACTTTCTGATGTCTACTTAAGACATCATAAATGATCCTTGTGGGCTACGTTGATGAGGAAAAAGAGACGATGTCTAGACGCACAATCAACAATATCTTCAAAACTTGGCAGAATAAACCCATGGTTTCGAAAACTCGAGGAAGGGCTGCAGTCTCGTTCAAATGCCTAACGAAGCCTGGACAAGAATGTTGCGGTCAGTGACTCCTACAAGAAGAGATGCAGTCACTGGCTTGTTCTGACAGCAACTTTCTAGAAACGGTACTTATATAACTGGAAATATGCCTTCCCATCAATTCAGTAAGCTGAGGCATCATCTTGCCAGATGTCCGCTGGAGCCTTCAAGCCAGACAGGGAGAAAGATGAAGAAGTCACCACGGGAGAAGCCCTTCCTGCGAAGTGGCAAAGTCGTGACACTTTTTGACACATCGAATGAAGCCACAAAGTTCGATGCTTTGAAGCTGCCTGACGTTGTCTGACGTCCAGCTTCATTTTCGTACACGTCCCACAAGTGGGAAATTGGCACCCAAAACAAGTCCCGAAATGCCGATCACCAATTCTCAAAGATACCAGTACAAATGCTGGTTGGTGGTTTTTCGCCGCCCCTCTGAAAAAGATGAAAGTCGTTCGTCAATGGGAAGGATGACATCCCATGTATGAAATGGAAGTCATAAAAGCCATGTTCCAAACCACCAACCAGCTGCTGGAATCATCCATGACCACCATGCCATGCCATCGTGCCATCCCCCACATCCCTGCCGTTGCGCAGGTGCCATTTTCCCACCGGCTCGGTGGGCGAGAACTGATCAGCGAGTTGATTAGATGAAGACTCCCTTTGGACATACAGAATTGCACAGTATCCTGGAAGATGTTGGAATCTCCATTGCCACTGTCACGTCACCACTCACTGAAATCTTCTCCGGACAAGTCACTCCGAATATCTCTTTTGGCGCCTCTCAAGCCGTATACCCAGACTGTACTGACACGCAGATGATGTCAGATTATAGTGAGATTATACAACATATGTATATTATATATATACACTATATATATATATACACTATATATATATACACTATATATATATACACAGTATATATGTAATTATAAGACTACGGGGAGAATCTGTTGCCCCTCGGCCCTCCAGCTTTGGCAGTAAGTGAAAGCACCTGCTGCCTGCAGCTCGTGTTGACTCAGCGTAGCAGCTGCCGGTGCGCCAAAGAGTCAAAACACATCTGGATACATCGGGATAAATCTCTCCAGGTTGTGCTAAGCATTGAAGCAAGAAGATCATCATTTATAGTTGATTTAGCCATTAAAAATAGTGATTTTCCACCAAAACATCATACAATCACATACAATCAGTTCATCGATGTCAGATTCCATCTTAAATTTCAGCCGTGGGCTATCAGTTCTTGTTTTATGTGTTGAAACATATTGAATCCATATCAAAAAAAACACGGAAAAGATCAAAAAGTCAGATGTTATATACTCGGAGACGCCCCGCCGTCGGGGCTGAATATGCACGCCTCTCAGCCGTGCTTGAACTTGGTCATCTCTGAAATCCAACCTTTTTTGAACTTTGCTGAAGCTCAAGCTGAAAGATCATGAAAGATCTACTCTTCCCCCAACATGTTCCAAGTCGAGATATGTTGCCCGTTGACCTTTGGTGATCCTTTGGATTCTTTTGTTGAGGTTAACAGCACCTACTGTGAAGGTGGAGGAAGTTTCCAACAAAAAAGTGGAGGTCACTCTGTGCGCGAATGGTCCAGCTTCCATCAGCCATCATGATCTTGTATTTAGTCGTGAGTCCCCAGCGCCCAAATATGTCCCATCTCAAGATTTCACTTTCAACTGACCCCCTAAATATTCACAATACAGATTTTCTCCAACTCTCCAAATCCATAGCCTCACCCAGTTGTTCCAAGCAGCGATCGCGCATGGCTTCGGATTCGGCAGCAAATTCTCCGGGGGCAAATTCCACGCCGCTGTTCGGGGCCAACTGAACCTGGAAGGCCCACCTGTCGTGGCTGACAGCTGTCAAGGATGGGATAGCAAGGAGCGTATTCAAAATGAACATTAAATGAATGGAATGCTAAAATGTCAAAGAGGGTTTATGGTCAAGCGGAAACCTTCCACCCTGCTGTTCAATCTCTGCTCTCACACCAAGCGACGGGTGGAATGCATCCTCTTTCTCCAGGAAGACGAACTTTGCTTGGGAAATGTCATCAGCGGTGTAGTATACCAACTCTCCTTATCGTCAGCATCAGCATCACGTGAAATATGGTATCAGGCAGATGGACGGTCCATGAAAGGTGGGCCTGCTTTGCTTCCTGGTGCATCGTGTAGTGGAGAAGCCAACAAATCCCTACCCTGCACATTGCCCCTGCACATTGCACAACCTCCGAAAAGCTCATCAGAATCCACCAAGTGACTCTCTTCCTTCTTGCTCCAGTACACCAAGCTGCCTTGGTTTTAGCTGACATAGCTCTAAGTGCGGTCACTTCTAGCTTCTCCCAGGAAGCAATCCCTTTGCGTGTGAGTGTCTATGATATCAAAGTAAAATACATACATACATACATATGTATTATACTTTGATATTATATGTTAAATAAATTATAATATAAATTGTATATTAAAAATTATATATTATATAATTATATATTATATATTATATATTATATATTATACATTATATATTATATATTATATATTATATAAAAGTATTATATATTATATAGTATATATTATATATAATGTATTAAATATTATATATATAATATATTTTATATATTAAATATAATATGTATATGATATATTATATATTATATATTAATTTTTATGTATTATATAAAAAAATACAAAATTTAAAATACAAGATTGAAGCCACGAACCCCAATGTATTCACGTTCTTGGACTACGAGCGCAAACCTCTGCAATTGGAAAACGAACCTTTTTGACATGCAGTTCACAAAGAGACAACTACTGTAACCTGCACAACAACATCACCACCAGCACAACGAAATCACCATCAGCACAACAACATCACCAGCGCAATGAAACCACAACGAAAGCACCGCACAACAAAATCACCAGCGCAACGAAATCACCAGCACAACGAATGCACCAGCGAACATAACCAGCGCAACAAAATCACCAGCACAACGAAATCACCAGTACAGCGAAATCACCAGCACAACGAACTCAGCAGCGCAACAAAAGCACCAGCGCAACAAAATCACCAGCGCAACGAAATCACCAGCACAACGAAATCACCAGCACAACGAAGCACCAGCGAACATCACCAGCGCAACAAAATCACCAGCACAACGAAATCACCAGTACAACGAAATCACCAGCACAACGAAATCACCAGCACAACAACATCACCAGCACAACGAAAGCACCAGCACACTCTACACTTTAAACTCCACACTTTACACTTTACACTTTGCACTTTACACTCCTCACTCCACACTTTACACTGCACACTTTACACTCCACACTTTACACTCTACACTTTACACTCTACACTTTACACTCTACACTCCACACTATACACTTTACACTCCACGCTTTCCACTTTACACTCCTCACTCCACACTTTACACTCCACACTTTACACTCCACACTCCACACTTTACACTCCACACTCCACATCACTCCACACTCCACCACACTCTACACTCTACACACACCACATTCCTCACTCCACACTCCACACACTACACTCCACACTCCACACTCCACAACACTCCGCACTCCACCACATTCTACAAAGCCTGTCACAAAGCCTGCTACGCAAAACGACATGACAAGCTGCGTGGAAACGTTCGAAAAGGAGAGGTTTTGCAGCTTCCCCCATAGACACGGAATTAACGACGCCACGACGACGCGACGGCGACCCGACGAGCAACTGGAGGCGAACAAGGGTCCAGCCCCCAGACCCCCAGACTATAAACGGAATCCCTTCGCTACGCATTCGGGAATAAAATGTATAAAATATAAAATATTATGTATTAAATATTATATATTATATAACATATATTATATGTTTTATATTATATATATTACGTATTATATATTATTTATCATGTATCATATGTCAAATAATACATATTTATATATTATTATTATGGATAATGTATTATATACTATATATTGTATATTCTTTATTATACTATATATTACATAATATATATTACATAGTATATATTACACATTATATTTTATTTTTTATATTACATATTAAATATTATCTGTTTATGGTATTATATATATAATACATAAAATACATAATACATATTACATCATACATAATATACAACATATTTAACATATAATTTAAAAATATATAATATATATTATATATGTGATATATGATATATATATATATATGTATTATGGTATATAATGTTTAATATAACATATATAATATAGAATTGTTTAAAAAAAAACAATAAATTATATATATATATATGTGTGTGATTTACTACATATATAATATGTGATATATTACATATATATATATATATAATAATATCTAAAATATTACATGTAATATATAGTACATAATAATGTAAAAAAAATGTTACATATAAAATATATAATATAAAGAACAAACTATGAAATATAAGATCTATATAATATATAATAAATAGATATAGGTGTATATATATATAGAGAGAGATATATATAGAGATAAATAGATATGTACAGATATTTAGATATATAGATATATAGATATACAGATATACAGATATATAGATTTGTAGCTTTATAGATATATAGATATATAGATATACAGATTTATGGATATATTGATATTGATATAGATATAATATATATATAGCTTATATATATATTAATATAGCTTATGTAAATATAGCTTATATAATATATATAGCTTATATAATATATATATAGCTTATATATATAGCTTATATATATATATACATACACAGGTTTATGTCTTTTTCACACTATGCTTACAAGTGTGCCTTGCCGCCCTGATTTCTCTCGATCCAGCCCAAGACTAAGAACTGGGACCGGGACCAGGGAGCTCGACAAACAGCAAAGCAGAACAACTAATTGATACACAACCAGCCAAACCAACATCAAGAAAGAAATTGTTGGATCCCTGCACTGCATACTTACATACTTGATCGGACCTGATGCCCTCTGTAGATGATCAGGTTCCAGGTTCCAAGGGATTAGCAGAGTGGCCGTTCTTGGCGATCCACATCTCGCGCTCAAACCAATCACCCTCTTTCTTTCGCTCGCCTGGAGCACTTCGCCCCAAACAAACTGCAATAAAGGTTGAAGAAATAATTTGCTTTGGGTCTTGTGATGCCTTGTGAGGTTTTTTTTCTGCTTGGGAAGCGCTCTGAAGAGCGCTTGTCCCATTCTCAAAATGGCGACTCTCGGATGTTTTTGGTCCCTTTTTTGGGTTCCACACATTTCCACACTGCGCACACTGCCCCAGCCATGCCTTCAGCTTTAACCTTCCAAAGCTTGGCTTTGAAGACAGGCTCGAACTGGTCCTGGCAGATCGAAGTCTTGGGACAAGATCGAAGTCTTGGTCGATTGGTGTTTGATTTTTGGCCAGTGAAACTGAGAAAAACTCCCCAGTCCACACTATTCCCAGTTATTCCCGCTGGAAAAAGCAAGGTACCCTCTGGTAAACATACAAAAAAAAACATGGAAAATCACATGTTTTAATGGCTAAATCAACGATCAATCTATTTCTATGGCCATTTTCAATAGCTTTTTGTATGTTTACCAGGCCGGGTACCCTCTGGTAAACTAACATAACTATGGAAAATCACCATTTTTAATAGGTAAACCATCTATAAATGGGTCATTTTCCATAGCTATGTATGTTTACCAGGGGGTATCTGAAACATTCTGAAACTTCCACTGCCACAACTGCCGATCTCTTGGCCTTGGCATCTTCTCCCACCTTCATACGACGATTCTTCACTGCCAGCCTGGTAAGCAGAGAGCTGGTCAGCAGATATCCCAAATATAGCCCAAAAAAATATAAGATGTGTATATACATATATTAATATATATATATATCCAAATATCCCAAAGTGGATCTGCAATCCAGGCTGCAACTATACAGGAAATTCCCAGATGTCAATGCCATCACCGGCACAGCTTCCAGCCCTTGTAAGTGGGATCAGAGGGCCCAACCCGATGCAGCGTTGATTGTAAGCTGTCGAAAAAATCCATGAAAAATCCATTGTTAAAACAATCATGTTCATTGATACCCTCTGGTAATTGAACATAGCTATTGAACATGGCCATAGAAATAGTGGATTTTCCTATTAAAAATGGTGATTTTCCATAGTTATGTTAAATTACCAGAGGGTAATTTCCCTACTAAGGCTACCAAGGTTGACATTTTTATTGGGGTAGCCGGATCCATCATGATGTTCCATCCATCTCAGCCGTCACGTGCCGTCACCTGAACTGCTTGAGCTCATCTGCCACAGCACCGCCCAAGCGGATGGTCTGCATAGCACCATCCAAATTGGTGGCTTGGGACAGCAAGGATCGCCACTTCCTGGTTTTCGATCCCGATCCGATGGTGGAAAGTTGACGGTTGAAATGCCCACATTTAAGTCATGGTTTATTTGCTTCTTTAATCTATGCCATATTTTTAATGCTTTCTGGTTAAGAGTTTATCTTAAACAGACTTAAACATCCTTAAACCAATCCAGTCAGATATGTTCTAGTCAGTGCCACGGGATGAAAAGCTCAAGATAGGCTCCAAAATGCTCATGGTTTACCATTCATCTGACTCTTGGAATATCCAACGACAGGTTGCTTGAACACCTTTGACTGCCATTTAGATTAAAATCCTCCGGAGGTCATAGCCACGTAGCCACGTCATGCCAAGAGGCCCATAGTCTGCCTCGGACTCAGCAGAGAAGCACATGCTAATGTCCTGCTCGTGGTCGTCCTCGGGTCACAGTCGATGCGAAAAAAGAACTGGAGCGACTGAGAACTCGAAATGCTCGGAGGGTTCCCCACAATGCCTACCATAGCCACCACAGCCAACCCCATTGGATTTCGTCAAGTTGCGCTGTTGATGCAATCCAACTTGAAGGCAAACTGCCGAGCAGAGCTGGTCATGTTTTCCACCTCGAGATTTGGGGAGGTGCACTTCGAAGTGGAAGTGGGGGCGAATGTGAAAAATCATAAATGGTCTGCTTCTGGATGTGTCGTGCTCAGCAAATCATGGACAAAACAGCTTTGATCAGCTTTGATCAGCTTTGGAAATTCATTTTCCACGATCTCCATCACCAAAGGACCAAAGGACCAAAAGGTGATAAGTTTTTTTCGCTGCCTTCGCACCAGCCAGCTTCACGCCATCCAAGAGCACCAAACGCTTGTTCTCCTTGATGCTGAAATAGCACAAGGAGCCATCCTTGCCCGAGACGCAGTGAACCCCAGCAATATGTGGCGCAAGGCTGCCAAGATTCTTCATTTATATGTCAGACTGAGAAGACCTACAAAGACATCTTGGTCACGCGCAGATTCACAAGCACAAGCGATGCATCAAACATCGTGGAAAAAATATGGGAAACACACTCATGTTTTTCAATCTGTCGAGATGATCGACCACCCAATTACATCAATGATTTATCCTGGGTCCTTACAGCAAAGCAGCCATTTCCATCTTTGTGATTCTTACAGCCAAGCATCGCAGGCAACCCACATGTCGCGCTTCAGCCAGTGAGCAGCATCGTCAGGATTTCCATCCTCAGATTCCAATGGATGTCCGATGGATTCCGACACATTCCGACACCATCCCCGACACCCCCACAGCCAGGCCACGGTGTTGAGCTTGTACAACGTGCCCTTGTACAAAGGTGCTTTGCCTGGCTCCCAAACTTCCCATGTAAAATGATGTATAGATTGTAAAGTCATGTAAAGTCTAGTGCAAGAAAATTTAGCCACTACACGGTGTAGCCACTACACGGTGCTGAAGATTCTGAATGGAACGCCCAGCTCTGCTGGTCTACTTGAGTTGCTTCCAAGAAGCTGGAAGTATCTTCGAAGCGATGACGGTGTTGGCGTTGTACCTTCCTGAGAAAATTCACGACCAGTCAACCGAGTCAAGCGAGTCAACCCGTGAATAGTGCCTGCCAGGTGAGGCAAGATAACCCTTCAGAACTTCACGCTGCCCGGTTTACCATGGAAAAAAAGCCCCTGCGACGAGACACTCGCCCTCGTGCAACTCAGATTGAGTGGCGCCGGCGGTGCTCTCAAAGATGTAGGGATCAGAGAGACACTGGGCCAAAGACTTCCTAGGTTCCAGCGGATGTCGGTACCATTTACCATCATCAGTTGTTACTTTCTGGTGCCATTATGTGCTATTCAAGAACTGTTTCTGGTTTGACATCTGACAATCTTCATCAATCTTCCGTATTGGATGCGATTTTGGTTGTTTTGTTGTGGTTACCCCTCAAAAAAAAACGCCCCGCGACCGGCGGGAATGGCCCATGTTGGCCTTCTTGGCCTATCTTCCAAGGTTCCGTTTCACGTGGTCACAGACCAACAGCCCATCCACCTGGGCAGCCATTGATGAACCATGTCAATGTATTAGCGGTGGGCGACAATGGGCGACATGCTGCTGATCACCAGGGCTCCCAGGGCCCCCAGACGATGAGCTTGTGGAAGTCCTTGTCGAAGCGTTCGATGCTCTTGGGGACGGGCGCGCGAGTGATGTGTCCCAACCAATCCATGAATAAGAAGCCTGGCCAGGTAGGCGGTCATGGTCACAAACGTCACAAACACTGTGATGGTCACCGCACCAGGAGATACTGGCGATAGCGGGCCTGCTTCTCTGTGGGAGTGACCATTTCGCAAGAAGTTGCCGTACATGGGCTTGAGAATCGCGTCCAACCTTAGAGTCTCCACAAACCGGACAATGGCTATTCAGGTTCCAGGACTTTGAAATACTTTGAAAAAACGATCAGTGAGTGATCCTATTTGATCCTATGCCTATGTGAGCCATGTTCTAAATGTCTTACATCCTGGCACCAAATAAGGAAATGCTTACGCCATTGCTTACGTTTTGCTTACGCGCGCACAGGTTTTGCTTACGCGCATATCTTTTCTTACGCGGAGCTTGCGCTGGCTTACGCGCACCACAGTTTTGCTTACGGCACACCCTTACAAGGGGCCACTTGCTTAACATGAACACAAGGGTTTAGAACGTGGCTCAAGTGGCAAAAAAGAGTTGCAAAGAAAAACTATGCTCAGCATCACAAGATGGAGATAGTATGTGAGATACTGAAGAATTCGCAACTCAGCAGCCTCTCGAACTTACCGGGCAAGGCAACAGCCATTGAAGCCAAGATTCGTGACAAGTTCGCAGAGCGTGATGCCAATGCTCCAAACCTGTGGCAGTACAACAAAGACTTGTGGCATAATTGTCATGAAGGTTTGGGTGTACCCTCTGGTAAACTAACATAGCTATTGAAAATTACCATTTATAGTGGATTTTCCCATTAAAAATGGTGATTTTCCATAGCTATGTAAGGTTTGGGTGTAAGGTATGATTTTAGTTGGCACCTTGGGGTCTGCTATGGAAGAAGGATAACACGCCACTGTGCGGTCCAGCAACATCCAAGTGTGGCCGCGCAATGATCTTGTTCTCGGCTTCGTCAATGAGGAACCTGCGACAAGAAGTGACCCTCTGAACCCATGCCCACTGCAATGCAACAGACGTTTCCCGTCAACGTCAAAGGCAGCTTTTTCCAACGAGGCCAGAAACAGGATGATCAGGATGACATTGAAATAAGATCAAGTAGAGTAACATCAAAATGATCAAGTAAGCATGTCATCCTGAAGCCTTCGGATTCAGAACTCAATGATACTGTCAATGATACTCCATGATTCATAGCCCACCTGGCCCACTCTGGTGCGCAGTAGCATGGAGAGAAGGAAATGGAGGAGTCATTGATCGAGACCTGACAGGAGCCAGCCGCAACGGAAACCCGTCGTATCCCGTCGTCCACGTGGCCCCATCCCGCATGTGGTTTTCGCAGCACCTCGCTGTCAATGGGTACACAGCCATCCACATCGATCAGCTTCAGGCGACCGTTGAACATCATCAGATTCTCTGGTTTCAGGTCCTGAGGCGCCACGGCACTCATGACTTCTTTGGCGTTCAACCCGGCCCAGCATAATTTGAAAGCAGTAGTCAATAGCAATATTAGCCAATAGCACTCAATGATTGTGGTAAAGGAATGATGGTAGTTTTGACCCTCATTCCTTTACCACAATCACTGAGTGCTAATCGGAATCCGGATCCCTGGCTTCAGGCGCCAAGATGCCAAGTGCACCAAGCCCTTCGCGTGGAGACCCGCAACCACCAAGATGATGGCACGGGCACACGCCTACAGAGGTCGGGTAGTCGCGGATGGCAGATGTAGATTGATATGTGCTGTATTTACGAATCATTGTCATAGCACCTCATGATATCTTAATAGATCTTGACTCAATTTCTGTTACAGTATGAAACCATATGAAACCTAATAATATATAGTAATTAGTGCTGAGACATTGACTATTTTTTGGGCGACCTGATGATCTAATTTATCCAGTGATCGGGACCCAGTTCCAGTTTCGGGACCTTGATCGACTCGCGGGACAGGGGTTTGTTCTTCTCGCGCTTCAGGGCAAAGTAATCCTGCCATTTTTGGCCACGCGTTAAAACCGACGACCTTTTGGGCGACCAACTGGTTATGCAGACGGATGGGCAGATGGGTGATTGTTGATGATTGTTGATGTGGATATCCAGTCAGTTTTGGGCTCAGTTTTGGTATGTTTTGGTGCTTGTTCAAGATATTTGGCCAGATAAATGTTGCACCCAGATCTCATCAAATCCCATCAGATCCCGTTGCTTCATTGATCTCAGTGGCACTCTGCGCAGCAGATCTTTTCGCCCTTTGCACTCAGAGCTGCTGTGAAACAAAGGGGATTCAACCTCGGCTCAAGAGCCTTTAGCACTTGCCAAGGAGTATATTGTGTATATATATATATAACATAGTTATATATATAATTATATAATATTATATAGTTATATATATACACGTATACATTAATATATGTGTATATATATATATACGCCACTGCCTCTATGCCATCTGCTATCTGCAAACGATCAAACCGTGGAAGAAAACTGAAGTGTCCAATCTCCAAGGAATGATCCAACTATCAAGGCATCACCAGGGTGTTTTGGAGAGCAACGATGCACCTGCAGGATGGCAAGCTGAGGACTGGCTGTGTCAGTGCCGCTGCTTTCTGATGGTTCCTTTGTTCCTTTGCGAACACTTTGTTACTGGGATCCTACAACACCATCTGTTCTGAAGATTTTCGCCAGTTTAGTGGTGCTGAAGCTGAGCTGAGTCTGGCTGTTCTTTGGCCGCAAAACCGCCGCTTGATTCTCTCTAGGGCTTTAGCCTTTGTCTGCGCTGCAATCGCTAGTCATATCTAGTCATCCACATGTTTTCTGCCGTGCCTTCTTCACAAATGCTGTCCATCAACGAGGCCGCGTGTGTCCCTTGCCCCACGAGCACGTAGGCAGACAGTAGTGACTCATAGGCCAGCATCAGGGAGTAACGTTGTGAAGCTGACAACCGAAGATGGGCATCCAAATCCTGCGACGTTCAACTCAAAACTAGAACTCTGTACTTTGCAGCTCCGAGATCAATGGGTACAGTGTACACAGCATTGCACAGTATTGCACAGCAAGCCGCATGAAAATCGGCGAATGGCGTGGCCTGCCAGAGCATTACAGAAATCTCCCAGGCAGTGCTTCTTGCAGCACAGGCAATCAGGGAAATGAAGCTAGTGGCGTCTGGTTTCAGCTGGCGCCTGGTCCCACAGACTGAAAAATCCCTTGGAATTGCAACATGTGAACAGGTTCAACATGTTGCAATGTCTTGAAGCTATCCCATCCCAGGATATCTTGGGATTATCATGGATTATCCTTCCCAAACTACAGTTTTCATCAATCCTGGATTGACAAGCTTGACAAGTTCTCTATAGTCAAACGCTGTTTCAAGATGTTTTCAGCTCACCAAAAACCACCTCCTCATGGTGTGGAGAAGCTCCAGGCCCGGACGCCAGCCAAGGCCCTTCTCACAAGCGGCCATGGCAGCATTGAAGGCCACCAAGCCCGGAGACCAACCTGACACAGTGGTCTTGGGAGGAAAAGATCAGACTGTGCTTTCAAAATCCTTCAGATATGCTTTAAATCATCAATATTCATCATTTCAAAAAAGTTTAATCATCAGCCAATTTGTCATTTCATTTAAAAAAAATCTTCCGTCGGAATCTTCTCCCACCATCGGAGACCTCCCAGCAGCTGCGTGGCTAAGCTCCAGCGTTGGGCTTTTTCCGCGGCACTCACCAAAGCGCTGAAGGTCACCACATCCGGCTGCAGCGGTGCCACTCGAAGGGCGCACCTGGGTTTTTCATGTTCTTCTATAATCCAAAGTTGAAGCAGGTCGGGTGGATCCGGCAAACCTTCTGAACATGTCGAAAGAATTCGAAACAGATCTGCGATATGCCTTTTACATGGATCATTTGACGAACTCGGCCGAGCCAAATTCAACGACTTGACAAAGTCTGGCCCGGTCCCCTGAACCCGACAGCCGCAGCATCCTGCACCAAGGCACATCTTCTGAAAGGCTCGGGTCCAGGCTCGAGCCTTCCTAAAATCAGATGTTGTTTCGGTGACAGGTGACACCATTGATCTCTAAACGTGAAATGTCTTGTAAGGCTGAGTCAGCTGAGAGGCTGAGATCCGAAATTTGAAGTGGCACTTGCCATCATGCTGTTCTGCGCACAAGAAGCAATGCGGAGTGACACTCTTTGATTTCTTCAATGATGATGCCGCGGATGGGGTAATCAAAGCAATTCCAACAGGGGAACAGCGATCAGGTTGTAGAAATTACTGGCACTTCTAGCACTTGCCATCCAAGGTTCTGCATGGAACTGATGGCGCTGTTGAAGCTCACCACATCTGCCAAACAGCTGCTACCCTGCAAGCCTGGGAGGCCAGCTTGCTTAGCATTGCTTAACAAAGTTCAAACGAAGAACAGCTGGATCTGGATCGATTTCATCCTTTTGGATTGAAATGATATGATCTGACAAGAGATAAAGTAAGTAGGGTCCAGTCCGCGTGCTGTCCCAAATCATCATCGCAACGCATCTTGGGGCCGTGATCAAATCTCTTAGGATGTGAGGACCCACAGTGCTGAGCTATCAATATGAATGAAATCCTGAGTATATTTTCGCTGTGTTGATGCCTGTCCGCTGGAAACTTTGAAAACGGCGGATTGGTGGATGACAAACAACTCATTCTATCTACTTCTGTGCATCGACGTTGCACTCCAGCAGTGAAGTTGCCACCATCCACTGCTCCTTTAAATTCGCTGCATCAAACCAAGATGTGTTTCAATGTTGAACAGTTTAACTGTCTTTCGCCACTCCAAAAATCACATCGGTGGGTTCAGTATACCCTCTGGTTATTTAACATAGCCATGGAAAATGGCCCATTTATAGATGGTTTACCTATTAATTTCATGGTGATTTTCCATGGCTAATTATGTTAGTCATAACCAGATGGTACCTCCAAAATGGTCCTCTTTTAATGAGATTTGGGGCAGTCCTCGGCCTCTGCAATGGCCAGTAGCTGGTTGTAGCAGATGGTATCTGGAGCGACAGCCCAGGACCTCAATTTTCTCAAGTGACCGGTGACCGGTCGTGCCCCAGTGACCGGTCGCCAAAAAGGCCACCCTCCAGGAAGACATTCAGATTGGAAAAGATTACAATTAAAATAGAATCACCTATTTTAGGACTAAAAATGACTCAAAATGACTAGAACCATCCCAGCCAGCAAATCTGATTGCCCTCACCTTCCAGCCAGCAGCAGCTGAATGGCTCTTTCCCATGACTGACATGCTGCAGCCGAGGCGAGGCAAGTCACATCCAAACGCCTCAGAGTTTGGTGCATCCAACTCTGAGGCAACTTGTCGTACAATTTGAGGTGCATGACATCAAAAAAACAGTCGTGGATGATCAAATGAATTCAAATGATTCTCATGGATTTGCTGATCCGAAAAAGATAGGTTTTTTCACCAGCAAGAAGCTTTGGCATGCTTTTGACACTCTTCCGACTCTTCAAACAGGCCAAGCGTGCCATGAACCTCGCTTGGAACACCGTCATGGATATCTTCCATCGAGTCACAGTCTTGCAGATCGCAACTCAGCAACAAGGTGCAAAGCCAGCTGCCAGTGTTGCTTCGACAGAGCGCCTAGGACGGCCAGTGCGGCATACTACCAGCAGGTATTGGATATGTTGGGAATGTGTACTGCAACGGATTCTCAGATCGTACCTTTCAAATGAGTCTGTGATGTCTGTGGAAGTTCTTGCCAGCGCCAAAGAAGCCATCATGATCTAGGGATATCTAGGGGATCTATATCGAAACATCTACCCCATCTATGCAACTCAGGGCTGGCACTTCTTCGTTCGTGATCCAACAAATGATGTGGTTTTGGGCAACATCTACCGATAGAATCTGGACAGGTCTGCCCAGCTCAATGGCACCAGTACAACATCTCGATTCACTATCACGATTTGAATCTGGTGCACTTGACAACAGGGCAACACCATAACTTGAAATTAAACAGTTTCAAGGCATTTCTCAAGGCTCCTACGAATTCCATCGAATTCCACTCTGCACTAGTCACTATTCACTAGCTACACCCAAAAAAAATCATTGGTCCTTGGTTAATATTAGTTCCAAGTCTCTGATAGCAGTGGTATAGCTGATCACATCTGCCACCTTCTCCTGTTGCAACGTCTTCAGGATCACAAGCGCCGCTTGCCAACCAGCCCCGTCCGCCCCGTCCGCCCCGCATGCGGCCAGGGCCGCGTTGCACGTCGTCACATCGGCGTGGCGTGGCAGGGACGCCAGAGCACGAGGCCACAAAGTGGCCAAGCTCAGGCTCAAAGCTGTGAAGATGTGCCCACCTGGTTCGAGTAGCCGAGCCGACACCTGCAAAACAGGATGAAAACTCGATGAAAAGCATGGAAAAGTGAAGCGGTTCAATGCCTTTCAGTGCTATTCATCATAAATCTTCACAACTTCAAGTGGATTCTGATCCAATTGTGAAAAAAAAATGAAAAAAAATGTTTGCACAATGTGACATTAGTATACATTAGTGCATATTATACCCCTCGTTCACAAGATTTATCAAGGCCCATGATCGACTTTTTGTTCCCAGGGGCATGACTGACAAGGAGTGTCTGTGTTGTACAACTCTAAAGTGTATAGTGGCACCAAGTGACACCGCAATTTTCCAGGGTGAAAACTCATCACAGCCAAATCTGGGGCACCCTGGCCTCCTGGAACAGTTGTAGTGATTGCTGCCACTGCTGTACGGAGTCGCAATCTGCCAATACCCGCAGGGCCGTGCCGAAAGAAACGACGTCAGGCTCGACAAATCCATCTGGGAGCATTTCGCAAAAAGAATTTGAAGCCGTCACGTTGAGATCAACTAAATATCAGGGCTGGAACAAGATTTTTACTGTATAAGTGTGTGTGTGTGTGTGAGCAAGTGTTTCAATAGTGTTTCAATAGTGTTTCAAGCGGTTGTTCCAAGTTTTTGCATCAAAGGAGCACCAGCCTCCAACCCCTTTTTTGAACTCCCTACAGCATGCGCCGCAGAACAGGGTACCTCGATGCATTTTGTGCAGCAACGCGATCGCTTTGTGCCACATGGCTGCCGTTGTGGCCGCGGCATCGAGGCCCTTGAGGCCGCTCAGCGCTGCGTTGCACGACACCAGGTGCTGCTCCCGGGCGACGCTGATGTGGCCGCAGCCGATGCAGCCGATGCCCAGATCCAAGAGCTGAAAACCACAACGCCACGCGCGGCCTTTCCTAAGCCGTGCAGGAGACACAAGCTACGGCAGTTACGGCACAATGGCATCAGAATAATGCGTCAAATCGCTTCAAACTGGTTCGAACTGGCACTGGGAGGAATTCTTGTTGCGCCTTGCAGGTCCCCTGCCATCTGATGCTGTCGTGGCACTCGCAAATGGAGATGGCGCAGTTGATGGTGACGTGACCTGAGAAAAGGAAAAGCAAGCGCGTGCGGTGTTGTGCAAAGTTTGTGTACTATCTGAATCAGGACGTTGCAAGCAACAATTTCAATTTCCATTCGGCTCAATTTGCATTCGTTCACCCATACACACGTCAATTGCGCATTGTGAGCACTACTTCGGTGACAGGGTTCCACTCTTCTCATTCCCATGTTCCGCGTCTTGGAAAGGGCAACTCTCTTCGCTGTAGACTTATTCCCGCAACAAATTGATTTCCCTCTCCAAATCACTCCCCAAACCTATCAACCGAGTGGCTGATTTCCAACGACTCTCCTTCTGCTTGTCGCAGAAGCTGCAACCCCCAAGTCCAGCGTGGTGCTTCCAGACAGCCCAGCGTAGCACCGACGCAAATGATGTTGCGTTCCAGCCAGCGATGCCCCATACAACGGAAAAGATCCTGCCGGGCACGGGAGGATTTCCTGCATGATCCTCCATGCACTTTTGAACAGCCCATGACATCAACATCACACAAATCAAACACAAATCAAACACACGTTTTTTGCTTTGATACTTTTGTCGGATCCACAAGCCCACAAGATTCTGCTGCAAAGGCTTCTCGCTATCAGCTTGAACCCATGCCATACCATGCCATACCATGCCATACCATGCCCCAACTGGGGCGTGTCCAGTGCATCTCGCCATTTCTTCTTCTTGCGAAGCTCTCCGAGGGCCCTGACGCAGCTCCGTGGGGATTCTCCGCAGCTCATTCTTCACCTGGCGCGCAACAGAGTTGTCTACAGAATGTGAGTAACACCAGGACAGTTGCGAAAGAGAAGGTTGATGAAGGTTGCAAACCATGCTACTGTTGTAGGACTTATATGGACTTATAACATTCTATCACTGGTCACTGAATTCCCTTCGTCCATCGACCTGGTCCGTCGCCTCGTTCATCTTTCGAGTGGCCATCCCACTAAAGGTAGCCCCCAGAGTGGCGCAGTCTACCCCGTGGCACCCGTGGCTAGCCAAAATGCCATCGGTGTCACGCCCAGGATGGCACCGGCGTGTGACCAGGTTTCGGAAGTTTTGGCCATGATGGGGTGTCCAACTTTGGCACATGCCCCTAATTTTTGCGGTTCATGGCTAAGCACATGGTGTTGCGGCCTAAACGAGATTTGTACTGCTTGGCTCACAAGAATTTAATATAATTTCATCCATATTTCATCTATCCAGCATGTACCAAATCATTAAATTTGAGCATTAAATGGTATACCAACAAGCAACACACAACTACAATTATGGGTCCGAAATCTGCGACTGTTCCACCGTGTTTCGATTCCAGTGGCAACCCTATCCCACCAGTTATGAAAATCGGATCAAAATGGTGACCATTCCATGGATTCACAGGTTGAAAGGCAAATCTCAGCGTCCCATCTCCAAAAACAGCACCATTTTGGATGTGCCAACATTTTTCGAAATCAGGGTGACAGCCACATCAATTCCATCGGTCCTTCAGACTGTATTGTGCAACTTCGGTGATGACATACATCACCCCATCTGTAGTATCAGGAGCAGGTTCTCCCTTGGCATCCTGAACAAAATCGACATGTGGCGCTGGCTGCCTGGGTACCCTGGGTTTGACCAGGTTCAAAGCCTTTCCCACCAGATCCATGATGAATGATCCATTCAAAAATGCACAAAAATTATGCACATTCAAACACGAGAGCGACACAAGAATTTGATACGAAACTTCTTGATTTAACATGTAAAAAACATGTTTTTTACATGTTAAAAAAAAAAAAAAATCAAACGTGAGAGTCCACGCCTTAGAGTAGTCCACCAACATCATGAAGAGCTTGGAGGGGGTCGCTTTGGCCAAATCGCCGTGCCACAGGGTCTCATCCTTCGGTGGTGTGAAAGGCTCCTGTAACCTCAGCGAAATCAGCGAAGCCACCCCCACTGCAAACCCTCTGCGAATCTGGCAATGGTGATTTTTTTCCACACATTGATATCCATGTGTAAATAACATGTTTAAAGTATTCTATATATATATATATATTGTATATATATATATGTATGTATATATATATATATATATGTACACATACTTTTAATTTTCCCATTCAACATGGGCATTTTCCTGTTGGCTTGATTGTTGCTAGTTGGCCGCCTAGGGCCGAAAGCTACTGAGCTTCCAACATCTTCAGGACTTGGATTTGCCTCTTGAATTTCTGAAGGCGAATCTCCTGTGGGCTCAACTTTGGGTTTTTGAAAGGAGCGATAGCAAAAAGTCACACCTTTCTATCAACTATTGATACCTTACTACAGTAGTTTGAAGTATTTTGGATAGGGAATGTGAGATAGTCAGGGGCATTAAAGAATGATAAAACGAGTCCTCAGAGCTATTCACCGACTTCGTCGCAGTCTTGTAGACTTTAATTGCCACTTCCTGGGTTCCAAGTCCATGAACCACTTCGGAATACTCGGGACGATACAGTACCGAGGGCTGACATGGTCAAACACCAACACAATGGGGAGAACAGAGAAGGATGGGTAATTTTCCATGACTAAGATGCTCTGATAAATCTTCCTCCCACTAGCCGCAGTAAATCCAATGGCTAGAACCCACCTGGAACCACCATGTGACGACTTGGAGCCCCCTATTTCTGCCAAAGGATCTTGACCTGTCTCAAGGTCGATGCCCTGGGCAGATTTTGGGCAGATCTGCTTGGAAGTGGGCCAAGGCAGACACTCGGTTGTAAATTGGATGAACTCGGAATAAATCTATGTCTGACTATAAGTTGGACTGGATAAACTCGGACTTGACTCCATTTGAAGGGGTGATTAAAAAAAACGCAACATCAAAATGCTGACCCCACGAAGGAAAAGGAACACATCACGAAATCAGTTCCGGGGCATAACAGCTGCAGCTTCAAGCTCCGCCTTGCGACAAATGGATGAGGACCCCTCACCAAGAAGGTCATTCTTGGCCATACTCATTCTGTACCTGGCGGATGCTGATCAGGTACGGCCCAAAACATATATCTAGTCTATATATCCTCTGGTTATTTAACATAGCCATGGAAAATGGTCCATTTATAGATGGTTTACCCATTAAAAATTGTGATTTTCCATGGCTATGTGACAAATAACCAGATGGTATATATATATCAAAGACCAATTTCCCCCCTTGAAAGATGGTCTATCAATATTCTATCATATTCTCAATCCCCAATTCAACATCTTCTAGCTGGTGGTTTCAGCCCCTCTGAAAAATATGACTTCGTCAGTTGGGATGATGAAATTCCCAACTGAATGGAAAGTCATCAAATTCCATGGTTCCAAACCACAAACCAGTCTTAAAATGGGACCTGATCAAATTCATATTTTATCATCTTCTCCCCAATTCAACATCTTAGTATGATAATAGTATGATATTAGTATGATATTGGTATAACCATCATTAAACATCATAAAAACCATCTTTTTTTTGTCACCTGGTGAATCCCCCAGGGCTCAAAACCACCACTTTGTCACCAGCCCCGTCCAGAGCCCCGTCCAGGGCTCAGCAGGGCCCCGCAAAAGCGGTCACTTGCCCATGACAATGGGCTTCTCTGGATCGGCATCGCGGCCGCCGTACTTCGCCGGCTCCCCACTTCCTAAAAAGGCGCGTTGCGCGTTGGGAAGCGTTGCGTACGCCATGGTTAATATATGGTTAATATATGGCTATTATATGTGGTTAATATGGTTAATATACTGTTAATGATGGTCAATATATGGTTAGTGATGGTTAATAATAACCTGGTTGGTGGTGCAATTTCACCATCTTGAAAAATATGAATTCGTCAATGGGTTCCGGATGACATCCCATATATGAAATGGAAAATTTAAAAAAAATGGTTGAAACCACCAACCAGTTATGAAGTCATTGGGATTGCTATCACCCAAGATGTGAGATGAAACACCATGATGAAACTATTCAAATATCTTCAAATCGGATAAAACCTATATATCCTATATCTTCACTTTCTGACCATCACCAAAACATTGAAAAAACTGAGCCTTTCTAGGGACGGAATTGAAGTCCCATCGGGGAACAGGGATGAACAGTTTACACCGGCACAAGACACCCGACGCAGGAAGCCTGCAGGCATGTCAGCACGTGGAGTCTTCACCACTTCACCAGAGCTTTGCAAACAGCCCATATCACGCCTCATGGTGTGGCAGTATCACCGAGCAATCACAAAGTGGTGACTTTCACAATGTGGTAAACTGTGTTAAAGGTGTCCTGGGTCTCAAGGAAACTCTGGTCATGGTGTCATTTCATCGTCAAGCCATTGAAAGTGCAGTCCAACTGCAGCACCCATGCATTCCGTACCAATCTGTTTTGGGGCCCGCCTTTCGGTCGGTTGGTTACGTCTACGCCACCAGCTTTCCCTGACTGCGTAGACTCTGAGCCACAAGTAACAGCGGCGAGAAGGAAACGACAGCTTTCACTCAAACTCTGCTTTGGTGGAATGAACCGGAGAACCACCAAACCATCTGCCTGGCAAAGAGCCTACTTCCTGTACACTTATGAAGTTAAGTGACAAGGAGTGCAGGGCAGTTTGGCAAAGATTCAATCCGCAGCGGCACTGAGAGATTGACGTTTGGCTTTTTCTGCACGTTCCACCTTTCCACGAGCTGTGTCTCTTCGGGTGTCGTCACCCTCACGAAGCTTCTCCTTTCCTCTCCATCCTCATCCTCATATGGAAGTGTCCTAAAATGGAGCTACCCCTAATTATCATCCATTTCTAGATCGGATTTTCCATTATAAACCATCTATAAACCATCTATAAACCAGCCATTTGCCACTATAAACCAACCATTTCGGAGATGCCCCATGACTCTGGAACCCCCCATCGCCTCGGACGAGACACTGCGCTCCAGTGCCTCAGATCTATGGCATCATGGTAGCTATGTATATATATATATAACATTATTATATAACATTATTATATTAACCCAGCTTTGCAACCCAACAGCATACCTAAATCTTCCACCTACGTCTTTTTTCAGACCCTGTGCCAAAGTCCTCTTTTTTCAGTACCCAGAAAACTTTTCAGGACCTACTCTCAAATTCAGGACCTGGCCATTTTGGGGTATCAATGGTAATGGCAATCATTGGGTGCAAACATGTGAAACCAACATTTGGTGGATATTCAAGCCATTGGCATTGATCCTTGCAAATAAAAGCACTCCCAGCCCAAACTCATGGCAAGGCAGGATCAGAATATAGTATATTCCAGAAAGTATGTCAGAATAGATGCCAGATAGGATGCCAGAAAGAATGTCAAATAGAATCTCAGAAAAGATTGTCAGAAACTATGTCAGAATAGTGTGTCAGGGTGGGGATCACTCTTAGTAAGGCAATTTTGAAAATATATTTCAGGTTCGGAATTTTCAAATTGTTGTCCTTCAGGCGCCGGAGCTCCCGTTGAAGGTCAGCATCGCCCCATATCAACTGGTCCAGTCCCACTTCCATTTCAACAAGTCCAACTTCATCGATTAGGGTGTTGGTTGAATGGACTTGGGACTCTAGCTGGCACGGCATCCCTTGTAACCCTGTAGACACTGTAGTGGGCAAAAAGATTGTAACACACAGAATCAGCATCATTTTGATCAGGCATTCTTTTTGCTAATCCTTTCTCCCTATTACGAAAAATACCCCCAAATGACAAAAACTAGGTGCGATTTCCAATTTTGGGAAATGTCAAATTGGTTAATCTGATTTTTGATTGATCCCCTTGAGGAAACAATTTTTAAAATGAAGGTACCATGTGAGGGTTTCACCCCCAAAGAATAAAAAACTAGTCAACATCGGGGTGTCTTTTATTGGGGTCCGTCCTTTAAAATCGTTAATTTTAGTTTTTTTAATTCAGGTGTTGGTGTTTTATTTGATACTAGGCGAAAGCTTCGAAATCCTATTCTTGGCAGTATTCTATTTAAAGATTATTTTCATGGATTTTGAAATTAGAAACAAAAACGGTTTAATCCCTTCCCCCTGTTGCTAAACAGTCGCCCCTTCACCCACCCACCCAAATAACAAACACCTGGAGGAGTTTTTAGTATTGGGGGGGTCTTTAGTATTAGGGTACGAAGCTTCCCCCTAATACTGATGAAAAACACACATATATATATATATATACATATTTCTATTTCAAAATCGATCAAATTTCTTTCTTTTTAAATCCAATTAAAATATGGCAAACAAGTGGATTCCGAAGCTTAATATCAAATAAAAATCCCCAACACAAAAAAATTATGTATGTTTTTCTATTTCGAAATCGATTAGATTTCCATTTAAAAATTAAATAAAATATGGCCAAAAAATTGGATGTCGAAGCTTTTCCCTTATATTAAATCCTAATATCATTTTGTTTTTTTTCCTGTTTCAAAATCGATTAGATTTCCTTTTGAAATCTAATGAAAAAAAACAAAAAAATGATTTTGAAGCTTTCCCCTAATATCAAATTAAAATCCAATTGTTAAAATATGTTCAAAAATTGGATTTCGATGCTTCCCCTAATCTTGCATGAAAAATTCCAATATAAAAAACGAAATTTGTGCTATTTCAGAATCGATTAGATTTCCTTGTAAATTAAAATTAAGATATTGCCAGAAATTTGATTTCGAAGTTTTCCCCTCATATTAAACCCTCATAACCCTCATATCAAAGACTATTTTTTTATATCAAAATTCATTAGATTTCCTTTTGAAATCTAATTAGAATATGATCAAAAATCGGATTTTGAAATTTTCCCCTAATATTACATTAAAAAACCCTAATATTAAATATTATTTTTTCTTTTTTGAAATCGATTCGATTTCCTTTTAAATTGTAGTAATAAAAATAAAAACAAAAACCGGATTTCGAAATGTTTCCTCTAATATTAAATTACCAGCCCTAATATATTTTTAAAAAAAATATTTCAAAATCGATTAATTTTCTATTTAACATATAATTAAGATATTGCTAAAAATTGGATTTCGAAATTTTCCCCTAAAATTAAATTAAAAACATTAATAAAAAAAACTATGTTTTTTCGATTTCAAAAATCGATTAGATTTCCTTTTGACATCCAGCAAAAATATTGCCAGGAAATGCCAAAAAGTGGATTTCGAAATTTTCCCCCAATATTATATAAATATTGTAATATAAAATACTTATTTTTTCGACCTTAAAAGACCCTAGTTAAAAAAATCACCGGGGCTGACTAGTTTTTATTTTTTGGTGGTGAAATCCTGAAATGGGACCTTTATATTTAATTTGTTTTTGAAAAGATATCAATTAAAAGTCAAATTGGCCAGCCTGAAATTTCCCAAAATTTAATGCGGACCCTAGTAAAAGGAATCGATGTAATATTTTAGTATTTAGGGTATGTTTAGTAAAAGGAGGTGGGGATTAGTAAGGTTTTCAATTTAATATAAGGGGAAGCTTCGAAATCCAATTTGGCAAGATTTGAGCTAGATTTTGAATAGGAATTCAATCGGTTTTGAAATATAAAGTTTATTTTTTAAAACGAATGTTTTCAATTTAATGTCTGGGGGAAGCTTCGGAATCCAATTTTGGCAATATTTTAGTTAGATGTTATTTAAAAAATGTTTTCCAATTTAATTTTTTTTAACCAAGGGGGAAGTTTCGCACCCTCATACTAAATACCCACTAAATACAAAAAACTATTCCGTGTGTTCATTATTGGGTGGGGAGGGGCAGACGGTTTATTATGACGCAGGGATTGGTCAGGCATCACTTGCTGGAATTATTGGATTCTTTTGGGATGATTGGTATGATGTTTAGTCAGGCATGGTTCCCTTCAGTCATGCACGATTTTTGCAAAAATCCTATTTAGGCACGACCCCAAAATCCCAGCCCGGCAAATTTCGGCCCGGGCCCGGCAAATTCCGGCCCGCGCCCTGCAAATTCCGGCCCTGCGTTTTTCCAAAATCAGGCAAAACCAGTAAATCAGGTATTAAGTCAGGTGTAGTTGCCTTTTGAGTCATTAAGGCTAGTCAGGCATGGTTCCAGTGGGTACCTTTTAATTGTGAAGGCTAGTCAGGCATGGTTCCCTGAATTCAGGGGCATGGGTACCTTTTAATTATGAAGGCTAGTCAGGCATGGGTTCTGTTAAGTCAGGCGTGGGTGGGTACTTCTTAATTATGAAGGCTAGTCAGGCATGGTTCCCTTAAGTCGGGTGTGGTGACGCTTTAAGTCATGAAGGCTAGTCAGGCATGGGTACCTTTTAAGTGATGAAATCTGAATCAGGCGGAGCTCCTATTCTAAATGTGTTAAATCCAATTGTTCAGTATGGAAAATCGATTTTTTGGCTGGTCTACGGGCAAACCCTGTGTCTTCCAATACCATAGCGTGCTGATGTCGCTTGCCTGCATAATAGTTAAGGCCAAAGCTTAGGTCATCAGTGTGATCCTGAAATGGCGCCACGACCAAGAAGATGACATGTGTAAAATAGGCCCTGGATTAACAAAGGCTGACTAATGAATTTGGAGGATGCCACTAAAGTATAACATGTAATCACTTGTGAGGAGCACTCTATGGCACGCAGCGCGCGCAGCCTGCTTTACGGTTTAGCGTTTGAAAGTTTTAGGCTTTGCCTCTATGGCACGCAGCGTTTGAAAGTTTAACCGTTTACCTCTATGGCAGGCTGTGCGCGCAGTACGCATTACGGTTTAAAGTTTGAAAGTTTTAGGACTTTTAGGGTTTATGTGTGTGGCACGCAGTGCGCGCAGCGCGCATTAGGGTTTGGGGTTTGGAAATTTTATAGTTTATTTTATCGCATACAGCGTGTATAGCGTGGGTTGAACTTTAGGGTTTCGAAATTTTAGGGTTAACCTCCATAACACGATGGTTTAGGGTTTGGAGATTTTAAGGGGTACTTCTATGGTACACAGCGTGCGCAGCGCGCGTTAGGGTTTAGGGTTTGGAAATTTTAGGGTTTACCTCTATGACACGAGAGTTTCAGGTTTGAAGATTTTAGGGTTTATTTCTATTGCACAAAGCGCGCGCAGCGCGCATTAGTATTTAGGGTTTGAAGGTTTTAGGGTTTATCTCTGGCACGCAGCGCGCACAGCACGCATTAGGGTTTAGGATTTGGAAGTTTTAGGGTTTATTTTATTGCATGCAGCGCGCACACCGCGGGTTAAACTTTAGGGTTTGGAAGTTGCATAACACGATGGTTTAGGGTTTGGAAATTTTAGGGTTTACTTCTCTGGGACACAGCGCGCGCACCGCGCATTAGGGTTTAGGGTTTGGAAGTTTTAGGGTTTACTTTATTGCATGCAGTGCGCGCAGCGCGCATAGAGTTTAGGGTTTGGAAATTTTAGGGTTTCAAGGGTTCCAAGGTTCCAGGGTACCAGGGTCCCGCGGTTTCAGGGTTCCAAGGTTTCCAGGGTTCCAAGGGTTCCAAGGGTTCCAGGGTTTCAGGGTTCCAGGATCCCAGCAGGGTGCCAGCCAGGTGTGCAGGGTTGCAGGGTTCCAAGGTTCCAGGGTTCCAGGGTTCCAAGGTAGCAGGGTTCCAGAATCCTTGAGGGTTCCAGGGTGCCAAGGTTCCAAGGTTTCAGGGTTCCACGGTCGCAGGGTTCCAAGGTTCCAGGGTTTCAGGGTTCCAGGGTTCCGGGGTTCCAGGGTTCCAGGGTTCCAGGGTTCCATTCCGGATTTTGAAGGCTGCAAGTCCCCGCGAGCCAGCCCCAGCCCTAGAGATTGAAACCCAACAGGCCCTGCTGTTGGGAATAACATTATATAAGTATGTAATAGTTACTAGTTAATTATATTATGATATACATATATAATATATAAGTATTCCGCGTGGTCTATCCACTCGGCTCTCCAGGTAGAGCCTAGACTTGGGAATGCGGAAGACCATGGCCGAGAAATGGGGCTTATTCTCTGATGACCGGATACCCCAAGCCAAGTTCGGAGCATCATCTCCTTGACCTGTGGGCGATATCCACTCCCGTGGAAAATCAGCCAGATTCCGTCGGGAGAACTGCAAAGAAAGAAAGACACAAATCTCCAAGTAATCAAATGCTGCAAACAGCTGAAGCCTAAAAATCTTGACTGATCTGTTCCAAGTCCAAAATTGGCTTCTATTTCTTGGAACCTCTCAGCACGCTCAGAATCCTTTCTTAGAAACTTTACTTCTTCAACCCTTCTGGAACCCTGGCAAGAACCCTTGCTCAAAAATGCGAAAAAGAAACCTTGCCTTCAACCCTGAACTTGGAACGTCTCGATGTGCAGCTGTTGCAGCACCAAAATAGATCCAATACACGGTCAGTATACAGCACAAGCAACCTGTCTGGACTGGAGGCTGTTTGAACCAAGTTTCAGCCATTTTCTATCAGTTCCTGTCAGTTCCTGTTGAAGTTTTTCTGAGACCCCGACGATCAGCGCTTTGAAGCACCAAAGCTTCCAGTTCATCGGCCTGGCTGCAGGATCAAACACCACAGTCTGGTTATATCGGTCCTACCAAGTAGCATTACAGGTCGCTTTTGATCACAACGACCACCGATGAACCCATGACCACGACCGATCCACGGCCACCTTTCGGCGCCACATCTCCTTCTCTGCTTCGCTCTTCTCTAAGGCCTGTGGCAGCCATGGCAAATCCGGTCGAGCCACAGCCCCTCAAGATGCAATACCTGCAGTTGCCTCGGTGAGCTTCTGCCACTCGACTAAATTCTCATCCTGGCACGAAAATCATGGTTGGTGTGCTTTGCAGTGACACCAGGCTCGGCACTGGCAATGCTCACAAGATTTCGAAGCATTTCTTGGAATGGCTTGGATAAAGACATGATGCAGCTTGTCAATGTCGCAGTGTCCAAAAAGTCACCAAAAATGCATAGTGACACAGGCCAATAGTATTGAGTATTGGCAGTATTGGCTGTGTTAATTTTCAAAACGACACTTAAGCATCTAGACGAAACAACATATCAGTTGAATATATTGAATCGAATATATTGAGTTGATGAATCCGTTGTCACACTACGTGTCACGCCCACCTCCCACTGGGCACGTAGCTCCACATCATCCTCCGCCGTGGCTTGTGACGCCAAGGCCGTGGTGACATGACTTCGGGCCCTGGCGCTGTCGGCGTCCATTTGGGCGTCCATTTGGGCGTCCCAAGGGCCGAGGCTGTGGCGGAGAGTCGAAGAGGTATGCGAAGCGGCTTTCCAAACCTGGCGACGATCCGGGACGATCCGGGACGATCCGGGACGAGCGGAACCATGCTAAATTTTGCTAGAAAAGATTGCTAAACCATGCCGAAACCATGCTAAAGCCCTCGTAACCTTCGCAACCTTACCTAAAGATACCTAAAGTGGGTAGCTTATGCAAAGACATGATGACAGAAGTCTCCGTCCCATTGGGATCTCAACTCACGCTGACAATTGGCTGCCATGGTACTACTGTATCATCTAGGGATCGAAGCCTACCTGTTCGAAGAGTATCCCATATGTCACCAAAGAACAATAGGAGAGCTACATCTTCAATGATCAGGCTGGAGACAAGCTGTCCTGCACAGAACCTATCCGGGATACCCAACCCCATACCGAATTTCCTTCAATACCCTCTAAACATACCCTGTGACTCTATACTAGTACGACTCAATTTCTACCAACGCGCACAGTATATGGTGATTGCTACAGGTCACGATATTGATAACCCCCAACAGCGTTGATATCACAGTTTCTAAGGACCCAAATGTTCTTCACTTCGGATAGCAAAAAAATCCTCGTTGTTTAGACGTGTCCAAGAGTGGTGCAATTCAAACTGTCAGTTTCACCATTTGATTAGTAACAGACCATCAAATGCTCTAGGTCCCCACGTTTTTGGAACACACAAATGTGGCTAACATCCACATATGACACATATGAAGATATCCCCGTTTGGACTGACTATCCTTGGCACCTACTGGGTAGAGAGCGCCCTCATCCAGCGAGGCTGGCATGGACCCCTGGCTTGGAGAGCTGAAGATGGGCTGTCCATAATTCATCACCAGCTTAGATGCTTGAAAGCTTCTAAACTTTCTAAACCATCTGGAAATTGCGTTTTCAAAACCGTGCTACAGGTTGACGTTCGAATCCTTTTTCTGCTCCATGGCGGATGTATGCTACCTTCAGGATATTGAAGAATATGTGCACATAAGTTTGCGAGGTTGACGTCCAGGCTTGCAAACACTGTATACCGACGCTGACTGCAAAGAGACTTTCAAATCCTTTCGAACTGCTCAGATTCTCAAGAATGGCCTGGAACAATGTAATAAACCCTTACAACAGATAGCGGTCATGTTCCATGTCAATTACGTCGACTGGACAGGACATTGATCTGGTCGTAGCTGTTAGATCTGTTAGCTTCGGCGAAAGACATCCAACCCATCTCATAAGACTAGACAAATATGCCAAATATGCATGACACGACAGGAAAATGAGAGCGAATTGTTGCGCGCTTTTCACGTTTACGAAGCAAACCTCACGCTTCAACCACTGCCTTCAGGATCCAAGGAGACCAAACAGGACTTCTGAAAGGAAAGCCTGTCCGCAAATCCAAGTAGCAACCTGCGTCCAGATCTGGGGGAAATCTTCGGCACTCTGGGACCCTGGGACCCTGGAAATCGAATTAGTGCATCCGTTGCCACGAATTTCAGCTCACAAAAAATCTGGTGGCCACCATGGCAGGAGCCATGAACATCCTTGAACACTTGTGGGATCTTGCAAGCTTTTTGGAATATTGAAAGCCCCATTCGGAAGAAGGCCGCACATGGAGGCACACCAACAAATCTCTCTTCTCGTGCCTTGCATCTGGGCAGCCATGAATTCAACGCAGCTGCTAAGACCACTTCTACATCTCGTGCACAACGGACTAAAGCAGTCCGCAACCACATGGAAGAACCAGCAAAGCATCAAAACTAAACCCATCAAAATCAACATCAAACAGCATTGGCTTAGCTCAAAAATCTAGAAGGAAAACTCCATGTTTGAAAAATCATGGTTTCCTCTAGACTTTCGCTTCAATCCTCCCAATGAAAAGACGATAAAACCACTACAACACACCTAGCATCGGCGCAGAACACGAACCTCACTGCCCGCATTGTGGCTCCACTGCCCGATCCTCCAGCCGTAGCATGTCGTGGGAACAAGATGCATGGAGGTGTACCCCCGAATCTTATGATTGAAACCCATGGTCTTGGGGATCATTTTAGATATTCTAGGAAACCCCCGAGTCTGAGGAAAACATCGTCGTAGCTGGAGGTCACAAAACTGGTCAAGTGAGTCACGTGAGTCGGTGGATAAGGAAAGGAGAAAGATCTCGGAGCCAGTTTGAGCAGCTTGACAAATCTAGAGGCTGCTTATTGGGTTCTCCAAAAAATAAAAACCTCAAGATAACCTCAAGAAGTCACAAGAGTTTGAGATCCTCGAAGCAGAATCACCAGTACCGGAATCACATGGAATCACGCCGCATGGCTCTGCTCCTGCAAGCTCCTATGGTCTGTGCGGCAATCACGGAAGCTGCAGGCCAAAAATTACCTCAACGCGTGCTGTGAAGATACTGTAAAGATCTGTGAAGAATAGTTAAATGATGTTATAGTGATGTTAAATGTCATGGGATATGGGTTTCAGATGGTTTCAGCAATTTCACTGTGGATCTCCTGAAACGCAGTCCCCATGTCCAAGTCACGCAAGTCATGTCCACGTCAGCTGAGACACACGTTTCTGCCCCATCAACTTGGGCGGCTCCCAGGCACTCTTCTGGGTCTGCTTCCATCGAAAATACCTTGACCAATTAGGGCCGAGGTTTCTGGTGCGCCACTAACCCATGGCCAAATATTGTGACATATTGTGACATGCCGCGGCAAGATGAGAATAGCGAAAATATGCGAAAATCTCTGTTTTGATTCTTGAAGCCCTGATTGCGTCAATGACCATCCGCATCGGCATTCGCGGCGTTCGGTGCTTTCCAAATTGTTGCACTCAACTGACCCAGTGCAGATGAATCACCCGCACATCAATCCACCAATGCCTGTGAAGCACGGCTGAATGTACCTCAGCCGATGGTTTGACACATTTGAAATCGGAAACCTGCTGAAACACATGGTGATAATTCCGAGGATTGCTGAATTTCCTTCCCACGGTTTGACAACGTTTGACACATTTGAAATCTATTGGTGATAGAACCTGCAATGAAGGAAATTCCGAGATATTCCCAGCACCGTGGGATTGCGTTGGACCTGGCCAAGGCACACCTTTCGCGCCAGCTCCAGGGGATATTCACCGCCCACCACCAAGACCACCGCTTGCCCTGGGAACGACCATGTTTCCCACTGCCAAAAGATCTGTTCCGCAGTTCTGAAATTGACTCAAGTGATGAGTTGATGAGCCCCTGACTTACCTGGGGGAACCATGGAAAACCCGCATTACACGCGGTCACCACTGGTAGGCGGGATCTGTGAGGTCGCAACTACCTCGCCTCGTCGCTTTGCGTCACGAAGCAGGGTCTGCAACCTGAGGCGCCATGGGGCACTGGTAATCAAACAGCAAAAACCTGCCAGAACTGGTCACTGAATCTTACAGACACACTAGTAACATGTGCTATATACGTATGTATACACATTAATATACTGATATATACTGATATATACTGATATAGCATATACATTGAAGATCCTTAAAGTTCGTTCTCTGAATGTCCTTTCCACCATGCAACTCTTCCCTGATGATGGAGCCCAGGTCGTGTCGCACCACGTGCTCCTAGCGGTCAAGACATCACGCCATTAGAGAACCGGCGTCGTGTGGGTGACTTTCCTCTAGCCATTCGTTGAGTTCCTAGTGCCATGGCAGCCATGGACACCTGATTGCTCTAGGATAGCTAACATTCACGGTGCCATATTCATTTTACCTATGCAAGCAGGGGGAACCGTGCTTTTTGTAAGTTCTCCGCCTATATTAAAAGATATTGTCTAAGTATTTGGTCCCATTTCTATAATATGTATATTATATATAATATGTATTATATATAATATGTATTATATATTATATTATATAGTATATTATATTATATTGTATATTATATGTTATATCATGTACATATATATATATAACTTATATATATATATATGTTATAGATTATAGATTATATACATATATATATATATATTATATTATATTATATATGATATATTATATATCATTATAATTATGTATGTTATATACCCGTGGGGTGGGGCAACAACGTTCGTGTTGGCTTGCACTTGCAAACGCAGTTGATGCTACGCCAGAGATCTGCCACGCTGTCATGGGGTGGGGCTGGGGATGGGGATGGGTTGGCGGGTGGGGCAACACGTTCATGCTGACTTTCCAACGCGGTTGATGCTACGCTAGAGATTTTCCGGAACCACATGACATTCCTAAACACTCCTTCGGGGCAATCAAGCCCTATGCAAATAACAAAAAACGATGGAAATACCAAGGCCCATGAAACACAATGTTGCAAACGTGCTTGGCGCTGTGGTGAAACAATGATGTGTTTAAAACACAAATAGGTTCATACGCGTGTGGATCACACCACTTGTGTTTCAAGTCACTCTGACAGCTGCACACAAGCCATCAGCTCCTTGGGTGCCAAAGCGCAATAGACATCCAGGACCAAGACCTGCTCATCTGAGCCCATCAGCCTCCGCAACTGCGCCTGGATCAGCAGTTGAGGGGGTAGATCTGGGAATCCGTCGATTAGAAACAGATAGATCTGTTGATTCAAAAATAGATATATCATATATATATATATACATGTATATGATATATGATATATGATATAACTATATGATATATATATATGATATATATATATGATATATATATATATGTGATATATATATATGATATATATATATCATATATATATATATCATATATCATATATCATATATCAT
The DNA here is from genome assembly GCA_947184155.2 of Cladocopium goreaui. Lineage (NCBI taxonomy): Eukaryota > Dinophyceae > Suessiales > Symbiodiniaceae > Cladocopium > Cladocopium goreaui. Next base: position 293,768 of record CAMXCT020006401.1, read on the forward strand.
ATATCATATATATATATATGATCTATGATGTTTATGATATATGATATATGATATATGATATATGATATATCAATATAGCATGGTTCAATAGCATGTGATTCATCTTCTTCAGAAATGGCACTTTCAGCGTCACAGAAAAAGCACAGCAATCTTAGAGAATCCTTGTTCGCATCCAAGTCCTGAAGCATAAAATGCTGTAAAAACACCACCTGTCTAGGAAATCGCGCTGAGAAGCAACCATTAGCGCGAAAAGGCACGCAGTTGTATCAGTGGTATCTCTGAAATTCTCCCGGCAAAGTGCTCAATCATAGAATTTCATCAGGCAAGAATCAGAAGAAATCAGCACATCCGAGGTTGAAAAGCCAGCATCCCAACACTTCACGGTTCCACTGCGCCACGCCTCCGGTTGCAAGTCGCACAGCCGTTCCTTCTCCTCTTCACCGTATCCCCCGTCAACCAGTACGCGCTGCCTCGATTCGCTGGTGAAGCTCAGCCGAAAGTTTGGAAGGCTTGGCAACAAGAGCGTAAGCGGAAAGAATCAAGCCTGGAAACTGGAAATTTGGTGGGTCTCAAAAAATGGAACACCAAAAAAGTTGGTCACCATTTGGGCGGAGTTTGCTCATGGCAAACTTGGTGAGGTCCGGGCATGGCGTACTGTCGCTCTCCCAGAGGTTCCTTCTCGTGGCCCTGCACTGTGGAGTCTCTGATGCGATGGATCTGAAACCATAATTCGGTGGCAGTGGCACCTGATTTCTTCTGTTCACAGCACATACAGCACCAAACGAATCTACTCAAAGTGAAAGTTTGGGGAATAATCTTGTCCCTTTAATGCCTAAGCTTGCAGCTCATGGTCCTGGTGTTCGGTGCCTCCGGAAAGGGCCCCCCATGGTCCATAGCTGCCAGTGCTTTGCCCAAAGGCGCTTCGGTGGTCACCAGCAACGAGGCCAAACCTTGGATGCCGAGACCGGCATGGCACCCGTGCTATTGGAAAGAGGGAAATATAGGGAAATCATTCAAGCCGAAGGGATCAGGTCTAATCCTTGCACAAAAAAAAAACAGTACTTAATCTGGCCAGCAGGATGGGTTTTGAATTTGTTGCTCGAAACCTAGCACACGGCTCAACGCCTCTCAGCTGGTTGTGCTAGCCAGCGGAAGGTTGAGGGTATTGTTTTCACCTGTTACCGCTTCAACCATGGACCTTCGCCTTTGCGGTGGCGAATCGCGCTGGTCGGGCCTCCTCTGTGGAGATATCATGGACAAGGGCACCGGCATTGCGCTGGCTCATGGACAACAAGTGCGGCACTACTTCGATGTGAACCCGGCCACAAAGGTGATGATCTACCAGGCCAAGGTCTCTTGGGATGGTGGGGCGATGCTGTATGGCGACGAGCTCACCCATTGTGTTCCTCTTCCACCAGATCATGCATTAGACCTATCGAAGGTCAAAGAAGTTTGCTCAGGAATGGGCTGCATGGGGTTGGCAGCCAGCTACCTGGGACTTCACTGTGTGGCGGCTATGGATTGGAATCCAAAGGTTGTGGAGCACCTCCGAGAGAATCAACATGAAGGAGCATTGGTGGGCAACGTGAATGTCATTGAGGACAGGTTCAGACTGCATATGACTGGTGGACCTATTCGAGGCACCCTGATGTGTGGGTTTCCATGCCAACCTCTTTCAACTCAGGGGGACTGCCGCGGTGCCAAAGATGACCGAACACAGCCATTCTACAGCACCCTTCATCTGGCCTGGGAACAACAAATGGGTGCGGTGATCCTGGAGTGTGTGCCGATGGCTCTTGAGGCTGCACACATTCAAGATGCACTGCAAAGATTTGCATGGAGCATGAACATGACGTTACAGCAGAGAGTTCTTCATCTCTCCAACTGCTGGCCCTGCTCAAGGACGCGCTGGTGGTGCCTGATCACACTGAGGGAGTATCAGATTGAGGTTCTTCCTGATCTACCACGAACTGAGCCTCCACCTGTGGTTGGAGACCTGCTCTCTGAATGGCCAATTTGGCCCTCAGAGATTGAGGAACAAGTTCGACTCACAGCTCAGGAGTATCAACTCTATATGAACCCCATCTTCGGCACGGACCAAAGGCATTTGCGCATGGACAAGGCAAGTCCATGCATACTCCACTCATACGGCTCCATCCTTGAAGCATGCCCCTGTGGATGCCGCTCTTACCCGCTGTCTCCACATCGGTTGGAAAGAGATGGTGCCAGAGGATTTTTCGTCCAAAGCTCGACAGATCAACAGATGAGGTATTTGACAGCACAAGAAGCTGCCTTCCTGCTGACGATGCCAACAGGCACCAAATATGCTTCAGAGAAGTTTGGCTTGTCCTTGTTGGGCCAATGCGCTGCGCCTGCACAGGCTCTGTGGGTGGTCGCTCATCTACTTCGTGGAGTTGGACTCTTGGATGATCCTGGACGGTACCTTCGGCTGTGGCTCATGGGGGTCTTGCGATCCTTCTCATCGGTGGTCAGATTCCCCCAGATGAGTTTGCACACTGAGCTGGCCATTTATGAGAATGACGAGATGGTCAAGCACAGTATTCGTCTGGGTGGTGCAACCACGATCAAAAACTTGATGGTGGTATTCACCAGAGATTGCTCCATGGTGCACAATGGCCGAACTTTGCAGCACTCCTAGGGCGTCCCCAATCTGAACCGAGGCCCCATGCCCTGCGAGTCGACATTCAGCCACGTGAAGCACAAAATCAAAAGGCAATGCCGAGATCTCACTGACTTGAAGATCCAGGTTTCGGTTTGGGAGAACGGTGCGGTGCAATCCTTTGAAGCTCAAGCTGGGACGCTCATGTTTGAGTTCTTCCAGGGCCTAGGAATTGAAGTGCTTCCAGGATCAATGGTTGATGATCAGGGCTGCATCTGGTCAGGGGACGAACGACCTCTGCAGGATGTCAACATCATTGAGTTCAAGTACCGTGCCAATGGGTTGGACTCTGCTGCGGGCTCCATGGGCAACTTTGGCCTCTCGGACACATGCATTGACCAAGTTGCCCGCAAACTTCTTCGTGGCATGGGAATCACCACCATGCATTGGATGCCTGCGGCAATGGCTACTCAGTGGAGTGACAGCAACTTTGATTCTCGCCTTTTCGATCATTGGCTTCTTTCAGCACTACATGGTCATCTTTTGTGCTGCTGTGCGATTGACTCTCATTGGGTGCTTATGGACATCAATTTCAAGGATCAGATCTTACACATACAGATCATGGACGGCACCACCAGAGATCATTCTTGGGCTACGGAAATGGCCAGCAACCTCAAGAAGATCCTGGCCATCCGGACCTGTTGCATACACCGAAGGATGATCTATGAGCAGCACTATGGCTTCACATGTGGCACAATTGCATTACTTCATCTTGGACATCTTCTGGGAATCTGGACTTTGACTTCGAGCCCAGCAGAACTTGATTGGCATTGCCGATTACTCATGAACTTCCCGGACCCTTGGCTTCTTCGTGCAGGTGCTCTTGGGGACCTTTCACAGGAGGAGAAAGAGGTCGTCTGGAGGCTTCGAGAAGTTCTTCAACAACGAGGAGTGCCAGAACACCTCACAGAAGAACGAGCACTGATGGGATTGAGCAAGGTGGGCCTCTACAAGCTCAGAGGCGCTTTGGAGGGAAAAGACGTTTGGGGCCAACTCAAGGTTCTTGGATCAGCACCAAAGGTCAATTTTCTTTGGATCAAACCCGCAGAACTGGAGGAGCAGATCAAGAAGAGGGCGCAGAGCAAGTTCAAGGTGAACGCTTCGCACAAAAAGGCCTCCAAGAACAAGAGCTCCGGCAGCCAGCCAGTAGTGGTGGATCCTCTGGACCTACAACTGATTGAGGGCACGTTCATTGCAGGAGACGAAGCACCCATGAACCAGCTGAAAATTTCAGAGGTTGGTGCCAACAGATGTGGAATCGCATTTGGACAGCTTAGTGACGTCCAGCCGTACCTGCAAGGGACAGAGTCGCTCACTCTTGGAGGTCTGGGAATTTTGACCACGACACCAATTCCAGTTGTTGCCCAAGGTCTACTACCAGTGACCAATTTGAGGTTTCCAGCGATCTTTGTCCCCACGGGAGAAGCAATTTTGATCGAGGGCTCACTCATACAGCTTGGAGATCAGACCATTCATCGTGTGGAAAATCCCAACAGGATCCAGATTGAAGAGCCGCATACGGTTGTCCTGAAAGTCACGGTGTTCAGGGATGAGTGGTCTCACAGCTGGGATTCCTTCATTGTCTCGCCAGTGAAGGCCATCCTCAATCAATTTCCGGCCTTCGTCTTGTGCAAGGGCATCAGCTGTGGAGATGGCTGTCAGAAGTTTCATCCTCCGGTGGACACGGAACTTGGCTCAGTCATTGCAGATGTCTGGAACCGTTTCTGGCTCTCACTGAGAGGGAAGAAGATGCCACCAATCGAAGCAGACATCTTTCAGGTCTACTTTCGCACACCACAAGTGTGCATGTCCTCTTTGCACTGGCTATCCGGGAAGTCCGGCTTGTACGTGGAGCCCAGATCAGCGGACGGCCGCTCAGTCGATCCCAACATGGCCGTCATCTGGTTGCCAGGATCAAATCTTTCGGAGACCATGCATAAGCAGAAGACCATTGAAAAGACGTTGCCAGTAACCAGATTTGGGAGCAAATATGGAGTTCGGGTCTTAGTCAGGGACGAGGCACAAATCAGGGCCAAGTTGGGGGCTGAAGAATCGCCACCCAGAATTCTGGTTCAGCAAATCTATGAGATGAGACCTTTGCCACATGGCACCACGAGGAAAGGCCTGACACAGATGCTCTCGGAACTGGGCTGGGCAGCCAAACCTGTTCAACCTGGTCGGGCAGATGCAAGTGGCATGAGCTGGAAGGTCGGAGCTGAAACGCCTCCTCCTGCTCCGGTTGTGCAAACATCCATGGGAGATGTCACCATCTCGTTGCAGAAGCAGGTGATCACAGACTCACCAATTCAACGAGTTTTCGGTTCTACTCGGACCCAAGCACACCTACGACGCAGGGCTCACAAAGAGGAGAACAAGGAGAACATCAAACCACCACAGGCACAGGATGCGGGAGCTGACCCATGGCTTCAGGCAGATCCATGGGCCAAGTGGCCGCAGCGATCTGGAGGCCAAGAAGGTGATGTACCAATGCAGGTTGTCCCGAAGTTGGAGTCAATTGAAGAGAAGCTGCGTGGAGAAATCTCCAGCGTGGTGGCGGAAGCCACGGACAGCAGGTTTGCCAAGCTGGAGGTCGATTTGGCCGAGATGCGACATCAGCAGGGCAAATTCGAATCATGGTGCCATGAAGCCGGACAGGCCCAACAACATATGCAGGCGCAAATTGGACAATTGGCGGCCACAGTGTCGGAACACTCCGCAGAGCTTTCAGACATGGGAAAGGAGATCAAGTCGGGTTTCCAGAACATTGAAGCTCTGCTGGTGAAGAGGAGTCGGACGGAATGACAAACCGACTCCGGGCCTCGAGTGAGTGGGCTCGAGGTGCCGGGCCAGCCTTTTTCAAGCACCAAATGTTCCCGCAGCGTATTGACTGCACTTTGGGGCAGATGGATGAGCCTATGGCTCTTGGTATGCTGCCTGTTTTCTCCTGCTTCAGCACATTTTGGTCCAGCACTTTCCTATTGCCAACAAGGACACACTCCGTGGCAGGGCGGCTCCAAGGGGTATTTTCTTGAGGAGAATGAGGTTTGTCTCCCCGAGATCGTTCCAGTGGTGAAATTCTCATGGACAGAAGAGTTTCTCCAACAGATGCGGGCCATCGCCACCGCCACTGAATTTGCTGATCCTGGCATTGAGGAAATGGACACAGTGGACAACATCGCAATCCTGGTCAACCATCCAGGAGATAGACATTGGAGATTCTATCGGCCAGACCCACATGGATTTGGTCGCATTCGTTCCATGGATCTCCAGGTCACTACACAAATGCCGCTGTCGGATGTCCAGCGCAGAATCGAAGAACATTGGCCGGATTTGGTGGGGGGTCTTCCTGGATGGGAACTGATTGATGCCTCACCTACCATTGGAAGCTCCTTTCAGGTTTGGGAGGAGATGGAAATATTCCTCATCAAAGCAGCTGTGGATTTCCGAGCTGATGAGGGTGAGCTGGTCGTTTTGGTTGAAACCCAGACATGGTTGATCTCAGATGCTTGGATCGCTCCAGACCTTCAGCCTATGGTCATTGAGCGGCAATGGCAGCCTCATGACCTTGTACAAAGAGTGGGATGGACAGAGGACTGTGAAAGAGTTATCTGCCCAGTGACCTGCAATGGCTTAGTCAGAAGACCGTATGAACGACTGAATGTTGGACATGGTGCATATCTCATTGTCCACTTAGCTCCAGAAGCTAGCAGGATACAGACGGTCACGGCCAATTTGGCCTCAACTGAGGGACATTTCATGACCCTCCTGCCGCGTCCTGACCCTCGGGATTTACCAGCGGATGCTTTTCGCAGAGTGATGGATCATATGGGGCCTCTGCTGGGACTTACATTGCCGAAAGTTCAGATCAATGTTCAGAACTTCCAGGTGGCACTTACAGATGCGTACAGATATCTGTTCTGGCACTCTGGCCTCAAATACATCATGAGATCAACGCTTGCGCTGTTTCATGCATCCAACCCCCCTGGGAGATCCCTGACTTTCATGAGATTCAAAGTGGACTGGCCTTTGAACATTCCTGTCCTCTTCTCGGAACTGATGGAATATGAGCTGATCCCGGAGCAGGATTGGACTTTGGTTTTCATGAGCCATCATATCAGCAGTCTTTGGCTTCCACAGGATGCACAATACTTTGGTATAGTGGGGGAGACTCAGAGACAGATGCCACTGTCACTCAACTTGGTGCTTTTCGAAGTTCATTTTGCATGTCCGGATGGCAGCTTCAATGATGTGGCAGAGTACCGAGCCCTGATGGCAAAAGAAGCTACAACATGGTTTGAAGTCATTCACATGCTGGACTTACTGGAGGTTTGCATAGACAATCAGGAGTGTGTAATCCAAGTGGAGGATCGCTTTCTCAGGCCGGATATGGAAGAAGCCTATCTTTTTGATGGATCCGTTTCCCGAATCTGGATTGGAAGCTATGATGAGCCATCCAATGCATCAGAAGGGTTGCCAACCGAAGTTGGTGAGGAGGAAGAGGGACAACCACTGCCAGAGACAGGAGAGAGAGCTGGCCCTCATGAAAGACATCGAACCGTACAGGATGCCTTTGCCCCAATCTCAAGTGGGGTACAAATGATGGTCATGGTGCTTTCACTCACTTATGGCTGCCAGATCAAACGTCACTGGAAATCAGGAGCTGTGCTGAAGGTTAGAGGAGTCAGAAGGGATAGACGGCGGAGTGGCTTGCGGCTGAGGAGTTGCCGTCGGTCACGAAGCTGTCGTTTGAAGTCTTGCTTCATTCTTTGCCTGTTGGCTTGTCAAGCCTGCACAGCTGATGCACAAATCTCAGGACCCTCATTGCCAACGCTCAGAATTGGGGAAGCGTCACACCCCGGACCATATGCCATGTTGGTACTTCAAATCCAGGTGGGATCAGAGGCAAGGAAATGATTTATGGACAACTCCCCTTCGGAGTATGGGGTATCGCAGAAACTCATCTGGCGCAACCTGGGCTCAGAAGCACGAGAAGTGCTTTTCAGAGAACAAGCAGAGAGTATCATCGGCACCTTGCGGTCTTGCCAGGCGCTATGGTCCCTCTGAGGAGCAGATCCGCAACAACTGGCACCTGGGCAGGAGTGATGACGATCGGGGACTTGATTCTACGCCCTGTTCATATCAACTGGCCAAACAATGAATATCTTGAAGGAAGAGTTCAGCTCACAGAGTGTTGGCTGGGACCTTTTTCTTTTACAGGAGCCCAACTGTATGGATGGCCATCCGGTCCCACGTATCCACAAGCACTTCATGATACCAATGCCTTGCTTGAGACAGTTGTCAAAGAGCTGGTTATATCCAAAACTGGACCGCGATACATCATGGGAGATTTCAATCATGCTGCAGCCAAGCTTCCAGCGGTGGATCTTCTAAAGGCCTATGGCTGGATCGAGATTCAAGATCTCGGGCATCAGAGAGGAGAATGGGAACCGATTGCCACATGCAGAGGGGCAACAACAATTGACTTTGTTTTCATTTCCCCGGAGATGATACCATTCTTCCGACGAACATGCTCATGGCCATGGTTTGCTGATCATGTTATCATTGGGGCCGAATTCAATTTTCCAGTGCAACCAGAGCCACAACGCAGTTGGCCCCAGCCTGGAAGAATCCCATGGCATGAAGTTTGTTGGGACGCTTGGCGAGCTCAAACCCCAGGAGTGATTGCAGTCGAGGAGATGAACATCAACGAGGCCTATGCGCTGATTTGCCAGAGGTATGAAGATAGCTTCAATGGCTATATCCATTCTGCTGATGGTCTTCTGCCCATGGGATGCAAGGGAAGAGGTCAACGCTCTAAGCCCACAGATCGAGCGAATGCACTTCCTCTTCTTCGACCCTCGAGACCAGGAGAAGCACACCAATCCTCTGAACTATTGGGTCGCACGCCACAGAGGTGGTTCATCCAACTCAGGAGGATACAGAGTCTTCTCCATGCACTACGGGCAGGCAAAGACACAGCGGAAGCCCAACAGTATCGTGCTGAGCTTTGGGGAGCTATTCTCCGTGGCCGTGGATTCCGTGGGGGCTTCAAAGACTGGTGGAGCCAGCGGCCTGTGCGGCTGCAAGGCAGTCCGCCACATTTACCTCTGAATGTTCCATCGTTAGCCTTGATGGTGGGCATCTTCAGGGACTTTGAAGCAAACTACAAGAAGATGGAGTCCTGGCATCAGAGACACCGGCATGAACTCTTGAATACATACTTCCAGGAGCATCAGGACAGGTTGTTCTCCCTGATGAAGCCGGATGGGAAAGCTCCTCTCCAACATCTGGTGGAGACGCAGACCACTGAAATTCTGGCCGTCTCCGACGACCAGCAGATGATTCACACGGCAGAGGAGGTGATATGGAATCCCCAAGCAGTTTGTGACATTGATGGAGTGCAGGTGACAGTCCAACAGGTGGATGGGCCGGTAGTTTCAATTGCACATGAGACCTTGTTCCAGCAACCCTGCACATTCACAACCAAAACTCACTTCGCCACCCCAAATGCCATCATTGGAAAGCTTGAAGAGTTCTGGAAACAACGATGGTGGAAGCAGACGCCACCTGCATCCTCTGATTGGGACAGAATGTTCGCCTTTGCTGAGCAATACCTTCCAAGGGCTCAGATGTCTTATTCTCCCATTTTGGAGGATCAATGGTCTGAGGTCAACAAGCGATATGGACCAAGATCGGCTCGGGGGCCTGACAGTATGGATAGAAGGGACCTTCAATGGCTTCTACCAGATCTCCAGGAATCCCTTATCAACCTCCTGAACCATTGTGAGAAATTGGGACAATGGCCGGATGCCCTGCTGGCAGGCTTCGTTTATCCTTTGCCGAAGAAACCTGAAGGGACAGCAGCAGGGGACTTCCGCCCGGTGATCCTTTACTCCATGGTTTACAGAAGTTGGTCATCCCTAAGAGCAAGAGAATGCCTTGGACATCTGGAAAGGCTTGTTGATCGTCACCAATTTGGCTTCCTACCTGGCCGTGAAGCAGTGCAAGTGTGGTTCACTATCCAGGCCTATATCGAGATCAGCATGCTGGCCGGACAAGAACTTTGCGGCTGGGTCACGGACATTCAGAAGGCCTTTGAGAACATTCCCAGAGGTCCAATCAAGTGGCTTTCAAAGAAGTTAGGTGTACATCATCGCATTGTGAACTTCTGGCACAATTTCCTGGACAACACCACCAGGTACTTTTCGCTGCATGGGGTGGTGGGACAGCCCATGCTTAGCAATAGTGGATACCCTGAGGGATGTGCTATGTCATGCTTTGCAATGGGGCTTGCTGACTTGGTCTTCCATCTCTACTTGCAAGCGTATTCACAGATGGTCACCCCAGTTTCCTATGTGGACAATTTTGAACTCATTGCGAACTCTATGGAGCATCTTCAACATGGCATACTCTGCACAGAGGAGTGGAGCGAAATGTGGCATATGAGCCTGGACAAGGCCAAAAGCTTTGTGTGGGGGACCAGCGCCAAACTGCGCAAGGAATGCCAATCAATGGGATGGAAACTCCGAGAGAGTGCAGTTGATCTTGGCGCGAACATGGTCTATGGCAAGAAGAACTACATTCAGGGTGCTCTGGAGCGTCTCAACGGTATCAAACCTTTGTGGGATCTCCTCAAACGACTCCCGGCAGCTGACTGGAAGAAGCAACAAATCCTGCAGCAATGTATTTGGGCAAAAGCATTTTATGGTTGCTCCAATTCTCCTCTGGGGAAATCACACATTCAAGATCTTCGATCTGCAGCCATGAAGAGTCTTAAGAGAAACCGAGCGGGAGCCAATCCACTTCTGGCTCTGAGCACACAGGAGTCGATGGCTTGTGATCCCGGCTTCTACCAGCTCTGGAATGTCCTCACCACCTTTAAGCGCATGCTGGACAAGCAACCGCACTTGGTGGAGATGTGGAGCTATTTCATGAACCATTTTGCAGGTCAACGCAGTATTGGTCCATTCGGGAAACTACTTGAGGTTGCAGGTGAAGTTGGTTGGTGCATTGAGGTCCCAGGCTTCTATGATCATGATGGTTTCTGGGTCTCATTCCTTGACATCACTGAAAGCGCTCTGAGAGGCATCGCGGAGGACGCATGGTGCCAACATATGGCCAGAACAGTGAGCAAACGGAAAGACTTTGAGGGCTTGCAAGGATTTGACCTTGCTGTTTTTCGAGCGGCGAGAAAGAAGCTGGATTTTCGAGTCCGCAAGATGCTGCAAGCGGTGCAGGATGGCTCCTTTCTGGATGCCAGAGCACAGAGCAAGTTTGACATGGGCAAGAGTCGTCTCTGCGCTCGATGCGGTGAGGATGACACACATGAGCATCGCTGCTTTCGTTGCCGTGACTTCTCAGAAATCCATGCAAAGCACCAGGAAATCATCAGCGAGGCCAATGATCTCACATATGCACTTCGCGCCCATCTTATCCCCTCGAGGAATGAGCATTGGGCGGCTTTCAAGCTACATCTGGCCAAGCCAGAACATATTGAACGACATGCACTACCTAGAGGGGAAAAGAGAATCGATCTCTTCACAGACGGCAGCTGCTGGAATCCTGAACTTCCTGACTATGCCATTGGGGCTTGGTCGGTGGTATGTCCTCAGGCAGATCGATGGGTGGCCCGGGGGACGCTCTCGGGACTTCGTCAGCACAACGACAAAGCTGAAGTACATGCCATCAAGAATGCGTTGGACATTTCCTTTGACTTTCATGGAGATGTAATCATTTGGAGTGACAGCGCTTTTGCCACTTCGGGGCTACATCGTCTTCTTCAAGACCCACACGATTCACCCGAAGATCCAGGTGATGGCCTATGGATGGACATACAGGGACTAGTGAGCGGAAGAGCTGGTGCATTGTATGTGCAACATATTGCCGCACATCGAGATGGCTGGAAAGAGAATGACCCAGTAGATGCTTGGACAGCAGAATGGAATGATAGAGCTGATCGTGAGGCTGGAGCAGCTCAACTCCTTCGTGGACAAGACTTCATGGGGTGCAGAGATCAACTCCTTCGTGCTCACAGACAATCACTTCGCCGACTGCAGCTGACACAGAAGTTGCACATGGACGTCTCAAATCACAGGCTTCAAGCAGGACATCAGGAGGATGAAGAAGAGGGGGACCATGATTCCGCAATGAGGGCTTGGCGGCATGGTCGTTTGCTACATGCGGACTCCAGTTGGCTGTTCGCCATGGATCCAAATTGGCTGATTCACCTTCCTGGGTCAGACCTTGTGGCTAGATTTGGGATGAAGTTTTCTCGGGCCATGATTCAATGGCTCCATGACCAACGTGATGCTGAAGATTCGTTGGACACCAGATGGACGTGGCTGGAGATCGCGATCTACTGGCTCAAGTACTTCGACGACAAGCTCCCTACGCCTACTTCTTTTGGGACATGGGAGGATTCGCTGAGAGGCGGTAGACACCGTCCAACTGTGGCGGCGATCGTACATTTGGTACGTCGTTTTTTCCACTTTTTGAGCCCTTTTCTTGGGGTAGACATCCTTTTTAGCAGTGGCCAGTCACTGCTTCCATTGGCGGTGCACCCCCCACAGGGGGGTGTGCACATTCGATTGACCCAAGGGGTCCTGACGGAGGCTCAAGAGGCTCTCCTTGCTTTTGTTGCTCACCGCCCAATACGGGTAGTGAATGACTTGACGCGGCCACTTCGGTAGCGGTGGTGCACATAAGGTTTGACTGCCACTGCTACCGCTGTGGCATGAACCGAGACTGCAGTCCGCGAGTGTTGCTCGAAACCTAACCAAAAAACACCAAAAACATCTTGGATGATCCGACCAAGCTACGCAATGGCCTCATCTTCATAGCCACCTGAAAGCAGCTACTGGGGTCGACCAAGGCATGAGCGAAATAGCCACGCACCGGCACCTGGCCCAGAATCACGACAAACCATGGGATGGAATGAGGTAAAAAAGAATCTTGCGACTACACCAGGCAATGCTTTGGGGAATATATGGGAATATATAAATCTGATGTATCTTCTTTGCGACAAACGGTGGGCATTAGGTCATTACATTGGACCTGGAAGAGAGCCACGGGAACTCCAAATTTGCTGCGTCCAAATGTAACTGGTGTTGTTATTTACAAGCATAGTCAAGCATTTATATGATCATATATGATCATATATCCATTTTCTGAGGTAAACCCATGAGTCACAAAGCCTACAGTCCAATCCATTTCGCAACGGCACTGGCAGTCACTGCATTTCCGTGAGCCTCATCATCCCAGGCAGCCAGCCAGTTCTTCTGCAAGCGGCAACCTGTCCAGTGGCGTCAGATGCAAAGATGATCGAAGATGATCGAAGATGATCAAAGATCTTAAGCTGTCTTTGGAATTGAAGGTGTCAAGAGACGATTGAAGATGTTAAGCTGTCTTTGGGTTCTTTGGCTACTTGGCACATCTTAGTACTTAAATTGCAGAGACACTTGGGGAAGTCAGCCTAGGCCATGCACACAAGGCCCCCTTCAGCCAACTCCGAGGTTGATGTAGTGCCGTAGCGATAAATGCTGGGGGAACCACCTAGTTCTTGGTATCTGCATCAAAAATGCCAGGAATGGTCATGAGTCATGGAGCATCCCATCATCTTCATTTCTAATCTGCTTGATGGTTCAATCACTTCAGGCCCAAAAAGTCTGCGTCAGATCATCATTCCAGAATGAAAAACCCGAATAGACACTAATCACACCGGAAACCACCAGCCAAATTCATTGGCATATATTATCCCAGGATACCCCATTTGTCTTGATCCAAGGACAGTATATAGATTATATTAGAATCATCTGAAACCCTTTGATGGTTCACCCCTCAGAAATGCTACAACGCTTGCTATCGCCCAGTGGCAAAGCGCAGCCAGGATGGCACACAGCGCGTCCCTCTTCTGCCCCTGCGAAGTTTTCCGCGCCAGCGCCAGGTGACTACTCAGGCGCCGCCGGCGGTCAGTCGCTTCGCCCCTGTGAAAGACGATGAAAGGGTCCAGCAGGGAAGCCTACCCTCGGGTAAACTAAAGTAGCTATGGAAAATGGCCCATTTATAGATGTTTTACCTATTAAAAATGGTGATATATGGTGATGTTCCATAGCAAGCTGTTAGTTTACTGGAGGGTAATCAAACTTGATCAACTGTTGGGTACCTGGTTTGTGGGAGCAGGGCTTGGTGCAGATCCATCGTTTCCCCACACCTGAACTTGAGGACCCGGTAGTTCGAAGCTTGATCTTGTTCTGCGACCGACCTCGAGTATAAATAACGAGTGTTAAAGGATAAAAAAAACAGGTCCCCCAGTTGAGCCAGTTCGATGAAACTGGAGTTGTTGCCAACACTGGATCTGTGAACTCCCATGGGCCATCTTCAACAGTCAAGATCTGTGAAGTAAACCGAGGTCGCGGATAGTGCACACAACTCCAAAAGAGAGGAAAAAACCCAGAGGCACAGTCTCAAATCGCCAGCAAAGAATCACTCCATGTTCTTGGAGAATTGAATGAATTGAATAGACTCCTGTTAGACTCCTGGGGGGAATTGTTTTGGGCACGGTTCGAGCTCCAATCCTTTCCAGGCGACTCCAGCAGCTCCAGCGCAATGCGGTGAAGTTGGCTGTAGATCTTCGTCACTTGCTTCGCACAAAGCTCTCGCGCCAAGGCATAGTCCTCGCCAGGATGTCGGATGGCTCAAGTCTCAGGGGTAACAATTCTGCGACATAGCAAGGGGTCATGGCCACAATACCCTCTGGTTATTTAACATAGCTATTGAAAATGGCCATTGAAATAATAGTTGATTTACCCAGCTACATAGCATGATGATTTTCCAGTTCGCTATGTAAACGTTTACCAGAGGGTATGTCATGTCGTCATAGTCTCCGGACATCATTCCTATGTCATTCCTGTGAACCACCCGGTTCAGGTGACAGCGCACCAGCCCTCTGATTTGGCGACCTGCTTCTCCGTGGTGGTCTTGACATATTCGGAATGCCTGCAAGTTGAAGGGCTGATCCATGGAAGTCAAACATACGGACGTCTAAGGGTCATCTGTCTCACTGGGCATCTTTCAGACTTTGAGATACAGTATGCAATTCAATTGGATTTCTACAATATATCAAAATCATAATATGTTCCCTCTTCATCTTTTTTTCAGATATCCAAAGTTGCCTTTGCACGACCTTCTAAGAGAAAAGCACAGAAACATCCCTGCAAAACTACGACTCACATCTCACATCCACCCGCCAAGTCACAAAGTCTCGTAGAGCTCCAGTGCCTTCTGCACTGTGTCGTTTTCTGCGGTGTGTTCGACTCGTTCGACTCGTTCGACTCGTTCGACGCGTCGGCGAATCACCAGCTTCACGGACTTCACTCCCGGTTTCACTGATCGACCTGTCGGTGCCTTGGCGAATTCCTTCGCCACTTTGACCACTTTGACGACCTTGGCGACTTTTTTGGCCACCTTGGCCACCTTGGCCACCTTGGCCACCTTGGCCACCTTGGCCACCTTGGCCACTTTGGCCACCTTGGCCACTTTGGCACATGCCGCCTTCCGGTCGGCGCCAAAGGCCGTGGAGACCCGTAAGGGAGAAGCCACGGGCCGCAAGGGACGCTTCTCACCCGCCATGGCACTTGGGCTGATATCGATCTAGGTGAGCTTTTCTTTAGGACTAGCGGAGGTCACTGACATAGGACCAATGGACCTCACAAGGAAGTTGTTCGCAGTACAAGTTGGCCAGGAATTCAAAAAATCATGTCAAAATATGTCAAAATGATCTCTGAAGTGGCATGTTTTGGCTCATATTCAGTCAGAGACTCATCTTCAGTCAGATCATCCAAGGCCTCATGACCTCTGCCGCACAAGCAGTGCCCTGTTTGTTGCTCCATCTGTCATGCCTGTGCTTGAAGCTCATTCGGCATGCAGGCGAAAAATCCAAATATGGCTCCAAAGGTCAGAATGTTGCGATAATTCTTGGTGCCGCAATGGTCTGGCAATCCAACTGATGTGGTTCAAGCATGAGTGTGTTTCAGAATATCATATAGAAGACATGACATCATATCTAAACATCATATCTAAAATCTAAACATCATATCTCAACATGAAGAACTGGATACCGTAGTAGCCAGGCGCCTGGGACAGGTGATCCCAGTGGTCCCAATCCCATTCAGACATGCGGTCCCGGTTCCTGCGCCGACTTGCCGATGACTCCAGGAGTCATGGCAAATTGGTACAAGTCGTGAGGCCCCCGTTCGATATCCCAAGATATCTAAGTTGGTGCGTTTATAACTCCAATGTCACTATGGTTTATGGTACTTCTAACGAACTAGTTACTGGGGCGAATCTAAACCAACGTTCACATCACTGGGGGGCCTCACATTGTATGGAATTGGCATGGGAACCTGGTCCAAATGCTGAGACTTGGTAGAAACTTTGACAATTTGTCGACTGTCCTTAGGAGAAACTCCAAGCGGCTGTCATCCTTGGCGAGTCTTGGAGACTTCAAAACCAATGATGAGGGGAACCACGGGGTTTTTTAGGGGAAATAATGGGAAATACTTGGAACAGCTTAGAAAACCAGCACAATCACCAACTTCAATTCCAAGAGTTTTCCCATCAAAGTCCCAAGATTACCCTGCATTGCCTAGCAGTGACATCCCACAATTTCATTGCAACATTCCCAATGGTTATACTGTCAAGACATGGCCATGGCAAATCACAAATGAAGCCCCGAAATCCAATCGTTGAACATCCTTTCTGGATCTTTCTGGTATACCCAAGTTCATATCCCAGAAAAAAATATATATATATGTACACATATAACTTATTGTAAATCATAAATCGAGTTTCAGTAGCTTCAACATGCTTTAACCACTTCCAGTGGCGGTTTTTAGTTCTCCAGGATCCCCCACATGACAGGTGCGGGCCGCAGCACGAGCGCGCAACACTTGCCGCAGCTCAGCGTCCCAAAAGCTCCTGCAAAAATCTCTGAAAAAACGGCGATTAATGGTGATTAATGGTGGTTAATGATGATTAATAACGGCGATTAATGGTGATTAATGATGATTTCACTTACCTTCTGGTAATTTAACATAGCGAACTGGAAAATCACCATGCATTTTTAATGGGTAAATCCACTATTTCGACTGGGCCATTTTCAATGGCTATTTGCCAGAGGATAAATTGGATAAATTGGATAAATTGATGGTAAAATGTGGTAAACAGATGCAACACCATCATGGGATTCTTCTGGGATTCTTGTGGGCGAATCCCCCCATCCACATCATCCACATCTTAATTCTTGGTGAAAGGGAAATGTTGCATATACATATACATATGTATTTATGTGTATATATATATGAGTATATAAATCTATATGTATGTATATATATAATATGGATCAAATGATCAAGTGCCTATCTGTGGTCTACGTCCTATTGATCCTATTGAAGATTGTGAAGGATAGACATGATAGAAGGACAACCACCAACAATCCATCACGAGAACCATGAACAATCCACCATGCTTAGATCTTCGTATGAAAGAGCTTCTGAAGAATTGGGGTCCTCATTAATTCAATGTATGATAATGTATGTATGAATGTATATATATATAGCTCATATGCGTTGCTCCATGTTGATCGAGATATACAGGCATTTGTTTTGTAGGGTCCTCGGGTTCGGGAAACATCCAGGTGATGTATGTCTGAATCGCCAAGACCTGAAATATGAGCGACGTTTTGGCATGTTTTGGCTAATGGCCCAGCCTCTGCATCATGGCATACTGCACAGCAGTAGTGTGCAGACCTCCGGCGCTCTCGAGTTGAGAAAACATCTTAACATCGTGCCTGAACTCTGCACAACACGAGCAATTAACACCGGGGTCTCCTGATCATTCTATGCCCAAAGAACGATCCTCCCTGGAAAATCTGGAAAGGATTCTGCGATCCAGCTTCGAAGCAAGTGCCATGGCTGAGCACCCGAGCTGTCACAAACTGAGCTGGACCTGAGTAAAAATGCGAAATAAATGGTGAATCCACGTTGGGGATTGCAGAACTCTGTTGCAGGGAATAATGCACCTCACCTGCGTATTTCTGATGTTTCTGCTCCATAATAAAAAACATCGCAAGGTAGTTGTGATCAATCTTGGAATCTTGGAAGCAAATCTTCTCGCAAAAGAAACTTACCAGCACGTATCAACAAGCATTTCAGCGCAAACCAGGCATCGTGATGGCACATGCTGAAACAACAGGATGGAGAGAACCCGTCACTGGAACCCGATCCTTTTTCTCCCCCAAGACCCCGCGGTGTACAGCGCAAGTTTCGCCTCGAAATGCTCCTACTCAGTAATGACCGCTGAAGGAGGCGGTAGAATCTCTGTTTTCTTCCCCTGGATAGATCAGTGAAAGAGGGCTGCGAAGTCATCAGCAATTGACTTTAAATTGGGAGCAATTTTGTATGCAGATGCAGCAACTATGGGATGCTCTAGGATGCTGCCTCCAAGCTATCGGTCATTACTCAGCCCAAAAAAAACTACAAGCAGCCGCTCAGTCCCTTGGAAGCTGCGATCCACTGCGCCAGGGCCTATGCCATGGCTGCCATGGCCATGGGGCGTCGATATGCCACTGGCCGTGACAAGATGTCCTCTTCAGGTGACCCGCTGAGTGTCGCAGTGGTGCTGGGTGTCTTTGCTGGAGTGGAGAGGCTGAGGTTCAAGGAAGACACCTGATATCCAGGGTATCCAGGACTTGCGGGAGCCTTTTTTGGAGCGAAGCTTTCCACCTTACTCAGCAACTCTGACAAGGCTGGGCTCGTCTTGGAGAAGTCTGTTTGAAGCGTTGAATTTGGGGTGGGCATGGCCTTCAGCTCTCTCTCAGTGAGCTGACGATTCAGGTACTCAATGACCTCCTGATTGGACTTGATGACATCCTGAGCCTCGAGCAACTTTCGCTTCATCTCTTCTAAATCTTCCTGCAACTTCTCCTCTCTGGCCTTCCCTCGCAACAACTCGTTGTCCCGCTCCTCGAGTTGATGTCGGTTCACTTGACCCTCCCTCTCTAGCTCATGTCTGGCCCTCTCAAACTGGGCCAGCTCAGTTGCTCGTTGTCGCAACTTGGCCTTGCTTTCCTTTGAAGCTTGGTGCAAGCTCTGAATGATGCGATTGCCCTTGACAATCTCTTGGCTGGAGAGGTTAAACTTTTCTTCCAGAGTTTGCACCTGCTTCTTCAGTGCACCGACATTTTCCTCCAACATTCGGCGTTGGTTCACAGCCTCCTCAATCTGAATAGCTTGACTCGCAGCATGCTGCTCCCTCACTGCCAATTGTTCTCTGGTGGAAGCCAGTTGGACCTTCAACTCCGTCAACTCTCTTTCATGACGGAACTTTTGTTCTTCCAACTGCTTCAAGTGTTTTTTCAACTCGCTGGATTCAGCAGTTGCATCTTTCAGCTCCTTTTCAGCTTCCAATAACCGATGTTGACAGCTCTCCCCTGTGGCTGTCAGTGATTGGCGAGCCCGTTGGAGTTCCTCTGCAGAGGCTTCCGCACGTTCGGCGCGTTCGACAGCTGCGGTCAGCGCCGCCTTTTGCCGAGCCTCGGCCGAGGCCTTGTCCTCAACATGTTGACGTTGAAGGTCGGCGAAGGCACGGGCATGCTCATCCTTTAAAGTATTCACTTCCCTCAAATGGGTTGTCTGCAAGGAGTTTTCCAGATGGCTACGCTCATCTGCCACCACTCGGGCACGTGCTGTCAGCTCATCCACCTGTTTCTTGCTGTTCTGCAAAGCTTCACCATATTCTCCCAGCCGCCGCTCTGCCCCTTGCAATTCTGCACGGCACAGACGCAGCTTTTTGGCCAAGTGCTTCTTCACCACCTCGTCTGAACCTTGCCTCAAGCGCAAATCGATGTGGATGAGCTCCCGGAAATTGGTGGACTCCACGATATTCAGCCGACTCTCCCCAGCAGCAGTGCATTCCAAGGACGCAATCATCTTGGAATTGGCTCCTTGCGGTGCCTCACAGCATCTTCGAAGGAGGTCCGCCAGTTGTTCTGGAAACGATTGAAAATCCACCAGCAAGCGCTGCTCCGACCTCAAAGCATGAAAGTCACTCTCCCCAAGAGCAAGGCTGTGGTAGAAGAGCAAATCTTTCGCATCTGTGAGCTCCAGAAGAAGGCTTCGTGGATGTGCTGGATTGTCTGCCCAAAGGCGGATTGTCAACTGCGCCGTGTAGTGGTCGCGTCCGATGGGTTTGATCAACACGGCCACCTCCTCTGCAAAGGTATGTGGAGTCTCCTCATCTTCCAACTCAGCTCGCATGGCCACCGGTACCGGTTATGGTTGTGGCAGCCGATTTGTTTCAGTGAGAACCTTCTCACTGAGCGGCAAGGTATTTTACTTAAATCAAATAGAATGTGGTGTCCTGAGACTTTGCATTGACTACTGTTTGCTTGGTGCTTAAGATGAAATGAAATCAGCCGCTGTCAGGGACTTTCCAGAGCCTAAACCATATTGTTTCGGGTCTGTCTGGCTATATACTTGAAAGACCTTTTTTGCGTGCGCAAACCTTCTTGATCCAAATTTTACCAAATACAAATGGCTCACAACTCTGCAATGCTCCGATGAAGCTGCTCAATTGCTCATGATCTGAATCTAAGAAAGTCTTCCGGAATCCGTTTTGCCCCACCTCGTAGTACCAGGGCCTACTGAACCCCTTTCTGACCTGGCACTGAAGCTGGATTCAACTACAAGTTCAATGGAAAAAGAGGTATATAGTGTTGTGACTTGCCTGAACAGTAAACTCATTAAACCTCTTAACTTTGCTTCTGTCAAAACACAGAACATAGGGCGTCCTAAAAAACACGAGATGTCCTTCCTTCCTGGTTGTGCTGTGTTTCGCTGCGTAACAACACCATTTGGAGTCTTCCAGGTGTTCGAAGTTTTTACCAATTTCAATCGACAGAACTCCATATCTTTCGACCCGCAAAAATGCCAACTTCCATCACTTCAGTCTGGTTTGAACCTTTCATCTAGCAAGCAGTCGAAGTCCGTCAGACTGGACTTGGCCAAGAAATGCAGTGGCTCCTGTGCTGGGGCCTATGGTAGGCTTGCTGTGACGTTGATGCCAAAGGGTGCCATGGCGACTTTGTGACGACTATTGGATCCACCACATATCTGCCATATCGACGCCGTCCTCTGGAGGTTCCAGCCTGTGGTGACATAAGCAAGTCGTGGAATGAAGGTACCCAAGATAGACCCACTATTGAGGATGCAAAAAAAATTGAAGACAAGTTTTCAAAAAAGGTTCCACTACTGACTCTCTAACTCACTAGCTGCCGCTTGCTAATTCAACAGTGAGACATTAATTCACCAACTCTGCAACCCACTCACTATCACTGACTTCAACTCACTCACAAACTCTCAAACCCACTCACTCGCTCGACAGCTACTCTTTCCCGCAGAAACGGCAAAATATCGATCACATCCCTTCAGCCAATCAAACAACCAAGCAATCAGTCCAGCAATTCTTCAAGCAATCAACCAACCAGTCAGTCAATCGACTAATCCATGAGTCCACCAATCACACCTAGTTTTCTTTGGAAACTCCCGCGGCTCCCTGGGGTCTGGTTTAAAGGTACAGAGACTATCTGAGACTAAGCCACCCGATTTCCACTGGTGGGAACCATCAGGACTTATCGACTTATCCACGGTGCCACCCAGGCACCCTTTCTGCTCTTGCACCTCCTGCTGGATGGCCATCGCTTTCAAACGAAACCGTTGGCAAAGAGAAATGAACTGTAGCAGCAACATCCCCGATCGTACTCATACATCCCCAATGCATCTTCTCCCTCATTAGCCTGTTCTTTAGCCTGCATCACCCATCAGAACTGATTGTAATTAAGGCCATCTCGGGGCATAATTCCATCTCATGTTGCGGTTTCCTGCCTCTCGGTCTGCTTCCATCTTCCTTAGGTGCCGGCACTAGTTGATCAAAAAGGGATTGGCGGGTCATGTTTGCTATTGGTTGCACAGAAGTTGCTGTTTGCTTTGGCAGTGCTGCTGCTTTCAATTTGTTTCCGACAAGCAACAACCTTCCTTGAATTTCAGTGCTTAGAACGTGTCAATAAGGGAGCGAGAGAGAGAGAGAGAGAAAGACAGAAAGACAGAAAGACAGAAAGACAGAAAGACAGAAGGACAGAAAGACAGAAAGACAGAAAGACAGAAAGACAGAAAGACACAAAACACAAAGACAGAAAGACAGAAAGACAGAAAGACAGAAAGACAGAAAGAAAGAAGGAAAGAAAGACAGAAAGACAGAAAGACAGAAAGACAGAAAGACAGAAAGACAGAAAGACAGAAAGACAGAAAGATAGAAAGACACAAAGACACAAAGACAGAAAGGCAGAAAGAAAGAAAGAAAGACAGAAAGAAAGAAAGACAGAAAGACAGAAAGACAGAAAGACAGAAAGACAGAAAGAAAGAAAGACAGAAAGACAGAAAGACAGAAAGACAGAAAGAAAGAAAGACAGAAAGACAGAAAGACACAAAGACACAAAGACACAAAGACACAAAGACACAAAGACACAAAGACAGAAAGAAAGAAAGACAGAAAGACAGAAAGACAGAAAGACAGAAAGACACAAAGACACAAAGACACAAAGACACAAAGACACAAAGACAGAAAGACACAAAGACACAAAGACAGAAAGACACAAAGACACAAAGACACAAAGGCAGAAAGACAGAAAGACACAAAGACAGAAAGACAGAAAGACAGAAAGACACAAAGACACAAAGACACAAAGACACAAAGACACAAAGACAGAAAGAAAGAAAGAAAGAAAGACAGAAAGACAGAAAGACACAAAGACACAAAGACACAAAGACACAAAGACACAAAGACACAAAGACAGAAAGAAAGAAAGACACAAAGACACAAAGACACAAAGACACAAAGACACAAAGACACAAAGAAAGAAAGACAGAAAGACACAAAGACACAAAGACACAAAGACACAAAGACACAAAGACACAAAGACAGAAAGACAGAGAGAAAGAAAGACAGAAAGACAGAAAGACAGAAAGACAGAAAGACACAAAGACACAAAGACACAAAGACACAAAGACAGAAAGACAGAAAGACAGAAAGAAAGAAAGACAGAAAGACAGAAAGACACAAAGACACAAAGACACAAAGACACAAAGACAGAAAGACAGAAAGAAAGAAAGAAAGACAGAAAGACAGAAAGACAGAAAGACAGAACGACAGAAAGACAAAGACACAAAGACACAAAGACACAAAGACAGAAAGACACAAAGACAGAAAGACAGAAAGAAAGAAAGACACAAAGACAGAAAGACACAAAGACACAAAGACACAAAGACACAAAGACAGAAAGACACAAAGACACAAAGACACGAAGACAGAAAGAAAGAAAGACAGAAAGACAGAAAGACAGAAAGACAGAAAGACACAAAGACACAAAGACAGAAAGACAGAAAGAAAGAAAGACAGAAAGAGAGAAAGACACAAAGACACAAAGACACAAAGACAGAAAGACAGAAAGAAAGAAAGACAGAAAGACAGAAAGACACAAAGACAGAAAGAAAGAAAGAAAGAAAGAAAGAAAGACAGAAAGACAGAAAGACACAAAGACACAAAGACACAAAGACACAAAGACACAAAGACACAAAGACACAAAGAAAGAAAGACAGAAAGACACAAAGACACAAAGACACAAAGACACAAAGACACAAAGACACAAAGACAGAAAGACACAAAGACACAAAGACACAAAGACACAAAGACAGAAAGACAGAAAGACACAAAGACACAAAGACACAAAGAAAGAAAGACAGAAAGACAGAAAGACACAAAGACACAAAGACACAAAGACACAAAGACAGACACAAAGACACAAAGACACAAAGACACAAAGACAGAAAGACACAAAGACACAAAGACAGAAAGACACAAAGACACAAAGACAGAAAGAAAGAAAGACAGAAAGACAGAAAGACAGAAAGACAGAAAGACAGAAAGAAAGAAAGACAGAAAGACACAAAGACACAAAGACACAAAGACAGAAAGAAAGAAAGACAGAGAGAAAGAAAGACAGAGAGAAAGAAAGACAGAAAGACAGAAAGACAGAAAGACAGAAAGAAACAAAGACACAAAGACACAAAGACACAAAGACACAAAGACACAAAGACACAAAGACACAAAGACAGACACAAAGAAAGACACAAAGACACAGACACAAAGACACAGAAAGACAGAAAGACACAAAGACACAAAGACACAAAGACACAAAGACACGAAGACACAAAGACAGAAAGACACAAAGACACAAAGACACAAAGACACAAAGACACAAAGACACAAAGACACAAAGACACAAAGACACAAAGACACAAAGACACAAAGACACAAAGACAGAAAGACAGAAAGACACAAAGACACAAAGACAGAAAGACACAAAGACACAAAGACACAAAGACACAAAGACACAAAGACACAAAGACACAAAGACACAAAGACACAAAGACAGAAAGACAGAAAGACACAAAGACAGAAAGAAAGAAAGACAGAAAGACAGAAAGACACAAAGACACAGAGACACAAAGACACAGAGACACAAAGACACAAAGACACAAAGACAGAGAGAAAGAAAGACAGAAAGACACAAAGACAGAAAGACAGAAAGACAGAAAGACAGAAAGACACAAAGACACAAAGACACAAAGAAAGAAAGACAGAAAGACAGAAAGACACAAAGACACAAAGACACAAAGACAGAAAGACAGAAAGACACAAAGACAGAAAGACAGAAAGACAGAAAGACACAAAGACACAAAGACACAAAGACACAAAGACAGAAAGAAAGAAAGAAAGAAAGAAAGAAAGAAAGACAGAAAGACAGAAAGACACAAAGACAGAAAGAAAGAAAGACAGAAAGACACAAAGACACAAAGACACAAAGACACAAAGACACAAAGACACAAAGACAGAAAGAAAGACAGAAAGACAGAAAGACAGAAAGACACAAAGACACAAAGACACAAAGACAGAAAGACACAAAGACACAAAGAAAGAAAGACAGAAAGACAGAAAGACAGAAAGACACAAAGACACAAAGACACAAAGACACAAAGACAGAAAGACAGAAAGACACAAAGACACAAAGACAGAAAGACACAAAGACACAAAGACACAAAGACACAAAGACACAAAGACACAAAGACACAAAGACACAAAGACACAAAGACACAAAGACACAAAGACACAAAGACACAAAGACACAAAGACAGAAAGACACAAAGACACAAAGACACAAAGACAGAAAGACACAAAGACACAAAGAAAGAAATACAGAAAGACAGAAAGACAGAAAGAAAGAAAGACAGAAAGACAGAAAGACAGAAAGACAGAAAGACAGAAAGAAAGAAAGACAGAAAGACACAAAGACACAAAGACACAAAGACAGAAAGAAAGAAAGACAGAAAGAAAGAAAGACAG
>CAMXCT020006401.1:319059-351559 GCA_947184155.2 Cladocopium goreaui
GACAGAAAGACAGAAAGACAGAAAGACAGAAAGACAGAAAGACACAAAGACAGAAAGACACAAAGACAGAAAGACAGAAAGACACAAAGACACAAAGACAGAAAGAAAGAAAGACACAAAGACACAAAGACACAAAGACACAAAGACACAAAGACAGAAAGACACAAAGACACAAAGACACAAAGAAAGAAAGAAATAAAGACAGAAAGACAGAAAGACAGAAAGAAAGAAAGAAAGACACAAAGACGGAAAGAAAGAAAGACAGAAAGACAGAAAGACAGAAAGACACAAAGACACAAAGACACAAAGACAGAAAGACACAAAGACACAAAGACACAAAGAAAGAAAGACAGAAAGACAGAAAGACAGAAAGAAAGAAAGAAAGACAGAAAGACAGAAAGACAGAAAGACAGAAAGACACAAAGACAGAAAGACAGAAAGACACAAAGACACAAAGACAGAAAGACACAAAGACACAAAGACACAAAGAAAGAAAGACAGAAAGACACACAGACAGAAAGAAAGAAAGACAGAAAGACACAAAGACAGAAAGACACAAAGACACAAAGACAGAAAGACACAAAGACACAAAGACACAAAGACAGAAAGACAGAAAGACACAAAGACACAAAGACAGAAAGACACAAAGACACAAAGACACAAAGACACAAAGACACAAAGACACAAAGACACAAAGACACAAAGACACAAAGACACAAAGACACAAAGACACAAAGACACAAAGACACAAAGACACAAAGACAGAAAGACAGAAAGAAAGAAAGACACAAAGACACAAAGACAGAAAGACACAAAGACACAAAGACACAAAGACACAAAGAAAGAAAGACAGAAAGACAGAAAGACAGAAAGACAGAAAGACACAAAGACAGAAAGACAGAAAGACAGAAAGACACAAAGACAGAAAGACACAAAGACAGAAAGACACAAAGACACAAAGACACAAAGACACAAAGACACAAAGAAAGAAAGACAGAAAGACAGAAAGACACAAAGACACAAAGACAGAAAGAAAGAAAGACAGAAAGACACAAAGACAGAAAGACACAAAGACAGAAAGACACAAAGACACAAAGACACAAAGAAAGAAAGACAGAAAGACACAAAGACACAAAGAAAGAAAGACAGAAAGACAGAAAGACACAAAGACAGAAAGAAAGAAAGACAGAAAGACACAAAGACAGAAAGAAAATGATGTACGATGCTGTTTTTTCCCATTCGTGGATTCCAAGCTGCCCCGTAGACACAACGGGAGTGCCGCCATCTTCGAGGTCTCTGTGCAACCCGGTGGATCGGTGAAACTTGGAGTGTGGGCTGGTGCACTAAGGGAAAGCCCCGGGAATGAAGCACTCAATGTTTCAAAGTACCATTTGCATCCATCAAAGTACCGTTTAGTCTAGTGGATCTGGTCGAAAACTGTTTTGTTCCAACACTGAATTTTCAGCGAGTGCCAAAGATATCAGTTGAATTTTGGTGTTTTACCCAGGGGACTTCCCCCATCGACTGCAGCTGATGGCAGTTCTGCGGTTTTCCTCGTCATGGCACCACCCTTTCTTGAGATAACTTGAAGTGGATGGGATTTAATCACTGTAATTACACTGCAAACCCAGGTTTCAAATATTATGGATACATGAGTATATTGTGTTGGTGCCATGTTTGTGACAGTTTCGCAAATGTTCTTTGCATCTGCTGAAAAAGGATCTTACAGGTTGTGCATCACAAACTGTTGCAGCACCAGTCTGGGCATATTTTTCTGTGGATTCCAATGGGAACAGATGCCATTCTGGCGGCAGTTTGATGGCACAAAGTTCAGGAAGGGTCAAGAAATTCCACGTAGGAACTCGGAGACGCGCTGAAAGCTACAAAGTTGTCTGCAATCAAAAAACAAATTTGATATATAACAAATAAATATATGTGTATATCTCTTTCTCAAATAGATGTAAATATACAAATATGTGCTTATATAAAAACCTAATTAAACATATTTATTTCCATGAACAAATATATATTTATATACACATAGAGATACATATAGAATACATTTGTAAATTTTAAATATACATGCATATATAACTATATGTACATTTTGACAATAAAAATTTAAATACATACATACATACGTACATACATACATACATACATTTCATACATCCATACATATATATACATATGTATATTTAAATGCATTGTACACATGTCAACATATATTGTACATATTGTACAAAAAAATACATATACAACTTATACATATATATTATATACATATACATAAATAAACTATGCATCTATATATAAATATAATGCATACGTATATTTTATACGTGTATATACATATACATTTATATATATTATGCATATATATCATATACATACTATAAATATATTTTTTACATCTATATATATATATATTATACATCTATATATATGTATATGTATATGTATTCTACATCTATAAGTGTATATTATACATCTATATATTTGTAAATATTCTGCATATATAAATATTAAAATTATATATCCGTGTACATTTATACATATATATTCTTTTACAAATATACACATACATATCCACATATTTATCCAGAGTTATATATGTAATATATATATATATACATACATCTTCATGTATAAAGAAAGCATTTATGTATTTTCAAACGTCTATAAATAAATACTTACAAAAATGTACAAATATATATATACATATGCTTGACGAAAAAACAACTATATATATATACATGTATATATACATTTACACATCTAAACATATACCTATATATACATACATGTTTAAATATACCTTTTGACATATATACAAATATATATGTAGGTAAAAAAATACATATATATCTATACTAACAAATGTGTATACATACTTGATATATATATATATACACATACATATATATATAAATATATATGTACATATTTGAAGAT
Organism: Cladocopium goreaui; assembly: GCA_947184155.2. Taxonomy (NCBI): domain Eukaryota; class Dinophyceae; order Suessiales; family Symbiodiniaceae; genus Cladocopium; species Cladocopium goreaui. The sequence goes on from CAMXCT020006401.1 coordinate 322,015, forward strand.
ATATATATATATATATATAACAAATGTCTCTCACATATACATGAATAAAATACATATTTACATATACACATATAAAATTAATTGTTGACATTTATATACACATACATATACATATATTTACATGTAAATACGAATATATATATATATATCTACAAGTGTAGATATTTAAAAATATAAGTACAGTATTATTGAAATATACATATATATATATATATAAAAATACATATATGCATATATTTATGCATATACATAAATATATATATACATATATGCATATATGTATTTATATATATACATACGTAAATTTACTTGTACATATATATACATATATATATATACATATATATTTATATTCATAGATATATACACACTTTTATATGTATATCTACTTATATATACGCAGATATACGTATATTTTCAAAAAACAATATATTGCGCACAATATATATAATATTTACATCAATATATATATATGTATTTCAAAAGTATGTATGCATATACATAAGAGTATATTAACATACACATATATATACATATATTAACATACACACACATATATTTTTATACATAGGCATGCACATATATACACATATTTACATATATATACACACACATATTTGCACTTTTGTATATATACGTATAATTATTTATCTATTTATTCATTTATTTATTGATCTGTATACGTATATATATATATATGTGTATACAAGTATGTATATATACATATGCATAAAGACATCTATATACAGATGTACATGTATGTACATATATATATATATATGCATTATACATATTTACTCATGTATATATCAATATACAGATATATATATATATACATATAATCATATATTGATATACCCTCAATAAATATTTTCGAGTTTACACCCACGATCTTCTGTCATCTCATGCTATTCATGTAGCATGAATCCGCGCAAAGCATTTTATGCCCCGGCCCTGGCTTTGCCAAGGAATGCCGAGGACAAGGAACATGAAACCGCGCCGAAGCCGCGCGGTTGTGTTTGGGTTTACTCCATTGACAATGGCCACAGCTGTGGCCGTTGTGAACACGCAATGAGATATGTTTACATGTAAAAAAAATAGCTCAAAAAGTCTCTACTTCCAGGCACACCGGCTGCGGCCAAAGCTTTTCAGGGTTCAGTTCTTATCCCACAGGACTGCCAAACTAACTTGAACTTGCCCGAGCCCTAATAATGACAGGGGCAGCCACCGACGTTCTGTGCATCATCTCTTGTTGGAAGTGTACCACTTCCTCACGGATTTTTTTGATTTCCCCTCTCATGACCTTGGTGAAACCAGGAACGGTGCCAATCCTCAGAACCTGCTAAGGTACACTAACTTGGTCACTCACATTGGATTGTCACATTGAATGCACAAAAAAACGGAAAGTTCATGGCTGCAGCATGGCTCGCTAAGGGCTTGAATGTACTAAAGAGTAATCAGCTTCCTGTCACATGTTCAAGCTTGTGAAGATCGGTCCTTCACCCGCCCCACCCATTCGCAAGGGACTGTGTTTTCATAGCTCATGCGAGCAACCTGCCATTGCGACAAGGGTAAAGCTGGTTTCAAGCCCAGAACGTACTGACAATGACACAGCAAACTGCCCTGAAAATTACAAAACACAACAGCCACAGCAGGCCTGAAGTCCCTTCGCTGGGCCTTGTAGCTGCATACATCCATGAACAAATTCGTCAAGGGATATCCTCAGCGCCGCAGACAGAGCCGCGTCTTGCAAATTCCTTGAGAGTTCAAAGAAGATGGAGTCCAAAGTAGCAAGCCCGAGCCCAGGCTGCTGTGTGGTCAGCTTGTTTTGAATTGTCCGCCGGCCCCTGCCGACAGCCAGGGGGAGCGCTTCAGGAAGAGATTACAAGCAGCAGGGGGCCGAAAGCCGAAACAAGAGGTTTAGGGCCAAGGGCAAGAAAGGCACGAAACCACGGCAAGCGCGATCCGTCCTTCACTGGCATGCTGTTTCAGTGCGGCCCGATAGCCGAAACAAGAGGCCAAGGGCCAAGGGAAAGAAGGGCACGAAACCACAGCACGTGCGATCTGGGTTCAGAAAGCGACATTAGGTAATATTAGGTACGACCAGCTGCAGCCAGGCACAATAGCTGCAGGCGGAAGGCGCGATCCGTCCTTCACTGGCATGCAGTTTCAGTGTGGCGGAGGGGCCCGTTGTGGAATTCTGGGAATATATTTTGGAGCTGATTTCTTGAGGCGCGACCAGCTGCAGGCCGAAGAAGCGACGTAAGGCACGACCAGCTGCAGGCGCGATCCGGCCTTCACAGGCACACTGCTTCACGGAGGGGTCTGTTTTGGAAGCGTGTGAATGCATTTTGGACTTGATTTCTTGCGGACTCAGAAAATGGCGTTAGGCACGACCAGGTGCACACGAAGGCGCGATCCGGCCTTCACTGGCACGCTGTTTCAGTGTGGCGGAGGAGTCTGTTTTGGAAGCGTGTGAATGCATTTTGGAATTGATTTCTTGCAGACTCAGAAAATGGCGTTAGGCACGACCAGGTGCACACGAAGGCGCGATCCGGCCTTCACTGGCACGCTGTTTCAGTGTGGCGGAGGGGTCCGTTTTGGAAGCGTGTGAATGCATTTTGGAATTGATTTCTTGCGGACTCAGAAAATGGCGTTAGGCACGACCAGGTGCACAAGAAGGCGCGATCCGGCCTTCACTGGCACGCTGTTTCAGTGTGGCGGAGGAGTCTGTTTTGGAAGCGTGTGAATGCATTTTGGAATTGATTTCTTGCAGACTCAGAAAATGGCGTTAGGCACGACCAGGTGCACACGAAGGCGCGATCCGGCCTTCACTGGCACGCTGTTTCAGTGTGGCGGAGGGGTCCGTTTTGGAAGCGTGTGAATGCATTTTGGAATTGATTTCTTGCGGACTCAGAAAATGGCGTTAGGCACGACCAGGTGCACAAGAAGGCGCGATCCGGCCTTCACTGGCACGCTGTTTCAGTGTGGCGGAGGGGTCCGTTTTGGAAGCCTGGGAATGCATTTTGGAGGTGGTTGGAGCTGATTTCTTGCGGGTTCAGAAAGCGGCGTTAGGCACGACCAGCTGCAGGCCGAAAGCGCGATCCGCCGATTTGCTCTCATTTCGAAGCGGGTAATCATGTCTTGAAGGCAACTTCACGGGTACCTCAACATGGGCCCCTGGCCGGCTGTCGCGTGTAAGCGCTTAATTAAATCCGGCCAGGGGCCCGCGGGCCCGGAGCTGGCCGTGTCCTTGCCTTCTCTCCTCTCCGAAGGAGAGAGGGGCCGCCGCCTGTGCCGCCGGAGACCGGTTCCCATTTTTTCCCATTTTCCGAGTTTGTGGCTGAAGATGGGTCAACATGGGCCAACATAGGCCGCAAGATGGGCCAACATAGCCCCAAGATGGGCCAACCTAGCCCTAAGATGGGTCCAAGATGGGCCAACATAGCCCAAGATGGGCCAACATAGCCCTAAGATGGGCCCAAATTGCCCTCAAGAAAGGCTAACATAGCCCCAAGATGGGCCCATATAGCCCCAAGCCGTTCACAACAAACCGCGAACCACAAACCAGAAACCCCAAACCCCAAACCACAAACCACAAACCACACACAACAACCACAACAACAACAACAACAACAACACCAGCAACAACAACAACAACAACAACAACACAGCAGCAGCAGCAACAACAACAACAACAACAACAACCACGACGACGACGACGACGACGGCAACAACAACAACAACAACAACAACAACAAGAACCACGACGACGACGACGACGACGACGCCGGCGGCGGCGATGACGACGACGACGACGACGACGACGGCCACCACAACAACAACAACAACAACAACGACAACGACAACGACAACCACAGCAATAACCACAACGCCAGCCACAACCCATGCCGCCCCAAAGACCCCTGCAACCGCCGCCCACCTAGTCCCAAGCTACCCCCCGACAGCCCCAAGCTAGACCTACATAGCCTCCCGGTGGGGCAACATAGCCTTGAGCTCTTCCTCCCTGCTCGACCCCTCTCACCTCAACATGGGCCCCTGGCCGGCTGTCGCGCGTAAGCGCTTAAATCCGGCATGCCCTAGCCGTACTTTTGACCAGCAACTCTTCCCGGCTGCAGACCCTCCCCAAAATCCTTCACTCCGGTGGTGTTTTCACATTTTTTGGTGTATTTTCAACCAATGGGCCGCCGCTCTGTTTGGGACAGTGTTGGTCATCTTTTGCTGTTATTTTGATGCCTGCTAAAAGCCAAAACATTGTAATTTACAGCGTTTTTTGTCGCTTTGGCATGGAAAAGTATTGCTTGCAACATGCTGAAAACTGCATAAATACCAGTATTTAAATACTGTGGTCTTTGCGTCCGGTGGCAAAAAACCGTGTTTTGACGTTTTTGGGGGTCAAAAGTCCGCCCAACATGGAATAAAACGGTGCTTGCTGCCAAGTAGGGTCTGGAAGGTCCATTTTGGGCACTTGTTGGTTGATTTTTGATATGTTTGTGGTGCGTGCCTAAAACAAAAACATTGTAATTTACAGTGTTTTGTGCCTCTTGCATGGAAAAAACACTTTTAGCAACATGCTGAAAGCTGCGTAAATGCCAGTGTTTTTGCTAGGTGCTGTCCAAAACAAATCCTGTGATTTTTCTCCCAAGCTCCAAAAACCTCGCAAATAATTTAGTTGTTTGCTTCTGAGGTGCCCAAAACACCGGTATTTACGGTGTTTTGTGCCCCGCGTCAAATCCTTGGGTCTTTTTTTTCGCCTCCTTGGGTCTTCCTCGTTCCTGCCCATCTGATTGGAAGCTGGAAACGGGGTGAGCTCTGAACAACTGAAACTCAACTTTCAGCTTAGCTTCTCTCCGCTCCCGTCAGTATCAACTGTCCTGGGCGGTGCGTCACACATCTCTTGCACCAAACAGAGAGAACTGGGAAGAGAATGTGAACAGTGACCAGGTTCCATCTAAATCATAAAAGCCAATCTTCTTTCATGACCACATAAATTACAGCCAAGCCACATGAAGAGTGTCCAGACATCGTCCGTGCTGATTCCAATTGATGTCCTTGGCGATTTTTCAGGTGCCCTGTTCATCGCAGCTGCAGATTGACTGAGAAGCTGAGATTTGACCCACATGGTGAGACCTGAAAAAAAGATCATGTGGGCTCTAGTGGCTGCAAGGGCTGCCGGGTAAATGCAGAAGGACTGGTGGCTTTAACCTCTTGGATTCTTGGCAGCAACCCAGTGAGACGAATCAGGAAGTCTCACTAAAAGTAGCGAGTAATATATCTCCTTCATCGTGACGATCATGACAGCTGATGTATGAAGGGCGCGCACAATCTACACCATCAACCAGGTTTTCTTGTGCCCGTTCCACCGGCTCTTGCATGAAATCATCACCTTGCGGAGTGCCTTCGCTACTCTTAGAAGCGTCTACCATCTACATGGTCTACGTCCTCACAGTTGATAAACTTCAATGAACACCTTGCGTCGCTCAAAACTGCCGAGTTTCATGAAACTCCTCAACTTCGAACTCTTCAAAGCTTCCTGACCATGTGTCAGCAGTGGCCGATGCGAAAGGCTACTTTCGGAAGCACAGAGGTACTATGATATTGCTCAGGCGGAGTGAACATGCTTTGGTATTCCTGGATACGCCGGAATCCCTGTGCATGAAATTTTGGCGATCATAAACTCTCTTCAGTTTCCAATTTTAGATACAGCAAATGGGTGAGTTATTGAGGGGACGTACTAGATTGTACCAACAAATTAAGTGAACACATGCACGCCGCACCTTGAGTTCTTGCAGATTGATCTCACTGGAACAGTCCAAATCGATCTCGTTGAAAATCTCCTGCAAACTCCCCCGTGGTCCGGTGAAGGGTTGTCCTTTCAAAAGGCCCTCGTGACAAACAACAACACCTTCCGCGCCTTGAGGGTTTTCATCTGATTCTCCTGCTTTTTCATCTGTTTCATAATGGCAATTTCCTGCCACAGCAACCACTGCTAACACTGCTAGCAATGAGAACTTCAGGTTGCAGGAAACAAAGGTTTGAACCTGTGACCGTGTGATGTCATGCCGCCTTTCAAGGCTTTCAAGGGGAATGGTGGGTCTACATAGGAATGGTCTCATCAAAGGAGAAAAATATGTTGGTAATTCTGGCAAAAGCAGATCCAGTCAGTCTCCAGACAGAATGTGGACATGTTCAACTCGCATTTCGATAGAAGAAAATTGCAGATGCACTACAGAAATATACCACAGCAGCAAGGACAGGTTTTGAAAGGGTACACGGCAAAAACTGTGAAAGCTTAGCATTGCACTTTTTGCGAACAAATGTTGGGCTCAAAAAACACAAAACGTACACACTCAACATGGCGAGGGTCCGCAATTTCTTGCAACCCCCAGAAGTCAAAGCAAGTATCTGGCCCCAACACAACAACCACACGTCACAGTCCCTGTCAGCTCCAGCGCTCTCAATGGCAGTGTTGCAAAACCTTCGGGGATGATGACGGTCCAACATACGTAGTTCGCAACGAACTGCGTTGCTGCAAACAAGTCCAACAAACCCATTTCTTAAAAAGGGGAATTATTGACAACCAAAGTGATCAACAATCAACATACTTACATTACATACTTACATACATCATGTATGTATATGTATGCATGTATATGTATGTCTGTATATGTATGTATGTATGTATGTCTGTCTGTCTGTATGTATGTATGTATGTATGTATGTATGTATGTGTGTGTGTGTCTGTATGTATGTATGTATGTATGTATGTGTGTGTGTATGTATGTATGTATGTATGTATGTATGTATGTATGTATGTATGTATGTATGTATGTATGTATGTATGTATGTATGTATGTATGTATGTATGTATATATGTATGCATATGTATGTAAGTATGTATGTATGTCTGTATGTGTGTCTGTATGTGTGTCTGTATGTGTGTATGTGTGTATGTGTGTATGTATGTATGTATGTATGTATCTATCTACCTATCTATCTACCTATTTATCTATCTATCTATCTATCTATCTATGTATCTATGTATCTATGTATCTATGTTTCTATGTTTCTATGTTTCTATGTACGTAGGTACGTAGGTACGTAGGTACGTAGGTACGTACGTATGTATGCATGTATTTGTGTATCTATCTATCTATCTATCTATTTATCTATCTATCTATCTATCTATCTTTCTATTCTATTCTATTCTATTCTATCTATCTATCTATCGATCTATCTATCTAATCTATCTATCTATCTATCTATCTATCCGTCTGTCTGTGCTGTCTAAAGACAAAGAAAGAGAAAGAACCACAGTTGGCAATGTAGATCTTAAAACATGGACGAGTTCGTGTATGCATTTTGTCCATCATCCTTGCTTACAGTGTGGCAACACTACTTGTGCGCGGTGCAAGCAAATGCAAGAATGCGAAGCCAGTGTACTGGGCTTGTCGGCTGTGATCTGTAACACCTATGTAACCTTGTCCACACAGAGCACATGCAAAATTCTGTCACAATTCGTCAGTTGGCTATCCACCAGTGTGCTCTTGGCAAAAAGTGTACTGAGCTCTTGGAATTTGGTCTTTGACACGAGAAATTGCGAATTGGAGTGAGCGACACTCCCAAAATGACATTCATCACGGCAAATTCTGCAATAACCTCAGTGTGACACAGGCGAATGAATACCTCTGCAGCAGAGCCTCTTCTCACACGTTTCAACAACGCAGCATCACCAACAGCAAGTGACTGGTGAATGCGCCTATGCATGCAAGAATCAATGGATGGATGGATACATGGATACATCAGCGGCTGGCTGAATGAGTGGACGAATGGATGAGTGGATGAATGGATGAAAGCAAGACTGCGCATCAATGCATGTCTGTGTGAATGCATGCATGGAAGGACTCCATGAATGCATGAGTCAAGGAGTGACTGAATCAACAAATCATGAAACAAATGAACGAATGAATGGATGAATCATGAACCAATGAGTAAATGCAAGAATGAATGTCCGAACGCATTAATGACCCCAACGAATGAAGGAATGAATGAAGTGATTCAAGGAATGAATAAATGAATGGATCAGAGAATTAATGAATCAAGCAGTGACTGACTGACTGAATGGCTCGCTGACTCAATGACTGACTGACTGACTGACTGGCTCGCTGACTCAATGACTGACTGACTGACTGACTGGCTGACTCACTGACTGACTGACTGACTGGCTGACTCACTGACTGACTGACTGACTGACTGATTGACTGATTGATTGATTGACTGTATGAATGAATGAGTGAATGAATGAATGAATGAATGAAGGAAGGAATGAGTGAGTGAGTGAGTGAGTGAGTAATGCAATCAATGAATCAATGAACGCATGAATCAATCAGTCAAACAGTCAACCAAATAATCAGCCAATCAATCAAGCAACGAATCAATCTTTCAATCATTCACTAATCCAATCCAACCCATTCCAAGCCGAGCCAAGCCAATCCAATTTAATTTAATCCATTCCAATCGAATCAATAAATCAAATCACACAACCATGAGTCAATGAATCACTCAACCATTGGACCATTAGTGAATGAATCAGTCAACCAATGACTTTTCTGAACGACTCCTACGTGCTCAGTGCTAAGCCTTCTCTCAGCTACGATGTCTGAGTTCTATATTTCTACTGGATACCGGGATACCTCTTCTCTAAACTACTTATTCTCTACTTCTCTGCGCTACTTCTCTGTGCTACGTCTCCAGTGAACTATCTTTTCTTCGGGCCAAAGCTTCTCTGATTGGGCTTCCTCTTCTTCTAAACTTCCTTTGACAAAGTACCATTCTACCAGATTCTACCAGATTCTACCATCTCACCAGTGCTGCTGTCAACACATAGAGCAAGTAAACCTGCATCGTCTGCCACACAGACCACGGCGCCTTCAGCACGACCTTCTTTGACTAATCGTCCCATAGCGTTTGAAATTTTCAAATTGAAATTTTCTCCATCGTCCCATAGCCTCCCATCGCCCAAAAGCGTTACACTTGCGTCACACTTGCGTCACTTGCGGCCACGGAGCAATGTACAGAATCACTGCCCCGAAGGCAGTGATCCCAACGGCCCTGAGAGGATTCAAAGCTTCCTCCCAACTCAGCCCACCAGAGATGGCCAAGAAGAGCGTCAGCATGGATTCGCTTATACTTGACCAATGCCTCACAGGCAGGCGACGCAGGCGACGCACCGCCAATACCGCCATGTGTAATACCTTTAGTACCTTTATGTGATCTTTATTGATCTTTTGTGACTGGGTGATGGATAATGATGGCTGGTGATGGTACGGCAGGTCATGGCATCAATTTTGATGCTACTGCCGAGGCACCGTTTGAGCTCAGCGGGACAGGGCATATTTCTGTAGTGCTCCTCACTCCTCCACCAGTTTGATCCATTAATTTCTGGCGGATTCAGTCAATCAGAAAATCCTGATTACCCTCTGGTAAACTAACATAGCTATGGAAAATCACCATTTTTAATGGGAAAACTCACTATAAGTTGCCATTTTCAATAGCTATTTTGACATAACCAGAGGGTAGCTGTCCATGGTCATTGGGTCATGAATTTCATCGACTTTCTCTTGATCCTTAAGGATCCACCAGCTTTCTCAAATGATTCGCAGTTTTCCCCGCGGCCTGCAATAATCCGCCACAGACTGGGTGATGATCACCTTAAGTCCAAGCGTTTTTAAATTTATGCAAGAAGGGAGAAGCTGAACAAATCAACTTCAAGGTCCAAATACACAAATACACGGTCCAAATACACTCGCCAATCAACTTCAGCAGGCTTTCTAACATAAAAAATCTTGCTGATGACAAAAAACTATGACGTGGATCTTTTGCCCTGCTGCTTGTGAAGCCTATTCCTGCTTCCATCTGTTCTGGACTTGCCAACAGTGCGGAAACATGAACCTGCAAGACGGTCGCAACACGTCAGTCGTATTTGACCAGAAATTCTTCGCCCTACTCTCAAAGCTGTAGCCTGTAGACTGACCAAAGAAAGGCATTGAGAACAACTTGTGGCAAGACCTTTCTGTCGGACCTTTCTCCAATTTCTCCAAGGCACGCTGAAGCAGTAAAAAAGCATCAGAAGCAGCACCAAGGTCCAAAAGAGCGAGCCCAAGGTGCTGACAATTGAAAAAACCTGGCTGGGAAGGGGAAGCCGATGGGAAGCCCATTGGGGCCATTGGAAATTTCCACGCCTCCAAATGCCTAGACCGGGCTAGACTCAAACTATGCCTTTTTCATCCTTTTGCATCTTTCGATCATGGTGCAAACATGTGCAAACTGTCTCAAAACAGCTAATCCAGAATCCTTAATCAAAAAAGTCGTTTCCAATCAAATGCTTCAGCCATGCTGCAATGGTCCTGAGGGAACTAATGTATCTCAGCAATCGAATGACACGCACCCCACGCAGGGTTCGGGCCAAGCGCACGAAACGCATGACTCTCAAATTGCTGCTGTTCATCTCCTACCGGGATTTTCAAGCAACTTGATTGAAAGATTACAATCTCTCGAAAGACCATGGACTCGGACCATGTATCGGACAACATGTTGGGACTTGTGGCAATGGTCTGTACTGTACTTTACTGTACGTACGTACGGTATCTGTGGTGTGTGTGTGTGTGTTTATTTTCCTTCCTTGCTTACCTCCGTTGCGACAGAACCTTAACCTGCACCGTGTCCTGGTATATACGGCCCCTAGCCTGACGGAATGGTAGCCCAATGTAGCCCAATGTAGCCCAATATCAACACGATATCAAGTAAGCAGGATTACCCTTTGAATTTGTGTGGCAACTTACGATTCACCGGTCACAGCCCCTGAGCCAATCACTCTGAATTCGGTCCTGAGTGATAGTACTGACAAAGAACTCAACCAGCAGCTCCAAGACCTCTGAATTCCCATGCGTTGCTTCAGTCTGGAAAAATTGTAGTTCTCGAATGAGGCACTGGTCACACGACGTTCAATCCTGATAGCAACGTCTCTCTAATCTTGAAGTTGAAAGTTTGAAACTGAATTGATCGCGGGAATGTCGCGTCAGCACACTCGCTTTGTAAAAGCTATGTCGCATATCAGATGGGTGCTGAGAAAGGAGGAAAATCAATTTGGCAGCCTGAGTCTAGAGTTCTGCCCCAGACCATCTTTTTCGATTTTGCTTGTTTTCATGGGAAGCTCATGTGCTGCTGGGAAACGGAGAGCATGACAACTCCAAAATCAAATATATTCCACCTCAGCAGCACTCAGGGAAGTAGAAACAAACAGCGGCAAATACGGTAAAGGCATCACCATCACCATCACCACCATCATCATCATCATCATCACTGCGTCAAGAGGCGACCCTCGAAATGTCGAGTTTTGTTTCGAAAATGTCAAAAGGTCAAGAACAAACACGGTCGACTTTTTGAGACTTTTTGCAATGCCCCTGCAGCTGGGATTTTGCCCCAGCAATCTCTGAAATCGCCCCTTCCTTCGCGCGACTCAGCAACTGACCATTGCTCATTTCCACAGAAGAAGTGGCGAAAGCCAAAGAGGAGAATCTTTGCGAGAACTTCGCATGTGAAGATTATGACGATAATAAGGTTGATTTCCTTAGGAAGGACATAGGGCCATAGGGCTAGGGCAATGAGCTCAAGATGCTTCACGGGTGCAGCACTGCACAGCAGGGTCAGGGGCTGCCATCTGCGGCATCACTGCCTCGCCATCTTGCCGAGCCTCATAGAACCAGCGAGGTGCCTGTCCATATGGCATCACAGAGCCGAGATCTACCTCAATTCCAAGAAGCACCAAATTCACCATGATCCTCAGACAGTTGAGACATGTTGAGACATGTTGAGACATGTTGAGACATGAGACAAAAGATTGCCCGAAACACCGTGAACACAGATCAGCACAGATCCTCTGCAGCAAAACATCTCAAACTTGCGCATGAAGAGGGAAGCACACCACCCCAATCAGAGAATGTTTGGCCTAGGGTGAATCAAGATCTGGGCGAGAGTCAATCCAAGGATAGTATAGGTGAAGGCGGCAGATGCCACGATTTTTTTCAGCTGCACAATGAAACAGGGTCCTGATTTCAGGAAGCTGTCATCCTTAGCACCCGTCGACGAACAGCATTCCACTTCTCGGACTGGAACCCACGCCAATGACTTGGCAAGGGCCAGGCAAGCATATGCATAATATGATATGTGTTATTTATATATAATATATACAATATATATAATATATAATATAATATATATATATATTATATTATATAATATATTATATATTATATATTATATATTATATATTATATATTATATATTATATTATATTATATTATATTATATATATTATATTATTTATATATATATATATATTATATTATATATATGTATATATATATATTATATTATATATATATTATATTATATATATATATTATTATATATTATATATATTATATTATATATTATATATATATTATATTATATATATATTATATATATTATATTATATATATATTATATATATTATATTATATATATATTATATATTATATATATTATATTATATACATATATATATATTATATTATATATATATATATATATATTATATTATATTATATATATATATTATATTATATATTATATATATATATATTGTATTATATATATATGGAGAAAAAAAAGTATGTACCTACATATATACCCCCTGCTCGAAATTGGACACCAACTGGCAAAGTCGCCATGCCACTACTATTGGGTGCTGCTGCTCGCCATGTTTCGGGTCAATTTTCCAATCAAGGTTTGCTGCAAGGGGCTAGCAGTAGTGATGGACTGGTGCATGTGAGCAACATTCTGGTGAATTGATGTGAATTGACATCAAATTGATGTGTTTTTTCTGTCTTTTTCAGTTCTGGTCATCCTCAGACTTTGATGATGCACTGCACGGGAAAGCAACAACTGAGCGCTGCTAGGAGTCTCTTTCCAGCGCTGCTTTTTTGACCTAGTTGATGTCCATGGCAAAACGTGTCCATGAGATCATTGAGCCATCAAAATTCGAGACAGCCCAAAAATGACCAGAAAAACAAAAAATCTGCACGGTTTCTGACCTGTCCATGGCCATCAGCAGCCCAAAAATGGCGATTGCTCTGCCGCCCGCTGCTTCGGCTGCTGGCTTTCTTATGTGGTGATGGGTGATGCTCTTCCTGCACCACGTGTATGGAACAAGTCTGACCAAGTTTGCCACCAAATTCTCGGACGCATAGGTTTGGCAAACTCCGAACAGACTCCAATCTCCAGAGACCAAGAAACTTGCTTGACTTCGTCATCAGCAACTGGCCAATGCCAATGCAACAATCTAAAGCACCTGTTCAGGCGCTTCGGTCCTGTTCGAAGTCCAAAATCTTTTCCATGGGTCGCGCACCTTCAGGTTTCGGATGGTGCACCTCTTCCACCTCTTCCACCTGCAAAAGTGATGGCCATGTAACCTCTCAACGACGGCCCATGGTTTCCCACGGCCCTGCCTCGGCATCTGACATCAGCTGGATTTGATTGACGGACTGGAGAAGTCTCAGCTCGGTGACGACGGTCTCCAAAATCCTGAGCCGAGTCCCCGTGGCTCCCCGTGGCTCCCCGTGGCTCCCAACCCAACCGATGCCTATAGCAGACTACTTCGCATCTATTGCTCGCAGCCAAGCAACTGCGATTGCTTTTGAAACTCGTTCTGAATCAAAGTCCGCAGTTCTGGCACTTCCTCATTCCTCTCACCATTCTCCTGGCTTCCCATTGCCGGGATCATCCCAAAACATCCCAAAAGCAAACGCATTCTCCCCCAGATACCCAGATCAATTCCGCCTCCGCCATAGCAATGTGGCGCCGATCCGATCAAACTATCAAACTGAATCCGATATCAAACTGCGAGGAATCTGGCACTGCAGGTTGATCAAAGTCTGAATCCGTGGAATCTGGCACTGAGATAGCTGCCCGGAAAACAACCCACAACCAATACACAACACAAAAACTCAACTGTGCGCGCCATGTCTTGTTGAATGTTGGCGACACTGTCAATAATCAATACCTACACTTATAAACAACGTAAAAACTCTGGAGGCTCTGGGCCCTTGGGATGTTGTAGAGCCACCCATCCCCTGCTCTGCGCAAAAAAAACCGGGCAACCCGATCCGACGCCGCATCTTCTGCTTCTGCTTCTTGGAGAGACGAGGCTTCCTGGCATCCAGAATCCAAAGTTTTTCAAAGATCTGGCCGACTTGATTCTCCAAAAGGCTTTCAACTATCTCCAACTGATTTGAAGTCCCACTCATTTACAAACAGCACGCCAGTGGCACGCATCTTCCGGTGTGAAGGTGGATGCCAGAAGCGATGCACTCCATTCGCTGCACCTCAGGACCACCAGATGGGCCTTCCCGTGGCATGTGGGGAGACAAGTTCCACCTCCGGATCTCAACATTTCAAGATATGTCAAGTTCCAAGTGCTGAAATATGCTGAAATATTTTGAGTTAAACTCTTTTATCAGGTGTGAAATATGTGTGAAATATCTTTTTCACCTGGTGGAGCAGCTGGAGCTCATCAGAACATATCAGAACGTGGGGCGATTCACCAAGCTCTGGTAGATTCTTCCAATTTCTTCCATGCGGCGAGCCCAAAAATCCCGCGAAATCTCTTGAAAGTAACTTTAAAGCAGATAAGATCTGCGGCTCTTGTGGAACACAGTTCTGGTCAACGTGGACAAGCTCGTCCAAACCTTTCCGGTGACCCTGTGCCAAGCGGCGCAATGGCCAGCTCCACTGACAGTTGCTGGTGTAGCCAGGCACAAGGGTGACCCAACAGGACCTCAACATGCCCAACTAAGTACCGACAAGGACCGGGTACAGAAGCAGAATCTCCAGCAGAATGGAACGACCCAATTTCGCAAAACGAGCAAAACCCAATCGGCTGTGCCTCAGCGCCAGTTTCTGCCTCCAGGGTGGCATGGTGCAACTGCATCGTGGAGGCCTAAAGCCGTGGCGGTGCTTCCCATATCTTTCAATGACTTTAAAAAAAACGTTCGAATGCCGCTCACCGACGTCATCCAACATCGACATCAACCACATCACCAGGGCCACAGCTGCGGAAATTAGCTGTAGTGCCGATGACAAGGATGGTTCCTGCAGCCAGGAGTGGGTAGATCCGCAGTTGAAAATGAGTGGCAAGCATATGCTCCAAGTCTTCTTTGTCGCAGCAAAACAAGTAGATGTTAGGTGGCTGATGTTCGTCTGCTGTGTGGTAGTATGCTCGGGGCACGTGAACAGCGAACAAACAAGTGCAAATCACAATCCCCGTCGTGCGCATCATATCTGAGTGAGTGGTTCTGCGGGTGGCTGAAGATGCCTTTGGTGCCTTTGTCAATCCTGGAAAGTGGAGAGTTCCAAGCTACCGATCTCTACCAGGTGCCTCAAGATCACCCCACCATTTATGGTACCTCCACATGAAATCAAGCGCCTGATCGACACTCCAAGCTACCTTTGGCGTGACTGTCAGCAGCTCGGCCAAGCTATTGGGAAGCGTTTCTGCGGTGAGCTTCAGGATCCCAGGAACCAGAGGAACCAGATACTGGAAACACAACGGAAATACAGTAAGCCTTTCAAAATGGGACAATCACAGGGGACTTTCTAATAATCATGGTTACTTAAAGGTACCCTTATTAATCATGGACACTTTCTGCTTACTGTCAGTGGATCTAAGTGGGAGTATCTCCTAAAGCTCCAGGAACGTAACTCCTCTGTCTATTCTACATGCATTGATCGACACTGAGTCTACGTTGTCCCAGGTCTTCTTCTCATGTTGCAAACTTTGAAGGCAGTCCGCTCAAAATCAACCTCTATGACTCTATGGCTCCATAAGATATGTAGGCATCTAGAATGGCATGCAGAATGATGCATTCCAAAACATATGCTAAATGTGGGTCAGGAGTGGACTGCTAGTGGTTTCAACAGAAAAGGATGGGAAGTGAAGTGTAATGTCCAAAGAAATCGAATCAATGATGTGTCGAAACCTCCAATTCCTACGTCAGACCCTGGGACCCGTCCCCGCATCTTTTCTCCACGTTTCTCCACCCTCGGCCCGGTGAGTATCTCAACGCGAGACCTGCGGGATGTGCACAAGTTACGCTTCCTGGACATCCCCTTCATCAAGCTGAAGACTTTAAAATATCGCCCAAAGTACTGCAGCACTAAATCACCAAGAGAAAACGCACCTGCGAAGTTTTCGCGCAATATTCGCTCCCAATGGTTCAGCCTTCAAGCCAAGGACAACCGCTAAAGGTGTGAGAAGCCAAGACATTTTTTCAAATGTTCTGCTACGTTTCAGGATACGACTCAGCCAGGTCTTTAACGACTTTGATAGCCAGGTCCCTAACTTCCAAAGGCCAAATCACGGCCATTGCGGCTGGCATCTCCATTCTCAACCTCTGGTGCGACCCAAACTCCAGAAGCTTGCATCAACTTGCAAAATGATGCCGATCAAGCAAGTAATTACCAAGTCTATAATGTCTATATGCCATAACAAAAACTGCATTGAATGGACATTGCACGTACTACCTTGTCTGACATCAAGTGACCACTTGGTATCACTTGCTGTTCTGATTTCAGGAGTCTTGGCTGCTTCATGCTGTTTCACATTTCCATCGAGCATCAGGTTTAAGTTTCGTCAGTAAGGGATCGCCATAGCATCACATCTTCGACTGGGATCTGAACCCTTGAAACAGCTTTCAAAGCCTCTCCAGGGTGATGCATTTTGCAGCAACTGGACACAGCTTCCGGAGAGTAAACCCTAAGTGGTCAGTTTGGATCCTTTCCACCAAGAATGCTGGTGTAGTATGTCAACGAAACAGGATTTGGAAAAGCAAAACATAGGGCGGCTTGCAAAGCTGAGGGTAGCTGCCAAAGTGTCAACAGCCGTTACAGAAAATCATCCCCAATTCGAAGTCTCATGGACCCGACTGGTGCGAAAACTCTGTTGGACAAAACATCGCAAAGTCCCACCATCCTCGGCATCCTCGGCACCTGCGTCACTGGCATGGTGTAAGCGAGACTGTCAAAGATATATCGCGCCAGTGCTTGGATTCCCTTGGAGATCGCCTCGGCCTTCCAGCGATGCAGCAAGTTGCACTCGAACATGATGCGATTAGCCCAGGCGATTAGCCCATGATTAGCCCATGATTAGCACATGATTAGCACATAATATATGGGCGAGTCCCTTCCAAACATGGTTTTTACCTGCAGGCTCTGAAACTAAGCCACTGCCGTAGCCTTTTCGTAACTTGTGCAGTTCACGGAGGAGTGGTCGCACCTCTGCAGCTTCACCTGCTTTCTTGAGACCACCTCAGTTTGGAAAGAAACTCACCCGAGACAATCTGTGGAGCTTTGGAGCCTGGTCAATACGGCCTGGTAAATACTGGTCAGCACGGATGAGCCCAGTGGCAAGCAAATTCGCCAACTAGCATTCAATGAATGCATCTAATTAGCAGTTGAACAAGAAATCCTTGGAAGGTCATGGAAGGTCAACTTGCCCATCTGCATCTGGGCTTCAAGACCGAAATTCCTTGGAACGTGCACCAAAGGTTTCCGCCTCAGAACACCAGTGCACATTGTGATTGGACCAGCCACCCTCAAAATCTGCTAAAAAATCAAAATCATTGACAGTGGAGACTTTCTGGGAAAACCTGGAGAAAATCATTGACAGTTTATTCAGAGAAACATGTCATAACATCGGCTGGAGCCCAGTGGCGCGACCTTTGGCGCTTGCGTTGCAGGCGCGGCCATCGGCATCGGGACCTTCGGGGCTTTCACCAGCTCCTGTCCCAGCTGAACGAACCTCAGAGCACACAGCTGGACATGGTGTCATCAAATTATTGATGTTATTGATGTTTATTGATGTTTATTGATGTTTATTGATGTTTATTGATGTTTATTGATGTTTAATTATTGATGTTAATTGATGTTTATTGATGTTTATTGATGTTTATTGATGTTTATTGATGTTTATTGATGTTTATTGATGTTTATTGATGTTAATTGATGTTTATTGATGTTTATTGATGTTTATTGATGTTTATTGATGTTTATTGATGTTAATTGATGTTTATTGATGTTTATTGATGTTTATTGATGTTTATTGATGTTTATTGATGTTTATTGATGTTTATTGATGTTTATTGATGTTTATTGATGTTTATTGATGTTTATTGATGTTTATTGATGTTTTTTGATGTTTATTGATGTTTATTGATGTTTATTGATGTTTATTGATGTTTATTGATGTTTATTGATGTTTATTGATGTTTATTGATGTTTATTGAATCATATGTCTATTTTTTGTTCCTTTCGCTACTGCGATTCTGATCACAAGAATGAGCTAAAGAATTTGAGTGGTGTCAGGAGAAGCATTGCTTAGCTGCTTCCATGGCCCTTGTGAAACCAAGTTACGCTAGAGAAGCATCGGTACCTGCACTGAAAAAGGCATGACATGCCGCTCCTAGGGATCCGTCACTGCCGAAAGCTGTTGAATTTTCGTCTCATGTCATCTCCCTGCCTGTCTCACAGTCTTGTGCTGCAACCAGTGCTAGGGTCAAAGCAAGACCTGGCTGCTCGATCACCACTTGAGACGAGTGCGACATGCGACATAAGGGGACCCAAATGACGAACCCCACAGCAGCCAAACCTGGTATATAGTGGTTGTGACCAGAAAAAATCCACCATGTGCATTGTCACATTACTCAATTACGTCACGTGCAATCTGACCTGCACTAAACCGTCCGCTACTTCACAGAACTTGCTGGTTTATGCCAAAGAGACAACATCAAGTCTCCCCAAAATTCAGAAGTGCCCCCGTTTACGAATTCACAGACAGCCCGTTTCACCAGGAAATTGTTCCTCTTGCAGCTAAGAGGCGCAGCATGGCCATGGAAGGGGTCGGTTCGGACTCATGATCTTTAAGCCAAAGCGGCAAGCACATAGAGCAAATGAAAATATATTGAGATCTATATGTGGCTAATACAGGTATCCACGCTGCACAATTGAGATATGGTGTGTATATATATATACATTGACTTCTTAATGTGTATGTTTATGTAATATATATATATATATATTGATGTGTATAATATGTATATAAGTTGTGTAATGTGTACACAATATACAATATAAATGTAATATGTATATCAAATGTATGTAATATGTATATAGTATGCATATAACACGATGCATATAACTCTATGTATATAATATGTATATATGTATATATGTATATAATATGCATGTAATATGCATACAATATGTACATAATATGTATATAATATGTATATAATATGTATATAATATGTATATAATATGTATATAATATGTATATAATATGTATGCAATATGTTTAAAATATGTATATAATAAGTATATAATATGTATAAAATATGTATATGATATGTATATAATATGTATAGAATATGAATATAATATGTATATAATATGTATATAATCTGTATGATATATATATATCATATGTATACAATACGTATATAATATGTATATAATATTTGTATATAATATGTAAATAATATGTATATAATATGTATACAATATATGTGATGCGTACATGATATGTATATAGATATTATATATGTGTCTATAAGATGTATATAAGTATATAAGATGTATATAATCTGTACATAATGATTAATATTTGCATACAGATGTGTATGATATGTATATAATATGTAGGTTATATGTATATGTATTTTACATAGTAAGACGTATATAAGATGTATACAATATGTACATAAGATGTGTATAAGATGTGTACAAGATGTATATAATATGTACATATTGTGAATATTATATGTTTGTAATATGTTTATAATATGTATATAATACGTACATAATCGGCATACATTACAGTACTCATTGAGATGCTTATTTCAGATCAAAAAGGCTTAGCCACTTGGCTAGCTTCGAAGTTTTGCGATTATGTAGGGAAGCCCAGTCGCCTTCAGCAAGCCTCGAGCATGTTGCCTTTTGGCATGTGACGTCTATCTGCCTATCTGAAGCACCCGTTAAGATGGTAGCTCAGCGGCTCAGATGCGCCTGCATCATGAAACGCCGAGGCCAAAGTCTCTGACAGGAGCCGTCGCAGCAAACATCGACCTTCCACAGCTGAAGGACCACATTTGTTGGCTTCACATGGGCCAACTAATCATCTTGTCGACCCAAATGGTCTGCATCGCAAAATCATCCAATTTCTTCCCCATGAATCTGTTCAATCTGTTTATATTTTTCTAGTCATGTAATTTCAGGAGATTTTGGAGTCTGTAAGCCCACTGTAAGCCTGAAAAAATGTAGGCGTGAAAAATGCGACTCATATTAGACATGCCTCCGATCAGTTTCAATGGGTTTCCCCACCAAGGCGTGCCCAGGATATCTCCCTCTGCTGCTGCGGCATCGAAGCCCACACCTGGTCCCCGGGCTGTGACATGGCTCAAACGCCAAAAGTTTGGGCGAAAAGGAATCAATTGTGGATTCTTACCATGGGTCAATTGGCAGTCTTCGGCATTCGGGCATTCGCGTGTCCCCAATCTGTCCGTTTCTCCGTTTCTCCTCTGTCTTCATGTCGGTTCCACCTCTGCCAATGGCAAGATTGCAGGACGCACAGGGTCCTGTGGCACACATCTCAAGCAGAAAATATCCGTTTCTGTCGACCATTGGATGCTGTCCTGCAAGCGTGAGGCATATCCTTGAAAAAGCAACACCTGCAAAGCTGGGGCTGTCAGGTTGACAACTTTCTACTCTGGCAATGGAGGTTTGTCCCACATTCAGTTTGTCAAAGTATCTGCCAAATTCTTCCCATCAGGGGATACTGATATATAACAATCAGGTAATATATACTATCCCAATCATATTCTATAGATTTCTATAGCCAATCAGCTAACCACACACAGGGATATGGGGTACTGATTACACCACAGCTTTGTCCCTTGTTGTGGCTCAGGCATCATATGCCCCAAGAATCATTCGGCCATTTGCCAGGTGGAAATAAAAGGCTGTTCTTGCTGCAATTCCGTGAAGGCTCTGATATTTCAAGAAACTGTGAAGGAATCAACAAGCAACTGTTCTCTTGGAAAAAACGTCGACACCCAAATGCGCCCTTGTCTCTCCCACCTCAAGTCGGGAAGCAAGAAAGGCAGCCAAAGGAAAGTGGCTACCCCATTGCCCCAGCCAGCTCGCCTTGCATCCGTGACACTGCCATCCCTGCCAATCTCTCAAGATGCACGAGATGCATGTGCAAAATGTGCAAACACACGTGCAATCACCTTACGTCATACATTCCCAATCCTTGATCTTCCCTTTCTCCTTCCAGCAGGGGAACGTGTGTGTGTGTGTATGTGTGTGTGCCTCGAAGGCCATTTTTTGCCAGGGCTACCATCCAGGCCATTTACATAGAAATCTGCCCTTCGCGCTTGAGAAACCTACTTCAGCCCATGGTGTCCACTGTGCTTTGCCAGGCTCCTCCTGAAGAAACCTGCGATGCCGAGGCTATAAAGAGAAACGGTCACGGTCTGGAATCACCACCATTGGATCTTGCCATCTGGTCCATGTCTCGTTCTTTCGCCTGGCCTCAACACAGTGACTCCTGGTTTTCACTCTCTGGCCCAAAAATTCTGGAAATTCCTAGTATCAAATGTTCCAGGGGATTCGGATCCCATAATTCGGATTCCATAATGTTCCAATTGACCGTGCTTTTCACTACACACTGAAGTGATTGCCTTCCAAGCGAGATCTCGTCCATGAGGCCGATGAAGGCCTGCCACTCCATCCACGGGGGGGGATACATAGACATGTACATATAGATACTGCATACTTATATATACACACACATGTAACCTACTTACATACATTTATATATATATATATATAACTTATATATACAGATGCATACACATATACTTGTATAATCTTGTATATATCCATATACATATAGGGACCATCACCATCTCGGGGGGAGGGGGGACCACCAGACACTGGGCCATATGTATATATATATACATATACATATACGTGTGTATATATATATATACATATACATATATATATATACATATGTATATATATATACGTATGTATTTACATTTGTACATATATATATATACGTATGTATTTACATATATATATATACATATATACATATATACATATATACATATATACATATATACATATATACATATATACATATATACATATATACATATATACATATATATAATATATAAACATATATGTATATACGCATATGTATATATGCATATGTATGTATGCATATGTATGTATAGATGCATTTATGTGTATATGTATACATATATGTACATATATACATATATATATATATACATATGATGCATTTATATATATATTATGTAATAATATATTCGAATATAATATAATATAACATAATATAATATTATAATATAACATAATATAACATAACATAACATAATATAATATAATGTTATAATATAACATAATATAACATAACATAACATAACATAATATAATATAATATAATATTATAATATAACATAATATAACATAACATAGCATAACATAATATAATATAGTATAATATAATATAATATTATATTATATTATATATATTATATTATATTATATATAGGCACCTGTAGTTTCGAAAGTGCCCCTGCCAGAACAGTCCTGGCTATCAGACAGAAGGCCAGGCGATGGCACGATGGCACCCCAGTCGATCGCCTGGCCATTCGAGAATTTTTGGCCTCAAGAGATCTCGAAGTATCTCGAATTTCATGGAACTTTGGGAGCAAAACAAACACCACTAAATGGTTATAATGGGATAATCATCTTTATAATGGGATAATAGGATTATATACCAAACACCTTGATGGTGGAACCTCTGTGACCGTTTCTGAACGCCAGTTAATTAATGTCCCCGGGCAACGATACACCTGTTTATGCCCACTGATTCATGGGGGAATTGATGATAAAACCAGTGGATTTGAATGATTGGTCTACCACTTGGGTCCAAAATGTTGAAACAGTCTTGAAAATGGAATGTTCATCATGTTTTCATCACATTTTCCACTATCTCCAGATTATCAATGTGTTTCCTATGTTTCCCACTTGCCAAAATCACCGCACCACAGAGGTCGATCGCAGTTCTACCCGAAGATGGCGACTCAGTCGCGTCGCTGCTTGTCCTGGCAAATCAATATTTGATACCAATGTTACTAGATAAGAAGTATAGTTCACAGTAATAAGATGTCACCAATATTTGTTACTTATATACCAATGTTACTATGTAGTGGATAGTCAATATGTAACTAAGAAGTTCACAGTAAGTCAGTTAGATATAGAGAAGTTCCACTATCTATGACATCGAATGCTGGGGCATTCGATGCATTCTGAGTTTGGAGCCGCTACGCGATAATTCTTGTAGATTCTCGGGTGAAAAACACATTTAAGGGTCATCTGTGAGCTCAAAAATGAGCAAAGTTGCTTATTTAAGGCTACTTTTTTGATCCCGGGTAAATTTACGTCCTTCCAAACAAGATATTTCATCAGCACTAAAATCAATAATTCAATAATAAACTTATGGAATTGTCCTGGCAAGTTGTTTGGCTTTTTTCCATTGTGAATTGATCTTAAAGGGGAAAGAAAGGGAATTAATTGACCGACCTACCCCCAAAAAAAGAAAAGTTTTGTTTTGATTTTTGTGGTTCCCCGGTTTGAAAAGAAATAGGGGAGCTGTTTTACCAATATTAGCTTAGTATCACTACCTTACGAAATTGCAAATGAACGTTAATCGCCCACCCCATCCGACCCCAACCCACTCTAGCCAAAAAACGTTGTTTTTACGGGCACGGTTCTCAGTCCGTCAGCATAAACTTGCACATACTATATCATCACACCCGCCGCGCAAGACCCTATCTATGTGTATATGTATATATATATATATATATTGTGTGTGTATGTGTATATGTGTACGTACGTACTATATGTGTATAAAAATCCATACTGTATATATATATATATATACTGAGACATCTCCGCTGTAATCCCTCAACATTTTGACAGCGCTTCCCTGCCACAAGCGAAGAAGCTGAGAGCCACACGAAAGGCCGTGGTTGCTGGTGGCGCTAGCACTTCCTCGGGCTGTTCAGCTGGTGGGCTCGGCTCATTCTGGAAATTCCTGAAATTCAGCGTCATTGAGCTTGGAACACCATCAGGCAGCCTGTGCTGTTGTGCTGTGACCACAACTTGGACTCGGAAGCGAAAAATATCAATCCCCCCAGACCCAACACATACGCCTCAAGCAGTGTGCAGCCGACTGGGATTTGAATGTCAGTAATGTCAGCTGTAGCCTTATTGTTCGAGCAGTGAGTATCTCATTCTGTCAGCAGTATCTCATTCTCTAATCCCTCTCCATTACTCTCCATGAATGCAGGCACCGCCTGTGAGGTCGACGGTAGTGGACCTTGACCTCTCTGTTAGGTCGCGTCGAAGAAGTACCCCCTTGCCGCCGACCTAAGATATTGATGGATTGAAGGTTTCCATGTCGATAAGGATTTTGCTGTCTATTTGGATGACACCCAGAACGCCTTTGGGTGAATTTCTGACTTTGCACTTTCTCTCTGACGGTCCCAGCTATTGGGAGCAGGTTTCAAAGTCACCTGGACTTGTCCACTTCCTTGAAAAAAAACGATAGCACTGAGCACCTCTTACAAGTTCGACCAAGAATATGTGTTCCGTGAGAATCTAGGAAACTGCTGAAGAAAGCTAGCAGCTAGCAGCCAGCCATTGACAAAACATGACAAAACCATACAAAGCCAATACCTTTCAAAAAATATGTTGCACAGATTTTGCAAGTTTCTTTCTTGATTTCATCATGACAGGTACAAACGCCCGAAAAACGGACCAGCGATCCATGGCGACGGCAACCCACCGTCTCAACGCCTTGAAGTGGCCTTGCCTTTGTGCACCTTCCAAGGGATCGCTGGTGGTGGTTGGGCACATCGGAGACTAGAGATGATGCATCCATTCTCTGAGAGAAGAAATGAAATTCCAAAGGGCGTCTTCATTGTTTGGAGCATGAGTCACTATCTCTGACTCTACAAAAAGCAACCTCAACCAACCTCAAATGGTTTTTCATTTTGGAATATTTTGGGGAGCTTCCCCTTACTCAGTCATCGCGGGGCATTCTGTTTGGTGTTCCAAAGCCGTCAATATGTGGGGCAATGGCTAAACATTCAGCCTCCAGCGGTCACATGGCTGTTCATCTTCAACACCGCCTGCACCCAACCTGCAGCCATCAGTCTTATTCGGAATAGAGCCAGGAAAAATCTTCTCCGGTTCAAAAACGAGTTCCACTGACAGCTGGGCAGCTGGGGCAGGCACCCTCCTCGTTGCAACTGAGCACGGCCAATCGCTCCTCCACCTGCAGAAGAAAATCGGCACTGTTCCAGCACCCGCCACAAGCAGAGTTTTGCATCGCACGAAATGTACCCGGCCTGGTAAACTAACAGTTTGCGAACTTGAAAATGGCTATATATTTATAGTGAGTTTTCCCATGAAAAATGGTGGATCTGTCCATAGCTACGTGAGAAAAAACCAGAGTTTCCACTGTTGGGAAACACGAACTCAGGCTCCCCACTGATAGAGAAGCGAACCACCCCAGCACCTCGCTCTGCCGGTGATGGTTTGTTGAAACACATAAGAACCATGTATTTTGGCGGCATGGCGGCATTGGAGCTAAAAAGAGATGGATAGTTGTCTTCTGTTGTGTTCTGCGCATGAGCGCTGGAGCAAACATCTCTAGACTCTAGACCATCCTGGATGTGAAAATGTCGCCCAGTCCATGGGCCTCGCTTCTCCGCCCCTCTTTCTCGGGTTTCTCGGGTTTCTGTCTCTTGGCGTACCTGTATTCAGCACGCTTGTCCAGGCGAAGAAACATGTGACGCATGTGAGGATGACCAGGTTTCGGGTCCAGATGGTCCACCCAGGGCCCGAGCTGGCGGCTGAAGAACAGCGCATGATCCCCGAGAACATTGAGCAACTGCCTACAAGATTTGGAAAGGCGTAACGCCAAGCCACCTTTGGAAAAAAAACTGACAAATTCCGTCCATATCATCTTGAGATCTTAAGATAGTTTCAATTTAAGTATGTTTAAGCAGTTTCATCATGTTTCATCTATCCTGTGTTCACCCCTTGTCCATCCTTTGGTACTCTCAGTCCCTGCAGCGCAAATGTCCTGAAGTTGGCTTCAGCTTTGAGCTTTTTGGCAAGCTGCAGTTGTGCTTCCGTGAGGTCCTCAGTTAACAGATTGCCATAGATTGCCATGGCAGGGGGGACTTTGGAAAAAATAGGCCTATTAAAAAAATAAAAAAAAACATGTTGGCCCATCCTTTTGAAAAAGTGGCGCCAACCTGCGCACGGCAGTTCTAAGGTCCCAGCATACTCAATGAGAAAGTCCTCGAAATCCATGGCGGAATCATTTTGTGCTTCTGAACTGGCTGACTGTTCCAGAGCTGCATAGGGAAATGTGCAAACTAAACCAATCTCTTGGAAGGCAGGGGCATGATTTGCTGTCATATTTCCCTTCACAAGCTTGAAATGCACCAGTGAAGATCACCAGGGTCGCGAGGAAGGAAATGCAAATTTGAAAGTGCTTTTGCAAATGCCAACGTATTTTACGCAAGGACAAGAAGTTGAAAGGGTTTTTGCTGCTTTGTTTCTGTTGCCATCATCATTGTCCTTGTTTGTTCAGGTCGACCCTGTGAACAACGAAGATTGGTTTCATGTCAGGATGAGATTGCTGCGGCAATGTGGGGAGCCGTTGCTTGATATGCATCAAGTCAAGCACAGTCGTTTGTGAGACACTCAAAAACATTTCAAAACCACATTGCTCTACACATGCCTATCCTCAGCCTGATATTTGGTTTCATCTCATGTCATCTCTTCTCATGTCATTGTGCTTCCCTGCAGCGCCTGCACCCGTTTTGCAAAGAAGCTTGGGCGAAATCGAAATGGAACCACTTTGCGGTCCTTCTCGCGGTGAGCTGATAACCGATCAATGTGCTGAGCTATTTCGTTGGGTGCTCAGCTGCCAGTCAACAGGTCACTGGGCACAAATTCAGTGGCATCTTTGGCGGCTACGGCGTAGCGCTCACAAGGCTCACAATGAAATGCCGTCAGAGTCCTCAGAATCATCTGCCGGCTCCGACAGCTCCAGCTCTGGCCGGTCAGGAGGGACAGCAGCGTCAGCCTCGTCAGCACCTCACCCGTAGATCTCCGACGGGGATCGACGACTCGAAATCGAAGGGATCACTTATCCAAGAGGCGCTTTATAAATGGAACAAGGGTGAATTCACACAGCAACATGATCCTCGCGAAGAAACTCAGCCATTAGAGTCTTGGAAGCAAACAAAGATAAACAAAGATAAACAAAGGAAGATAAACAAAGATAAACAAAGGAAGATAAACAAAGATAAACAAAGGAAGATAAACAAAGATAAACAAAGGAAGATAAACAAAGATAAACAAAGGAAGATAAACAAAGATAAACAAAGGAATATAAACAAAGATAAACACAGGAAGATAAACAAAGATAAACAAAGGAAGATAAACAAAGATAAACAAAGGAAGATAAACAAAGATAAACAAAGGAAGATAAACAAAGATAAACAAAGGAAGATAAACAAAGATAAACAAAGGAAGAGTTTTCGAAATCAAAAAATCGGAGACTCAGTTCCCATCGAGTCACATGGACTTGGAACAGCCGCAGTTGAGGTCTTCGTCAGCCTGGCCGACAGCCTGGCCGTCAGCCTGGCCCGTGTCAGCCGGTAGTTTAGGGAGCTCAGAGGCACCCGCATGTTGAGGTGGATGTTGCTGCGAAGTTCAAGTTCCAGCGAGAGCAAACTGATGAGATCCAGGATGGTCTTCACATCATAGGAGTTCATGTGGTCAATCGTTTCGGACAAATCGGAGAGGTTGATTTGCAGGAGATGTTCCGCACCTGCACAGAGGCCACAATGAGGCCGTGGACATAGATTTCTCCGTATCGTTGATATCTTCTGATACCTTCTACAAACGTAAAAACATGGCAATTATTTGCAATTCATTGGTCGGAGGGTAACAGAAAATCATCAAAGAAATGATGTCTGAACTTCTTGACGTACAGCCTCATGCACGGAAATCATACCAACTCAACCAGATCCTACTGAAACCCAGTGCGGCAAGCTCCTAGATCGGGCTGGGATTTTACCGTCTGAGCGCACACCGAAGTTGCACAAACACAACATGTCAATACAACACATGATGTTAATCAGCGTAATACAACTCTTTTCCATTCAGGTTTTGATTTTGGATATTTTAGATGGATTCAAAATTTATTGACATGCTTGAGATGCTCAGCATTGCAAAGCCATATGGATACAATATTTCAATATATTTCAGCGTTCAATGTATTCTAGATATTTTCTAGATATTTCTATATAGATCAGCACTTCAATTTCAGCAGATTTCAGCAGAGACACATTCCTTCAAGGCTTTCGCAATCTCTTCGGATTCTTTTTGCCTCCTGAGATCCAAGATGCAATTCACGTTGTGTCCAGCGTGGTGGAGAACCAGAGCCACGGCAGCACAAACGCTGGCGAAAACAAGTCCAAAGATCATCAACCTCGAGTTCGATTGATCTTGATTTGTAGCACGTCAATATACTTAGTATACTTCAACATGTTCTCATAAAATCATATGAAATGCTGCTAGACTTTGAGCGTATTTTCAAATAGCGAGGATCCTCAGGCGCAAAAAAAGTTAAAGGGCAAGGTGACTGGCTGCATTCACTTAACCACCCAGTACAACAAACTTGAAGTCAGAGTCAGAGACACAAAATGCCAGTGGCACATAAGGAAAGGTCTCGAAGGGCGATCAGTGATCACTGGAAAACCAGCCTAAAGCAGGACGAGTAGCAGCAGAAAGGCGAACGCGGAGAGCTCAGCAAAGTCCATTTCCATTTGAGGGTCTACTTGGATGGACTTGTTTAGCAGTAGAACAAATATTGCAGTCACTGCAATGTC
The DNA here is from genome assembly GCA_947184155.2 of Cladocopium goreaui. Lineage (NCBI taxonomy): Eukaryota > Dinophyceae > Suessiales > Symbiodiniaceae > Cladocopium > Cladocopium goreaui. The sequence continues at coordinate 351,213 of CAMXCT020006401.1, forward strand.
TACGATGTTCATCAGAGGTGCTTTCCACGGTTGCACAGCAACCTGCATGATGAGGTATATTACCAGGACGATGCTTGCCCCTGCTGTCTGTGCAGGTGGCATATTGGTCCCCACTGCGATGGATAGAGCAATGCCCAAATGTCGGAGACACACAGGCACGACAAACCAGTATGCATCCAATCGATATTTGGATGTGCAAAAGCGAAAGCATTGGACCCTTTCAGGCTGACTTCTTGCACTCCACAAAGGCATCATCCACGTTGCGTAGCTGCAAAGCGCAACAAAGCCAAGGACAAAACAAAACAGCAAAGCCATCCCACATGCCAACATCAGCCCATATTGACTTT